>OU343160.1:303172548-303497548 GCA_910595825.1 Philhelius pedissequus | reverse complement strand
GCACCAAACGGTGACTCGTTTTGGGTGTGTCGGCTTTTCAATGTATGCGTGCGGGTTTTCTGTGCCCCAAATGCGACAATTTTGCTTGTTACATACCCGCCAAGATCAAAATGTGCTTCATCTTAAAAGATGATATTTTTTGGCAAAATCGGCATCTTCTCTAAGTCGATCGCAGGCCCACTTAGCGAGCGTTGTTCAAGCGTATACACAACCATATTCGTTCAGCGGAAGGATAAAACTAATTATCTGTCAAATCAGACATGAGCTAAGTGATACCTTTCACGAAGTAAGCACTAGTTGAAAAAAAAGTTAGATGGCGGACCCGTTATAAGAATTTAAAAAAAAAATTATTTCACAAATTTTGGTATGCAGTATTATTTAGAATTTAAAGAACCTCCTGCAACAAATTTTCATCCAAGCCGTTGGGCTGATAAAGATATAGTCGAAAATTGAAAAAAAAATATTTTTTTTAATATTATTTTATTTACATTCTAATTCATATAAAAAACATAATTAAACTCCAAGCTATTAAGTGAAATTCGTACTTAAATTAAAAATAAGTTAATATCGCAGGTACCGTTAATAATATTTTAATAAAATAAATGCACGACTGGATCGCACGTACTTGCTCTTGTGTTCCATCACAGCTTAATCACAAGATTTTTGGTAGAAACAGCTCAATATAATTTTAGTCTTTATTACTTAATTTTTTTTTATTTGTGGTCCTTAAAATTATTAATACATTATAAAGAATTTAAATATAAATATACAAAAATTACAAATTCATAATCATTCATTTTTATTAAATATATTCTAATAATTTTAAGAAATAGGTATCATTCTTTAACACTTGTGTGACTAATAATTTCAGTTTTTTACTAAGTTATTTGTTTGTGGGGTAAGATCTAGATTTAGATAAATATACAAAACGAAGCACTATTTTTAATCGCAAAAGTGACGCAAATTTAGGAACAAATTTATAAGAGTGAAAGAAATACATTTTATTAATTAATAGCTGAATTCATTAAGATTTTGACCATAGAACTATCCAACGTGAACAGCCAATTTTGCACTTTATTTACGAAACAAGTGGATTGGTTTTCTTTTCTTATTTCGAAAGGTAGTCTATTAAAAAGCCTAGGTGCAGCTGCAATATAAAATCTATAAAAATGTGTTTTCCCAGCCAAAGGAATGTTAACCATTGCCATATGGTTACCTCTCAAACCGTAAGCGTTTGAGCTTTTCAAAGTTGCATTGTACCCGCTTCGCATAAAAAAAAACTTTAAAACCTTGAAGATGTATGGATGATCTATTAAAAGAATTCGGATGCTATGGAAAAGAGGCCAAATACTCGCGAGTCTATTGGCTTTACCTACAATTCTTATCAGATACTTTTGGGCAACATTTAATAGTTCAATTGTGCAATTATATTCCACCCAAACTTGCAATACCATACTGTAGCTTGGAGTGTGCTAATCCATAGTAAATCATCAAAAGGGTTTTGGTAAAGCAGAGGTATTTCAAAAGATACATTTTGCGCGTAACATATAACATATATTTTTTTTAATTCATCTACATGAGCTTTCCAGTTCAAATTTTTATCAATTAAGATGCCTTAATATTTTAAGCTTTCAACACTTTTAATTTTGAAACAATTTGTATTACATACATATTGATCAGAAAAATTCTGTTCGCCACACATGTGACAAGATGCCGACATTGTTGGACAAGTAGTGGAATGAAAGCTAACCTCACAATCACCACAACAAGGATTTCTTAAGCTACAAAACATCAATTTTGTTTTTTCGTCTATTATTAACTGATGTTTAGCAAACAATTGCCTTAGAATTTGGATATCCATATTCAGGTTAACAGTTGAGTGAAAAAGATTATTATTTGTATACGTAAAAGTGATATCATCAGCGAACGCAGTGACTTGACTTTTAAACTTTTGTTTGAATAATGAGTTCACATATATTAAAAATAAAAGAGGCCCCAAAACAGATCCTTGTGGTACACCAATTTTCACATTTAACTCATTACTATAATTTGATTCAAGTTTCACACGTTGACTTCTTCCTGAAAGGTCCAGCTTTGCACAATTCGTCTAAGAGTATATCATGATTTACTATATCGAATGCTTTAGTCATATCTATAAAAAGAGCTATAGATATATTATTTTTATTGAAGCTATGGTTTATTTATTTCACTGCATACTTTTAATATAGCATCTTCCGTGGATTTACCTTCTCGAAAACCGAATTGTTCATTGCTAAATTATTACATTACATTACATTTTATACTACTCCGCAGATAAATCTACGAAGTAGATACACTGAAGAGCTGGCAAATTGACCATTGGCTTAAACTTTTTACATACTTTAATACAACAGAGAGTGACAGAGATATGAAGAACACACAACAGAAGAAACACATGTCAACAGCACGTGGTTGGTTTCCGACCGTCCCCCATCGAAGTACTAACCAACGTTGCCGAAGTGGCACGATTGTGCACTTTTAGCATTTTTTAATTTAAATGGCACTCTGGCACTCAAACGCTTCAAATGGCACTCTAGAAATCAACGAGCAAATGTTTTCAAATATATCCAAGGGTTGTTTCACGCTTAAATAACATTAATGTTTGTTGCACAATTATGATACAGAAAATGACAACAGTCGAGTTTGACGTTCACGTTCACACATGTGACCAGAAGCAGTCACATGTGTGACTGCTTCTGGTTGTGATTCTGATTTCAAATCCAGAAGCAAAATTCCCTTCTTTTCAGAATTAGAACTGTCATTTTTGCCCAAGTGAACGCTTTCAGAAGAGTCCGGAAGGCTTCCGGATTGCCAAATAAAAACGACATAAGATTGTTCAGTGACGAAAAAGTTAGAACAGAATAGAACAGAACAGGGAAGAACAGAACAGATTCGTGAGATAATACGTCAAATGCTAACGTTGAAATTACAAAAATTTAATTAAATATAATTATAACAAAATTTCAACTACTCAGAGCAAAAAAATTAAATTTAAAACTTTCAGATTTAAAATTATCATTTGCAGAACCAATGAGAATAGAGAATTTATTGAAATTTTTGATTAACCGATTAAGAGGACTATTAGCGCCATAGTTTGATCTGATAAAAATAGTTCGAAGTGATAAATTTCTTCTTAAGCTAGTTTGACTCATATTGAAACCTACTCGAACGAGAAACGATGGACATAAAATAGATCCATTCATTTCACCAGTTATGAAGCAGAACTGCAAATACTCTCTGTGACCAGAAAGAGATGGGAGGTTAATCAATTGAAGCCTTAAGGTATATGGAGGTAATTAGAATAGTCAGTCATCTAACAGAGATTATAAAAAAAAATTATTGTTGTTTACCTACAATGCTAGATCGTTTGTTTTTGCAAAAACATTCTTAAAAATAAAATGAAATGGAGTTGAATTTATTTAAAAAAAATATTTTTCATGAAATTGAGATGATTCCGACACGGAAAATGATTTATCAACTAAATCTAACACCAATTTTTTTTTTAGCAACATCAATAGGATTTGACAGTTCTTTGTTCAAAAGTGTTCTAATCTGACTCATTTAACACCAAACCAGAACAGTTAAGAACAGAAAATTTCTCATTGAATAGCAAAATCATGTACAGGGTGCGCCAGAGAAACTTACTTATTTGAAAGGTCAATAAAAACAAAAGTACTTCAATTATTGTTTTAATTTTTTTTTTATTTGAGAACACAATATCCCAATTTTTTTTCATGTAGTCTTGAAAATGACATCGGATAAATGGCGACCCCCATTGCGCATACACTGATGAAGTCGATTTTTAAAATTCGTCTCCACTCTGCAGCATATCAATCGGTATTTTGGCAATTGCGTCGCGGGCAACAAAATCGCGTTCAGTTAATTCTTGCACAACAGCCAATTTATAGGGATGAAATTGAAGGTCTTCATGGAGAATTCGTCGAACAGTGGTGTCAGAAATTCCCATAGCAGCTGCGTGTTTGCCAGCCGAACGCCGGGGAGAACGCACAACTCACTGCCTCACTCTTTCGATATTTTCCGGAGTTCTGATGGTCCGTTGAAGTCCATTTCTGGGTTTAGCGACACTTCCACACTCCCGAAATGAGTTAACCCACGACAGAATCGAATTACGGCCAGGTACGAGTCTGTGAGGAGGAATTTCAAAGCGAGTGCGGAAGGCACGTTGCGTAGTAACAAGTGCGCTCACCGTTAGAAAAGAAGCTCTCGACTGCGAAGGCCCGCTGCTCTCTAGACCAGAGCATGATGGCAACTGACTGGAGGGAGAAACAAACTTGGGAACTTCCCCCTCCAGATGCGCCCCCTCACGCCCCTCTAACCGTCCAAATCACCGCGCGGGATTTTTTTCAAATAACTAAATTTCTCTGGCGCACCCTGTACTTTTCTGTACTAATGTGCTCTAATCTATTCCGAACATCCTCATTGCACACACATATTGTTAGTTGATGCTTTTATTTAGTTTTTGTATGTTTCGTTATATGAAGTTCTTTAATTGTATCTATTAATTTATTTTTTAATAATTTTGTGTTCATTTATTCTTATTATTCCTTAAGTTTTGAGGCGCAATAAATAAAACTAAAAATTTCATATGAAATCTTCGGAATTTTGATACTTTTTTGTTGGTGGCACCCAGTGGCCTAAAATGGCACTTTCTGTTGTCAGGATTTGCTCTTACAAAATTTTGTTTCCGGCAACGCTGGTACTAACCACGCGCAATGATGCTTGATTTCGCTGATCTATGGGAAGACAATAAACTCCGATATCGTTTTTTAAATAGGGGAGCAACTTCGGCGATTTTAAAGCTGCAGGAAAAACGCCAAATTTCACATTTTCATCAAATAAATGACTCAATACATCCACAATATAAAATGAAATCTTCTTCAGAACGCAGTTTGTAATATGGCCGGCAGCACTAGAATTTGTATTATCAAGGATTAATATTTGCTTATGTATTTCCAGTGTAAAAAGCGGATTATAAACAAATGTATTACTTTGAAAAGTCTCATCTACTAAATCTGCAAATAAACTACATGTACAATTACTTTGTAATAGATGTTGCCTTGATTGGAGTGGGATAGATGTAAAAAATGTATTAAATTGATTAGCAATGTCCACAGGATGTGGCATCTAGCCACGGTGGTAGTTTGACGCTGCATCCTCGTAGAATTAGATTGCTTCGACGTCGTTGATATAAATAAGTCCTTCGTCAAGTAGCGCTGTCACATCCAGATATCTTGGCTCGGGGTATCTCTCTTCGCTAGTCATGCTATTCACTAGGATGTTTGGGTAGTTGATTAGGTTACTCGTCAGTCTTTTGGCAACACTGATCATGAACTTGTCGAGGGTGTTATTCCGGACGCCTCGAAAAGTCGTTTGTTGCTGAAGTGCTTTTACCGTCGCTGGTCAAAGTGGAGTCCCGTGCAGATCCGGAGGATTTTCCTCTCAAACATTCTAAGCCTTCACATGCTGGTCTTGGATACAGTAAACCATGCAGGAAAACAATATGTGATAATGGGCCTGAGAAGTTGCTTACAGATAAGCAGTTTCGTCTTCTGGCTTAGTCCATTCCTTTTCCGCATTAGGGTGGATTCGGTGAAAAGCGAAATTTGCCTTTTTTAGGGTAGCTGTCACGTGCGGGTTGAAACGAAACCTCTCTTCGAAATTGATACCCAGATATTTCACAGTTGATTCGGTTCTTAGTTGTGACCCATCGGGCAAATTGATAATAATACTTCGGCAACTTGTGGCTGACGGCGTGTTCCCATGCCCCGGTGGTCTTCTCAAGCAAACCAGCTCGGATTTGGCTGAGTTGACATTGATGCCCCATTTTGTGTAGAATTCCCACAGGCATCTCACATGTTCTTCTACTCTTCGGGCTGCAATAACTGGATACATAGATTTGGCATATGTTAGCGAGTCATCTGCATAGAGCAAATTCATAGAATTGTTTGGTTGGGGCTGATCAGATGTGAAAATGTTGTAGAGCTATGGACCTAGCTTCGATCCTTGAACAACTCCTGCTCTGATGCTTTTGGTTGTTGACTTGCTTTTCTATTTGGACAAAGAACGATCTGGAATTAAGAATGCTAAAAATTATTTTAATTAGTGTACTTGGAAAATTATAAATGGTTAGTTTGTGTATAAGCCGCTGTATCCAGATGCTGTCGAATGCTTTCTCAATATCCAAGAAGCATCCAACCGCAACCTGGTAGTTGTTGAGGGTATTAACAATATCCTTCTGGAATCTCAAGAGTGGATGTAAGGTTGAATGTTGCTCCCGAAATCCGAACTGCATATCCGGAATGATCCGGTTAGCGGTGCAGAATGTCTTCAACCTCCGAAGAATAAGTGCCACAAGAATTTTGCTGGTGTTGGTTAGTAGAGACATGGGACGATATCCTGATACGCTACTCCTATCTACTTTCTTCGGTATCGGCACTATCTTCGCTGTCTTCCATCTTTTCGGAAAATAGCAGTTGTTGAATAGGATCGTGAGAAATGGTATTATGAACTAATGCGGAGAAAATTACCGTGTCTTATTTATTTATGTCTCTTATAATTCGCATTATTTTATTTATTTCGTTAACATATTGATGAGTAGTTTACTCAATCACATGTTGTTAGTGTTATGCCTGAACAGCATGTCATGAGTAACCCAGCAACTCATTTTATGACAATTTTAAGAATTGGTTTTTAATGGAATATAAGAAGACATAGACAACGGCAGGAATCGAGCGACCACGAGGTTGACAGGCGAGCACACAACTATCGCGCCACGGCCACCCCCAAAACATCAGTATTAAATTCATTTAAATGAACTAAAAATAAATTGAAATATGCTCGCATACTTCTAATATTTTGATGGACAATACGAAACTTAGTATAGATTGGCTTAGCATAATTTTTTGTATAATTTAATATATTTGTCAATTTTTTTTCTAAAAATTGCTTTATTATTACAGTTTTATGTTTTAATAATACGAGTATAAGCTTAAAAACTGAATTTGAAAATCGCTTCAGCCGTTTAGGCTGTAAACGTTGTACATACAGAGAGAATTGCAGGACCCACATTTTTGGTAATCTCCTTCATTGTAATATCAATTTTGATTAAAATCTGCAGTTTGATTTTTTTACCTATAGCTATATCGCAAGTAAAATGGAACAGCTGCGGTAAAAAAAATAGCACCATTACGAAAACTATATTAAGTCCAAAAACTCACATTTAAAAAAGAATTCCAACTTTTATTCATCAACTTATTAAAAAAATTAATTTGTTTTTTCGAAAAACTCAAATAAATAAGCGGTAAAAAAATGGCACCATTGCTCCATCATACAAC
This sequence comes from Philhelius pedissequus, assembly GCA_910595825.1. Taxonomy (NCBI): domain Eukaryota; kingdom Metazoa; phylum Arthropoda; class Insecta; order Diptera; family Syrphidae; genus Philhelius; species Philhelius pedissequus. The sequence continues at coordinate 303,490,154 of OU343160.1, read as the reverse complement.
TTAATACTAAAACATCATAAAAATAAAAAAGTCCTTTTCTATGATTTTATTCTTTAGGGGTAGTCCAGCAAAATTTGTATTTTGTTGAATAGCCTTTGTTAGCTATTACTGCTTCACAACGTCTGGTCATTGGATTTACCAAATTTTGGCCCTTTCTACCGGAATATTATCTCAGGAGACTTTTATTGTAGCCCATAGTTCTGTGTTACTAGTCGGTTTGGTTTCAGAGACTGCTTTTTTCACGTCAGCCCACAGATTTTCAGTCGGATTTAGGTCAGGCGATTGCTCTGGCCACTCCATCTTTCTTACTGTCGTGCATGGGGCCATTGTGCTGTTGGAAGACCCACACAAGGGGCATATCTTCCTCTGCATAAGGGAGCATGACGTTTTCGAGTATATTAACATCAACGTATAATGATCTTTGATGGGTTTACTCCATAGTTGGAGTTGGGCCCATACACCATTACCATTATGCTTGAACTTCCGTGCTTAAATACTTTATTTGTGTATTTGGGATTATATTCCACTTTCGGAGGTCTTCTCACGTAGGAACGAGATCCTTTAATGCCAAACAATACGATTTTACTTTCATCTATCCATAGAAAGTTGCGCCATTTCTCTACTGGCAAATTCAAATGAGGTCATGCAAATATTAAACGCTTCTTAGCATGTTTTGCAGTTAAAAGAGGGACTTTTCTTGTACTACAAGCAGTTAAATTATGTTCCTTCAATCTGTGGCGAACGGTTCAAGGGATTTTTATGGCTTTCTCGGACTAGGCACCTGATGAGATTTGTCGTCATAACAGGTTTTTGCAAACTAGATTCGGTTTTAGGTGTGTATGTTATTGCATTTCGAATCATTGTGTTGCAACAGCCAACAAACCGTCGAACTTCTCCATACGTTTTACCTACCGATATAATTTTTTTAATAATTTCCCGTTTGTCGTTGGTACAATGCTTTCCATGACCCATTTTCTTTGACAAACTGTAAATTTTATGTTTTAAACGAAGATACCAAATAAATATAAGCAAATTCTAATACTTGACCGCCTTATCTTCAAATATGTACAAGAACAAATATTTTGTTGTAACGAAAACTGCGATCAGTGCTATTATTTTTACCGCACAAAAAATGGGATTTTCGCAGTATGGCCTCGTAAGAAAAGAACCGTTACTATTTTAACGCCAGAGATATACAATAGAGAGAGGCGATAGTTCAAGCAATAACATAATAATACAATGGTTGGAAAAAAGTATTTTGACAAAACTATTTTCCTTGTTATATTGCTTGTTTTAAAGAGCTGAGAGATATAACGGAACTCGTGTGATGCTCGAAACAAAATATCTACGTGATTGTAACTGTAAATTACAAAATATTTTATTTTTAATTACGCATTCGTTCTTAATCATGTTCAATGTATGGAGTGCGTTGAAATTAACTGGAAAAAAGAATTTTGACATCATATTCTTTTAAGTTCATTTCGTTTCGTGCGTGCGATCAAAGTTAATATTTGTTAAAATTAAGCACATTTAAATACAGAAATTTTATTACATTAAATTTTTTTTTCAATTTAATTGATTATAATGGGAAAAACGGCGGAAATACGCGAAGTTTTAAGAAATGAAATGGTGATCAAGTATGATGCTAGTATTTCGGTTGAATGCTTAAGCAAACTATACAAAGTGCCTCGTCAAACCGTGTATTACCAAATAAATAAACAAAAAAATCACAAATCAACGCGAAATTTACCACGTTCAGGACGCCCACCGTTTAATCGTCGGAAAATTTAAAGAAAACGTGCTACAAACGCCAAAATCTGCAACAATAGAAATGAAAAATCAGTATGATATTGAAATTTTTGAAAAAAACTATAAGAAATCGTTTAAAAGTGGCGGGCTTTGCCACTTACATAGCCAGAACAATACCACAAATATCACATAAAAACAAACTTAAAGTTTGGAATTCGCCAAAAATTTTTTAAATAAGCCTTCATCATTTTAGGAAAAAATATTGTGGACTGATGAAAGCTCATTTCAGTACCATGCCTCAAAAAAGAAAACTTTGTGCAGAATTCCTAAGAAAATGCGTAAAAAAGTGGCACCTGTTTGTGAACGAGTGCCCCATGGTGGAGGCTCCGTTATGTTTTGGGGATGTGTTTGTTTTAACGGCACAGGAGACTTGGTACCAATCCTCTTTTAAACGATTTCTTATAGTTTTTTCACAAGTTTCAATATCATACTGATTTTTCATTTCTATTGTTGCAGATTTTGGCGTTTTTAGCACGTTTTCTTTAAATTTTCTGACGATTAAAAAAATGTTCGCGTTTTTCTAGAATGTTTCGAGTTTTCCACTAAGAATTTTCTATTTTTTCATTCGAAAAGCCATTCCTAAACATTTGCATACACAATTAAATACAAGAAATCAATTTTCCATTTTTAAAATTTCCCGACTTTTCTGGAGGGTTTACCCAAAATTTTCTTTCGCAAAAACCTTCTCCTGGATTTTACGAACAACTAAAAAGGAGTTCGAGCCAAATCGGTGCATTCGTTCTCAGTTGATGAATTACAATACATTTTTTCACACCATTTTTTAAGCAGATGAAATCTATGTTGGCTATTTGTAGAATGAGCTCTATGAAAAATTAAAACACACCTATCCCACGGGAACCATACATTTTTACGGGATAAAAAGTAGCATGTGGCCTATTCCAGACAATAATCTATCTCTGTACCAAATTTCATCCAGATCCGTTCAGCCGTTCCGGAGTTATTGACCAACAAACATCCATACATCCATCCATCCATCCAAACGTTCACATTTATAATATAAGCAAGATTAGTAAGATGTAACTTAACTTTAACTTTAATGATTTAAAAACGAATTGGTGTACAGAAGTCCTTAATATGTTATTTTGTAGATAATTGTACAGTCTGTATTTAGGTCATTTTGAGAAAAAATAAAATTTTTTGTGACTTATTAAGTAAAATGAAACAAATCAGTTTGTTTTACTGTGGAAGCATTTCCCTTCCGCTCTCATAAATTTTGGGTTTTTAATTGAAAATGTTTTTCGAAACATAAAAAAAATCCCCACTCAGGAACATGCATTTATTATACATATTTTTTTACCAAATGTACTCCACCCTTGTTTTCGACCGTTTTTCTGCAAATCTATCAATTGTACGATAAAAAGTGTGGCAATATTTCTTGTATAGAATGAGATGAGCTGCAATGTGAAACTTTTTTTAAAAGATCATATAGCTTTCGAGTTGTTTGGGAGAATACTGAATGTTACAGCTGTACAGTCTCTTACGCTTCAGTAGGAGCTCCAAATGGTTCAACGTATAGGGAAATTATGTCAGGATTTATGTGGTATCACAAAGGACCAACTGTGGTCTAAGTGTGTCAGCTGCATCGCTGGCAGCCACTTCAACATAACCTAAGCTAAGGTCATGTTAATCAAGTAATTTTTTTTGGGAAATAACAAATATGAGGTTTGGATTGTTAAGTTATCATTTTTACCTCTATCTAAATAAGTGCATTATGTTTATTTTTCTAACAAACAATTTGTATTAACCAAAAAACCGAATAATATCTAATCTTTAAATAAAAATGTTTCATGGCTCGTGTTTACTGTTCAAACACCAAATGTCAAATTTGAAATTCAATTCAAGCTTTTTATTGTTTTAAAACAAATAAAAAAGACTGCTTGATTAGATAATGAATAAATTATGTGTCACCATAAATAATAAAAAAAATATCTTTGTTTTAATTTTAGATAATTTTTTTAAAATTAAAAATCAATAAACGCAACGTGGTACAGAAATTGAAAATCCTATAAAAATGCAAATAATGATTTTGCATGTACATATGTAGGAGTGTTAAAAACAAAACACATGTTTTTTAAGTTGTTAACAAACAAAATGTATGATTGTTTTTTTGCTTAATTGTTAATACTTTTTACTTTAAATCATTTAGGTTTCTTGTAGTCCTAATGTTTGAAGACTAAAACAATTTATATAAGAAGTTTTTTTTTAATAATACAAATTCTATATACTACTGAAATACATCAGCCAAGTAGAAGACTTAGCACTATAATATTTGGACTTGTTGAATTATTGATTCAAAATAGCTTTTAACGGCCTTTAGTCCAACAAAAATTGGCGTTTCGTCCCGGCGATCTCACATGGACTCATCAGTTGACTAGTGAGGACCTTTGTCAATACGCAATTTTTGCCAAGTTCAGTTCATCTTACATAGATTTCGTGAAGAACAACTAGTGTGAACTATATCCAACAAGACTAGAATTCCTAATCATTAAATTGGAAATTTTTGTTTTTTGCCCATGGCCTGGCATTATTTATATAAGAAGTTTTTTTTTTTAATAATACAAATTCTATATACTACTGAAATACATCAGCCAAGTAGAAGACTTAGCACTATAATATTTGGACTTGTTGAATTATTGATTCAAAATAGCTTTTAACGGCCTTTAGTCCAACAAAAATTGGCGTTTCGTCCCGGCGATCTCACATGGACTCATCAGTTGACTAGTGAGGACCTTTGTCAATACGCAATTTTTGCCAAGTTCAGTTCATCTTACATAGATTTCGTGAAGAACAACTAGTGTGATTCATCTATGTAAGATGAACTGAACTTGGCAAAAATTGCGTATTGACAAAGGTCCTCACTAGTCAACTGATGAGTCCATGTGAGATCGCCGGGACGAAACGCCAATTTTTGTTGGACTAAAGGCCGTTAAAAGCTATTTTGAATCAATAAAACAATTTATTCCTAATACAGGGTGGTTGGGTAAATCATTTACATAAATCTCATTTTCATTTGTGATGAAAATTTTATAAAGTCAAATAATGAAAAAAACTGACACTTTATTACCCGCAAAATGAAAACTATCGAACAGTACCGTTTTAGGAGACTTATATTTGTATATGCTCATAAAGGTAAAACTGATACATTATAACGTTTCTGTTTAAAGATATATTTTAATTTTATGGGTTTTGTCACCGTCCATGAATCAAAGAAAACAAGATTACGACACTTCTTTGTTTTTCTTATTTTATTGACGTCATATGTGAAACAAAATCTGCAAATTGTTATTGTTTGTTGTTTGTGGATTAATGGATTTTGTTTCACATATGACGTCATTAAATAATAAAAACAAAGAATTGTCGTAATCTTTGTTGCTTTGATTCATGGGCACCGTCTATACCAAAGATGAGCAATACAAAGATGGGAAATTACGACACCTAATATTGGTTTGACTTCAAGCTATGTGTAATTTTACTAACACCATAATGTCGTTGGATTTCACATCTATTCATGTATAGAAATCTCTTATTGCAGTTAATCTAAAAAAAATCTTTTTTCTAAAATGTTGAAAAAGATGGTTAAGCCGTGGGTTTTACCATAAACTAAAATAATCTACAAAATGAAGCAATGTCATATACGTATGGAATACGCCATCATTTTTGCAAATGGCTTCAAATGTCATTGTACTTTGACATATATGTTCTAGATAACGAATAATTAGATTGAGAATAAGCGAATGGAAAAACTGAATGGAGCGATATGTATTAAAAAAAGAGTGTGAGTTCTTATGTACACGCGCTAGAAGTGAAACTTCCCTAATTTGAAACAATTTTTTGTCATAATTTTATGTCAGCTGAAACATATTTCAATTTCATGCAAACCGGTTACACATTTTTTTTTAGCAACCGTGTCGTGTTATTAGTTTGACAGCTCCATTTTTACCCGCAACGCGGCAAAATAAGTTTTACTTCAAATGTTTTACTTCAAAAGTTACTTCAAATTGTATTTTATTTTTTATTTATTTATGCATATGTTTAAAATAAAAATTTAAAAAAAATAAAGAAATAGCTTCCGCTTTTCACATTTTTAATAATTTTTTTTAAATGCAGAAAATGAGCTACTTTTGACTCGTCACCAGTAATTTTTTCAGTTGGAATCAAAAATGATTGATGTACATTGATTGTAGATACTTTTAGCATTCTATAAAGGTTTACACGATTATAATCAAGCTAGTACCTTAGAAGTGAAATTTTTTAATTCTACTCACAAATTTTTTTAATTTAATTTTTTAATTCTTCTCACAAAAAAAATGGAAAATAGGTATGCGAAAAATGAAATTGAAATTTTCATATTTTGCTTTGGTGCTATTCGTTTGTCCTCCTTTCTTGCATTCCTTGTCACGAATCGACTATAAACAATTTAATTAGAGTTCCGACCGACCAGCGAACGTTCCGAGTTACCTCAAAAAACATGAAATAATGTCGATTTCGTTTCAATAAAACATCGATCTGCCGTCAATTTTTTTCTGAAAGTCAGCTGCCTTTAAAATTAAAACCAATTTTTTTCTTTAAAAACAGATCCGTGTTGAATCTCTTTTTGGAGACGAGTTCAAAACGGATTTGAACACAGATTATTACACACACTAAAATATTTGTTTTGCATTTTCTCAATTCTTGTGTTGACAATTAATTTTTATTTTGTGGCAGTGTACAGTAAAAAGTGGATTAAGGAATTTCCCCGAGGCGGAATCAGAAAATAAAAACGAAATAATGATGTATTAACGAATTGAAGATGTGTTTTTTTAGAGCTGATAAGCAACACACACACAATCACAAAAAGATATTAGATCCCAAATCGTTCTTTTCAAAACCAAAATATTGATTTTAGTAGCGAATCCTATTTATTGAAACGAAATCGCCATAAGGATACCTCTTCTTAGATTGGCTTTTTTTTTCTTCTTGTTAACCCAAAGACTGTGTATGGTAAATTTATAATTTCCCAAATAGGTTTATAATTTATCAAATTTAACCAAAATTTTTACTCAATTGACACACGGCCTAAAGGCCTATTCACATGAGAGCGACCAACGACCGGCGAGTAAACGAATAAATTCAATTTAAAACAATTTACCAACCTAAATTCTTCACAAATTCTAAACAAAATTGTAGAAATATAATTTATATTAATGTATACGACAGAAAAATTTACATTTTAATCGCCAAAATAAGATAAGTTTGAGAAAACAATATTGGTCGTCGCGAATTGCATCTGATTATTACGAACAATCAAACTATATTCGCGTAACATTCACCCTTCGAAGAATAAATTGTTCGCGCGCGTCTAACCTCAAAATCTGATTTTCTACTTGCATTCGTGACGAATACAATTAAAGACATGTGAACGAAATGTCAAAATGGACGAATATTCGTTCATTCGTTGGTCGTTGGTCGCTCGCATATGCATTATACTTAAACCAATACATTTTTGATTTGAAGACAACGATTGCGGATCTAATCTCTTTTTGTGACTGCGTGTGTTGCTTGGCAGTTCTAAAAAGAAAAAAAAAACTTCAATTCCTTAATACATATGCATTTCGTTTTTATTTGCTGATACCGCCGCGTGGAAATTCCTAAATCCACTTGCACTTTTTTAATATTTGTTTCCAAGAAGTTTTTAAAAATATTTTTATTTTTTAACAATATTAATTTACTTTTTATGTACACTGCCACAGAAATAAAAATTAATTGACAACACAACTATTGAGAAACTTTAAAACAAATATTGTTGGAAAAATGGTTTGCACATTGCTCTAGATGGCGCTGTTGATGCCGGGAAGAATTTTTAGGTTCGGAACACATTATTAATGGGGGGTTGGTGTGAAGTGTCATTCCACTTTAATAAACCGAGTTAACTCGGGTTATATTTTTGCAAACCGAGTTGGCGAAACATAAAAGAAGATAACTAGAAAAGCGAGTAATTGAGTGAATGCAAAAGCAAACCGACATGAACGTATTCAAAACTACCTCCCTTTAGGTTTGGTTTGTACCAAACAGAATACACTAAGCCATATAAAGTTGATAGTAGATTTAGTAGTAATTTAACCAGCTGTGGGTCGGTTTCTACCATAGCTTGTTGTCGTAGTTATTTTTTTCAGATGTAAGTGTTGTTTGTTTTGTGTATGAGGTATTTTTCTGTCGTATATATGAAGCATCAAACCAAAGTGAATTGGAGCGCAAGCACACACATGTATCTGTTATGAAGGTAGACGGTAGCTAACATAATACCCCGCTTCGGTGGGAAAAGCGAAATCTCGGATTACGTAGACTTCAGTCCAAATCTTCGGATTTCACCATTATAGTTTTGGGATTTCGAAATCCGAGATGTCGTTGAAATCACAATGAAATCTCATTATCGATGCGGGCCATTCATAGTGAACGAGTCCATTTAAAACTTCACCACAACTAGGCAAAAAACTTTAAAGTGCCTCGTGTAAATACTTATCATTATTTTTCCAGTTTAATGGCATGAATTAATGGCAATTTGCTAGTCGTGTAAATCCGTCATAAGGCTGTGTTATCAATGTGTCGATTGGAAGATGAACGGAAAAGTTACTTGTGTGTAAGCAAATGCGAATGACAGCAGCGTTTTTGGGTCTTTATCTTATTAGTTTATGCTGTCCAACATCACTTTAAATGATTCCCCAAGTTAAATGAGCTTCACCGATGGTTCGAGCATGCAATTTGCTATTTTAAACCAATTAAACCTGGGACCATTGTTGAACCTCAATTAGTCCACCAAATTCGTTGATTTAAATTAGCTGAAACACTGATCAAAATTTGAATCACGTTTGTAGAAGGAACCCTAAGGGCCATTCGCACAAACGTCACCGTCAGTGGAACTTTGATTTGCGGTTCAGCAATTTTATTCACCGATTTCGACGAGTTATGTAATTGACGTTCAACGTTGGTAAAAATTGTGATCCGTGGGTTATCAACTTAAACTCACGAATCTTAACCTAACGATTTAATCTCACCGACTTACATTAGCAGCCCTATTAGTAAATATTTAATGCTTATTCCACATCTAATCCATGAGTTTACTTGAACAAACGTGGCTTAAAGATTTGAACCGTGATACATCAAATTAAATTCACTATTTCGGATGAAAAACTGGACTTCAACGATAATTCAAGTTGCTTTTTTTTATAACCTTTTTCCGTCCAGTAAATGGAACTTTTTAATGTTAATAATTAACGCAATATATATGAGTTAAATAAAAAGTGCAGAAAATTTCTCATTTAAATAACGAATTAAGTTTTATTTGAATTTTTCTTGAAATAACCGGTATTACCCAGTTTTACCCTAATATAGTCAAATTGAATTTAGGCTTATTTTTTCAGCAGGAATACACAACCGATAACACAGCTCGTGCAATAAGAACGATTTTAAAACATTCATTTACAATACATGTTGTGTGATCCTGCTATTTTTATGACGCCAGGCATCCTTTAAAAATCTGACGTTTACCAAAAAAAAAAGATTAATCATCATAAATCAAGAAATATCTTGTAGAACGGAAACTCATTAATGTCAAGCTGTGTGGCTTTCCTAGAAATAGGTCCACTGGTGAATTGACGCTTAAGTAAGATTAAGCGTGACTGGCTGAACAGAATGGAGTGCTTTTTGACATTTTTGATAATTTTTCCCAGGATTGAAAATAAGTTCCTTCAATCCCATGTAAACGCTTAGTTCGAGTTGATGTTGAACGTGTACGTGATTTTGAAATGTCATACCAGCAAATGTTAAAAGTTGTCCAATCCTGCGGCATTGTTGCGTTGGGTTGTGTTCGTTAAACTGAATTTCAATGTATTCCAGCGGCAGAGATGTCTCCATTGTGAGTCATTTGGTAGAGTTTGTCATTAAGTCGTTTTATCGGAAATACGTACATCTGGCATCGATGAAAATCTCTTCTTCGTTGGATTAGAAATTACTTTTCTTCAATCATAAATTGAATTGGACGGTTCCAAGTCCGAAATTCACAAAAATAAATGGTGGTGTGCCACAGGGCTCTGGCTTATCTCGTTCCATATATCTCATTTTAATTAATTATCTTATATCTGGCGCTTCTAATAGATTAAGCTCTCATTAAGCTCTCAAGTTTATAATAAGCACTTATAAGGCAGTGTAGCCAGGCAAAAAGGCCCGTTTTAAGTTAAGCATTCTATAGGTATTTATTTTTAATTCGTATCAGTAATCGGGCCTAAATTGTTTTACTGATGACAGCATTCTCAAATTTTCATAATGGTTTCCAGGTTCTCTACTTGTTCTTCGAGTGTTGACCTACAACAACAACTTAAGAAAAGCTTATTAAATTCGCATTGCCGAATTGTATGTTTCAAAAAATAAAAAAAAGATATATATGAAAAGTGGGCGTGGCAAAATAAATGTTTGCACGAACGAATTCCTAAAAAGAACAGTATCTATGTAAAAAAACAGTCTAAGTACACAAGGCAAATTCTAAAGCATTTTGTGGATTATAAATCATTTTTTTTAATGTCAGTTTGTGTCAGTGATGATTTACTATTCCATGTTTTATTATATCACAACGTTTTATCAAAAACGCTTGATTTGCTTATATTATGTATTGTAAATGAATTATGACCGCCTCTTTATACATAGTTAAGTTAGCCACATTCTCTATATGTATATGTATTTGCTCAATGATAGCGTCTCACTACGTGACAGATTTTTATTAATGTTATATTTGTTTTTTTTTTTAGATATTATGTAGTTTATTGTTTAACTTGTACATATTTATTTGTTTTAAACCATCTTGTTCTTATTGGAGACACGCTCATGTATTACAGTCTTAATATGCGGTGAATGCCCTCAAAAAGCGATGAAAGCGGCCGTCTTTCTGTTGTGGAAGTAGTGTTTTAATGTTGACAAAGTTGAAACAACAGACAAAATTTAAATGTATCTTTTTTAAAAAAAAAAACATAAAACCAATATTATATATCCCTTTTAATTTGGCATATTTTATATATTTTTTTTAAATTTAGGTATTTTTCAAATACTCTTGCCATTGCCACTAGAGAATCTGGAAACTAAGCGGTGTGGCGTCACTAGGTGTGTTTTATTGGGAATCTATCCATTGTACCGTAAGTAATTCCCAAAAAAACGCATCGACCGTAGCATGGACCGTAGCTTTTTTATTTTTGTAAAAATGGTACCCCTGTACAGCAGTCACAAGTAATGAAAGAGTCTTTTGCAAAGTAAAATTAAGTAAATATCAAAATTATGAACAATAATTAGCTTTTATTCATATAAAATAGAAAGTAGAAAAACGTACCAATATTTAGTTTATGTTTCAAACCTATTTCTTGTTTTCATTTTATCTCCATTTGTAATTTTAAATTCGAACATTCATTTTGCACCAATATAAAGGAAATGATAAGTGAATGGGTTTGTTCATAGACTATGGTCAAGTCTCTTTTTACACAGGACAACTTTTGTATTGCTTTAAAAATAGTCTATGCCTTTCACACGAGGAAACAAAATTGCCGGAGATTTGCTTGTTTCCTTTTAATGTTTCTTGGTTTTGAACGCACACTACAACGAAGTTTAAATTGTTCACTCCCCTTACATTTTATTATTATTTTCTAAGTAGATCGATAGCTATAGTTTTATTTTTCAAGTCAATTTACAAATTTATTTTCTGAGTATGTTTTGCTTTCAATTCAATATTCACTCATCAGACTGCACTTAACATACGCGGAATAAGGAACAAATAGTTAACATTTGGCTTGCCATTTCCATGCACATGTTCAGAAAAAAACAATGGGATCACAAAAATGTACGCCCAGTCCATGTATATGTAATTTTGCGAATACCGTCCATTGCGAACGTCCATTAAACAGTGAAGAAAAAGCACATTTTGTGAAGTTCAGTTGCCGCTTAGTGCGTTTAGGCTAGGCGCGCACATGCAATTTTTCCGAAACGAAAAAGTTTAATCAATAGTTGAACGATGATCTCGCACATAATCAACTTAAAATAAATCAACGACATAAACCAGCACACATACAATATTTTGCTTTAATATGCGCGCAGTTACATTATAGTTCGGTATAATACAAACTGAAGAACTTTTAAGTTGCTCGAATCGCGGACTGCATGCGCACACTCTCATATAAGTCCATGGTATTCACTTTAGCAACAGAACTGTTGCAAAACTGAAAAATGCATATGTGCGCGCCTAGCCTTATAGCTCATAGAATTTAATACGAATAAATATTTTGCGGCGCAGTTTCGAGCAGTTCCTCTATAGTGCAGTTCCACCCAATGCGGTTTGTCTTCTCAAATTGCTTTTTTGTAGATCTAAATAAAAAGATGATTTTTTTTCACCAAACTCCGTTTATTTATAACTATCAATAAAAATTAAACACAAAACGAATATTGGTCTTAAGTTAGTCAAAAATAAAAGAAAAACGGAATTCATTCGATAAATATTGGTTTCTTTTTCAAAATGGATATCAAAATTTGTTAAAATTGATTAATTGTCATTAGGGGTATGCAAAATATAGGTGCAATTTTAGACATACTTTAGAAAATAATTGAGCAAAGAATACAGTTCTTAATAGTAAAAGTCAGAAACTTTTCAGAAGAAAAGCTTATAATTTATTAGAAAATGGAATTATCTAAGATCTTAGAAATATAAACTGGCCAACTATAAAAAAAAAGAAAAAAAAAGAATCAAAAAGATCGATTCGTCTTACGAATGAAATTAATAATTATAACACTCCATGAACACATCCATCGAGATTCAATTCAATTATCAATCGTACCAACAAAACTAACAAAATCATAATCGAGACTCGACTGAACGTCAACCAGCCATCCACCGTAGCTTCTACTTTAGCTTTTTATCGACCGTAGCGAATTGTATGTAAAATGCTACGACGGATAAACTTACGGTGGATAAATTTCCCAATAAAACACAGTTACTGTTGGAGAGGATAATCTAATATTACTTTTTTCCTCAGTATTTGAGAAAGCTTTACTAAAGTAAGAGATTCTATATTCTTACATCATGTGACGTTAACACAGCATGACATTATTCTATTTCCATCTTTAGAGTTGGAGTGGGATGGCGACAGAAAGCAGGATTTTTTAAAACTCACTAAAATTTTTTTGATATTTGGTATTCACACATTATTTATTCAAATGGTTGATGTGTGTGGTTTTTTGTTTTGTTTTTGTATTTACTTATTTTGATTACTTTGAGCTTGATTAAGATGGATGACAAAAGACAAAATGAAACCATATTCATAAAACCTCAAATAATGTTGAAATAGTTCAAGCACACCGGAAATCTGCCAGGGCCTAAATACAAAATGTTTCTTGAAACGTATGAACACAACAGTTTAATTGCCCGCGTTCACTTTGGAATTAGATAAGTTATCTCGGATACTAAGCTATCCGCATATTTTTATGAACGATTAGGATATGTTAGCTTAGAGCTGTCAAAATCTAATCTCAAATAAAATTTGCAGACACCTGATATTAACATTCGTCGTCTGATAGCTGGTTATTCCAAAATACGAGTAGTATGGCCTTTTCGATTGGTACTCCGGAACACCTTCCCCCAATAAAACACCCGGACTCAATTTGATTGATTCTGATTTCTGAATTGTATGTATCACTATATCTGTAAACGTTTATATATAAAAAAAAACAAATCGGCTAAAAAGAATTTCCGCATCTTTCAGATCAGATAAAGTAATTCAAATTCAATAATATGTCAAAATTACACAACAGAAATCAACCCTATGATTTTGACATTTTAATTATGTAAATGGTTTAGTGATTCTGTTTTCGATTCTTAATTGAAATCCAGAACCATTTTCTGTTCTGTTTACAGTAACAACTTCCATTTTGTGAAGTTGAGAACAGTTCTGGACGGCCAATCGAAAAGGCCACTTGAGTTAATTAAAGAGAATTTTCATGGCAAACTCAATTTTTTCATCAACGGCTTACCACAACAGACAATTAAACGAGATTGCTGAGAACTATTATGTGAACGTGCCCAATGTCAGATTATGATTTTCCTAGAATATTACGATTTTTGACGGTTTTGACTGACAAAATCTGTATTAAGCTTAGAGTGGATTTAATGATGACATTTATGTTAAACTCAAAATTATATACCAACACATTTATTGTTTATTATAGTTTAACTCTTATTTAGTATTTTGTTTTACGTTTTCGAGTGGATGTTCAGAGTTACTTCAAACGTTCCATATTCAATAACAGTATAGTCCAAAGTTAATGAAAGGGGGTAACTCGGAACGTTCACTCGAAAACATCAAATTTCAAACCATTTTTATTGTTAAAAACTGTAATTAATTTTATTTTCGATTGGATGTACGGAGTCACTCTTTTTAATCCATATTTTTCATTTTCTAAAGGAAAGAATATATCCCACCTCGAACAGCAAATCAAAAGCGACACAAGTTTTATATTTCCAGAAGTTTATTGTTTCACAACTAACAATGACTAATTAAAATTCAAAATAAAAGTGTATGTTTTTCATTTCCTTACCGAGTATGGTATGATAAAATAATATAATAATGGACAAAAATAACTATTGTTTACCTGTATGGATAAGAAGCACGTACCTAAATTTTTGATTGTTTTGTTGGCTTAATTAAATGTGAGTTAGAAAAATTATTTTTTTTTATCAAATAGAGCTCTTTTGGTTAAAACGCACATGAAATGGATTAAAGTTTTAAATCAAAACTTTATTTGGAATATGTATAGTATAGATAGCTAAACTAAATATATAAACATATGTGTGTATTTGTACACGAGCACAGCTTTTTAAGCCATTAGTCAATGTTTTCTTAAAGCTGCTTTAAATTATTATTGTTTTTCTTTTAGATTTAAATTTAGGAGTTATTTTATATTGAAATAAGATAAAATAATATTTAGACTTCTTGTATGTAACACTAATGGGACAATATGTGAGAATAATGGATTTCTAAGTGACCTGACCACTGAGAACAACAAATACAAATATACCTTTCCAACTCAGCGTTTACACTGCATGTCAAGAGGATAGGTTCACCACCGCGTAAACATTCAAGAATAGCTTTTTCTTTAAAAAAAATAAGATTTAACTAAAAGCTTTTTGTGCATGAACTTTTACAGTTCTGTGTATTTAAAAAACAAAACATAAAAGGTATACAAAAGATTATCGTAACTGAATTATTTAACATTTTTTTTGTGCAGTGTTCAAAAATGCTGTTTTTTTGATGGGTCCATATTATGGTTCTTAATTTGGTGTAGTACCAGTAATTAAAAAAAAAATAAAATGCACTACTGGGTCGCATATTATTGCCCTTATGTTTGATCACATCTAATGTAGAATATTCTTAGTATAAACGGCTAAATATATTTTTAGAGTCGTTTTCTTAGTAAATTTTGTATATACCTAAAAAAATTTCTTTAATTATTTTCTAAAAAAAAATGATGTGGCAATTTTATGTATTAAATAATATAAGCTTACAAAAATAATTTCGAAAAAAAATCGTCATCCCTTTTCAAAAAAAAAAAAAAAAAAAATTTAATCCAAAAAAAAATTTTTCGAAAATATAAATAAAAAAAAATTTGATCGAAGTCCGTCGAGCCGTTTATGAGAAAGTTTAAAATTGAAAAAAAAATGGTTTTGTGGAAGGTACCGCTAACAACAAAATGTGTAAATAAGGAATTTAACAAAAATGTAGAATATACCAATAGAAGTGCACATATATTTACTTGCGATTATAGGTACTAATTATAAGGCAAGTTATGCATTCGTAAAAAAAAATTCAAACATTAAACACGACATTACGATGATAGAGAAGCATAAAAAAGTGATGGGCCAAAAATGCGTGTCTGCCAGTCTGTCAGTCTGTCAGTCTGTCAGTCTGTCAGTCTGTCAGTCTGTCAGTCTGTCAGTCTGTCAGTCTGTCAGTCTGTCAGTCTGTCAGTCTGTCAGTCTGTCAGTCTGTCAGTCTGTCAGTCTGTCAGTCTGTCAGTCTGTCAGTCTGTCAGTCTGTCAGTCTGTCAGTCTGTCAGTCTGTCAGTCTGTCAGTCTGTCAGTCTGTCAGTCTGTCAGTCTGTCAGTCTGTCAGTCTGTCAGTCTGTCAGTCTGTCAGTCTGTCAGTCTGTCAGTCTGTCAGTCTGTCAGTCTGTCAGTCTGTCAGTCTGTCAGTCTGTCAGTCTGTCAGTCTGTCAGTCTGTCAGTCTGTCAGTCTGTCAGTCTGTCAGTCTGTCAGTCTGTCAGTCTGTCAGTCTGTCAGTCTGTCAGTCTGTCAGTCTGTCAGTCTGTCAGTCTGTCAGTCTGTCAGTCTGTCAGTCTGTCAGTCTGTCAGTCTGTCAGTCTGTCAGTCTGTCAGTCTGTCAGTCTGTCAGTCTGTCAGTCTGTCAGTCTGTCAGTCTGTCAGTCTGTCAGTCTGTCAGTCTGTCAGTCTGTCAGTCTGTCAGTCTGTCAGTCTGTCAGTCTGTCAGTCTGTCAGTCTGTCAGTCTGTCAGTCTGTCAGTCTGTCAGTCTGTCAGTCTGTCAGTCTGTCAGTCTGTCAGTCTGTCAGTCTGTCAGTCTGTCAGTCTGTCAGTCTGTCAGTCTGTCAGTCTGTCAGTCTGTCAGTCTGTCAGTCTGTCAGTCTGTCAGTCTGTCAGTCTGTCAGTCTGTCAGTCTGTCAGTCTGTCAGTCTGTCAGTCTGTCAGTCTGTCAGTCTGTCAGTCTGTCAGTCTGTCAGTCTGTCAGTCTGTCAGTCTGTCAGTCTGTCAGTCTGTCAGTCTGTCAGTCTGTCAGTCTGTCAGTCTGTCAGTCTGTCCGTTTGTATGTATAACGAGCTACAGCCTAAAAGGCTTAAGCGATTACCTTCAAATTTGGTATGTGTGATTCTTTTGGTATTCCTCGGGATGACGGTACCTGCCATACAACTGTTTATGAAAATACGGTACCTGCCATACAACTGTTTATGAAAATCTTATTTTTCTTGAAAACGGCTCCAACGATTTTTATGAAAATTTTTGAGAATTTTTTTGTTGACAATAGCTATCATTTAATCTGAACAAAGCTTACGGGGAAAGTCTATTAACGGTACCTTCTATATAACAGTTTTTTTAATTTTTGGCTTTCTCGGTAATGTTACACTGGATTTCAATCAAATTTGCATTCCAAAAATTCAAAAAAAATAAAAAACAGGATTTAATCAAAATCCGTCCTACAATTTTCGACATACTTTTTTATAAAATTTTCATTTGTTACGTGGCATCTAATGGTTTTCTTCGTTTTTTTTTCGATAAACCGATTAAGTGATAGTTTTGGCCGTTTTATTTCCCACCTACACACCATTCACTTTCATTATATACAATGTAATAATAAAATCCATTTAAATATACATAAGTATAGCTACCTACCAACGGCGTCAGTGAGTAACACTAAAGTTGTGAGCCACAAGAGCAAGTTTGTAAGATCAACTCGTGCATTTTATTTATATCAAAATCGTTTGAGCCGTATTGGAGATAATTAAGATGGTAAAAATGTTTTAATCAAGTACCGTTAGACTAAGGCTGTAGATCGTTTTACAGACAGACATATAGACGGACAGACAGACATATAGACGGACAGACAGACAGATAGACGGAATTGTGGACACACTTTTTTGGTGTTCTCTATCATCGTAATGTCAAGTTTGATTAAAATCTCGAGTTTGATTTTTTTTCCAAATGCAAATCATGCCCTTTAGTTACGGTGACCATCCGTCCCGTATTTTCCGGGACAGTCCCGTATTACGCTCCACTGTCACGGCTAAATTTTAAGAAAACCCTTGATTTTTTGTCTCGGGTTTGTCCGGGCTTGTCCGATATTACCATATATTTATATTATTTTAATAACGTTAAAAAATTTTAACAATTTTATTTACATTAATTTAATTATGTTGTTAATATTTTTATGTCAAAGTGCGAATCCGTCTTAATAAATCCGTTCAGGGGGATTAAAGAATTTGTTTAACAACCCTTCATCTGAAGTCCTCCTTTCTCCATTTTATTCATTCCGAGTCCTCAATTTGTCATGTGAGCAGAATATTATTAGCAGGGTCGCAAAAAAATTGCATGTCTAAAGTTGCGCTAGCAATTAAATGCCTTAAATTAAAATTAAAACAATAGATTGAGAGCAATTGATAATTTTGTTTGTAAACAAATTGATCAAAGAATAATTCGAAAAATTAATTGACCAAAAGTAATATAAAGCAAATATTCATCAATTTTACAGAACGAGTTAGGAATACTTAAATCATTGGGATGTATCTTTTAAAGAATATGAAGTTTTTAGTTGGGTAATTCTTCGAAACATTCCTATTTCCTGGCCAGAAATAGAATCTTCGATATCTTTTGTCAATTAAAAGCAGAGGAATATAACTATTAATGATTCCACCTTGTTTGACGAATTGTTTGTCACAAAATTATAACAAAATGGATAGAGAACAAAATAACTGTGGCCGAGAAATGAAAAGGCATTTTTTCCCGGGTTTTGATCAGGGAAATATGTTCACCTTACCTGTAGTACATTAATAGCAGGTAAAAATGTAGATCAAAACTAATTTTTGTCTTTATTTTATTTAATGTTTTTTATTAAAATGGTTGGCTCCGTTCTTGAGAAATGAGATTTATCCTTTTGGCTTAGAAAATGTATGGCAGGTAAGCAAGCAAGCAAAAAAACGCGTGGGCTTTAACAATACAAGTAAAAACCAAACCAAAGCCTCGTTTTGAAGCGGTGAACCTATTCTATTAACTCACTAAAAAGCACTTTTTCATGTTTGTGAAAACCGACTTTGAATATGTGTTCATGAAAAGTTTTTCGCAAAGCTTTCAGGATTTCTCCTTCTGCCTTGCTGTTTGCAGAGTGAACCTATTCTATCTGCCAGCAGTGTATGTTCGTATAGCGTCATCCATTTAGTGGTTTCGAAAGTAAATTTAAATAAAACATATTTATGAAAAAGATTTCGAGCATAGTTGTTCTATTTCTAGTGTTGAATGAAATATAACATGATTCAAAAATGTTTAATCACAAGGCAATATTTTAGTTCACAATTTATGAGTTGCACCTGACTATTCTCTCAAAGAATAAAGTTATTTCAAGCAAAATAAACACGACCTTTTTCAGTAATTTTAAACGTATCCTTTTTTTTTTAGAAAAATTAAATATATAATTTCAAAACGTTCAGTTAAAAAATTTGATCAAAAATTTGGACAACTTCATCGATATTATCTTCACAGACACGAAATTACCCATAAGTAATCTGAAATGATTTTCCATTGGGCACAAAAAAATCCAAATCTAGATTGGAATGTAGATTTATCAAAAGAAAACCAAATACGCAGTGACTTTCTGCACTTACAGCAATTTTACAATTAACCATAGATACAAAACATGGCAGCCACTAACTGTCAAAATCTCCCAATGTTAATTTTGGAAACTTGAAAGAAAAAAGATTAAATAATTACTAAATTAAATGACAGGATTTCATTGACTTGGTGCATTATTAATAAAACTAACTTTAATTGTCTACTAAGAATGAACCCTTTGTCGTTTCTCCATTGATTCGATTAAAAAAAAAAATTAATATGTAAGATAATTAAAGTAAGATACTTGTTAATTTTTAAACGAACAAAAAAAAAGAATAATGTTCTTTATTTGTTGGCTGGTCAGATAAAAAATAAGTCATTAATCAACAAAGTAGCAAAACACCGAATTAAAAGCCTGCACTTACATTCTATAGTTTTTTTTTAAAGATAGGTGTTTTAATATAAAAAATAATGTTCACTGTAATTACATAGTTTCATAGTTCCGGAATGAAGAATTAAATTTAGAAATACAGAAAATGTGGAAAACTTATACTTCGCACAAGCCAGATCGTGTAGTTCTTCAAGCCAAAATCACTAAGTCAACAGACAAATACCAAGGTTTCTTGTGAAGGACATCAAATCAAAAAGTTTAGAACTTCTTAATCCGTCTGCTCTGCATCCTAAAACACGTTAATGTTGCTTTGAAGTAAAAACTAGAAAATTTAAAAGATTTCTGAATAAAGTGTGAAACAGATTAAACCAGCATCAACATCAGCATCAGCGACCGCCATTATTTTAGAACAAATTTATTTAAATTGTTCGACACACACTAGACACACACTCCATCAACGTCAACAGCTGGAAATGACAGTTCTGGAGTTCAAATCTTACACTCTTGCTGAATTGTGTGCACACTGACCGATTTATTAGATTCATTCGTTGAACTTTACCAAGGGTCGACCCAGGTTTTTTTGAACACACCAAGAGTTGTCAAAAAAAACCTGTTTTTTCGGTTATCAAAAAAACCCCAAGTGGCTATTGATAATTAATGTTTATGTTGTTGAAAAGGAAGTTATAATATCTAATAATTGATTCTAAATCGATGTTAACATTGATATTTTCTCAACATCGCTCATTTCTACTGCAGATCTCATGTGACTTTGACAGTTTATTCGCTTACCTCAATTCGCCCCACCTAAGGACCTAGATTTAATTTACGGTGAATTCACTGCGAAGTCAGGTCTCAAAAACACAGAATTTTTAACCAGGAGCCTATAACACAACGCGACAAGTCGACAAAGTACGTTCACTTCAACTAAAACGCAGAACTGTTGCATTTGTCAGAATTATAAATTTCCCTTCACTTTTGCACATTGTGTGACAAGTGGCCGAAAATAAAACATGGCAAACATTCCGGAAAGAAAAAAATGTATGTTATAACAAAAATAAGAACATGAACACAGCATTCGGATAGGAACGTCGCGTCGTCCCAGAAATTAGAAGCATCCTTTGGATCGCTTATGTCGCAGCCCATAATGGACACAAGCTGCAGAATCCCGTTATACAGTAAAGGAATCGATAATTGGAGAAACAACAGTTCTGGTCATCTCACCACCCAACAACTAGAAGATCGCTATCATCATATAACCATCGAGATATCGCCCTCTCATTCAAACGAAAGATGTAATGTATTGAGCTCTCGCTCTAACTGACGAAAAATAAGATGTACATACGCTTATGTATTCCAATTCACAATTGCACACATTTTTGTGTTTCAAGACAAGAGGGACGAGATGACCGTTTCTCTTTATCGCACCTAGTTTTAAGCTCTTATATTTTAGTTCTTTTTTTTTTTTAATGACATCGTAATGGTTTTTGTTGAGTGGACTCATTTTTTTAATTTTTTAAACTGTAGTTTAACAACTATTTAATTTTAACTTTCTAAATTTAAAGAGAAAACTAATATAAAATTCACTGTAGCCTGGCCAATTCTAAGTCGGCAAAATAATATATGGTAAATGTAGTTATAAAAAAATCTCAATAAAGTTTACTACTACTACTACGTAAATTTTCAGACACTTGTCACTTTATGTTAGAAAAGGAGGAAAATACATCAACTTCCCACTTGTCACATTTTAAAATGACAATTGTCACAGAGCTTTTAGACTTGTCGTTTTGTGTTACAGTTTTTTTTAAGACTTTTCGTATTTTACTTATTGTCATGCAATTACTTGTCGCGTTGTGTCATACGCCCCAGGTTGTACAAAAAACGATTCAAGCGCCCTACAGGCGATCAATGTTACTTGACAAGTATTATTGAAGTTTTCTCTTGTCAAGTAACATTGAAAAAAAAACAGCACCACACGTTCGTTGAACATTGACAAATTGGCCGGAAATCGGACAGCTTTATCACATTCACAATAATTCCCAATATACGCAATGACATGTGACTCTGAAAATTGATGAAACCCAAAACTGATCTAATTATCGTCAATGTTTCACTTTTACTTTACATTGAACAGCCTACAAATGATCAATTTTACTTGAACAACAGCTCCTTCAAGTAATATTGTCAAGCAACATTGATCGTCTGTAGAGGGCGCTTTGGAACGACCCTATTGTGACTCAACGAACAATTTATTGTTTCTATATTAAAATAATAATAATCAGAGTAGCAATTAAATAAGTTTACTTATTTTAAATACCTTTAGCCACATTATATAAAATGCAGGATTTACACGAATGACAAAATGTCATTATTCCTGTCATTATGTACCTATTTTTGACGTTATTAGGACAAAAATAATGAATTTGCTAATTCTTTTGTCATAATAATGACAGAAAAATACCAACTTATCCCTCGTGTAAATCTGCCAAAATAGTTTATAGTAAATACTCATAATGACACTATTGTGCCAAAAATATTAAAACTATTTTACCTCACTAATTTCAGCGGACTAAATGTTTGACGGCACTTGAAAGAATCGAGCTTCAGAACGAATTCGTATGAAATTTTGTGAAGCTTAGTTGCCGCTCAATGCGGTATAGCTCATACAAATAAGACTAGTTACTAGTTTCAGCTTAGGCAGCTGTCAAACAAATTGCCTTCAAATCAATGGGACTTTTATTGAAAGTCCAGTTTAAAGCTGCAGTTATAGCTTTCATTGAAACTCATCATTGAAAACTTTGACTGAACTCATGAACCTATGCATTACTCTTCATCAGTGGAATCATCGTTTATGATTTTGTAACTGAAAATGTATTGAATTGTAAGCATTTAGTTCATTGGAATTTAGTTAACTGATGAAAAAATGCCTAACCGTTTTCTTATGAAATCATAACATACTACTCATCGATGGAAATAGTCGATGTATCCATTGATGAATTCACCAAAAAATTCATTGATGTCGAAATTTCCTACTGAGTAGTGGAAATAACAGAATAGAAGACAAACAATGTGATATTTTGAAAATGTAGTTATAAGGTAGGCAGTGTGAACGAATGGAAGTATAACAGTTTGAAATATATGGTCTTTTCGATTGGCTGTCCAGAACTATTCTGTCTTCCACAAAATGATAGTTGTTACTCTAAGCAGAACAGAAAACGATTCTGGATTTCAATTCAGAATCGAAAACGGAATCACTAATACAATCAAATAATAAAAATGTCAAAATCATCGCGTTCATTTCTTTTGTATAATTTCGATGTGTTTATTGACTTTAAACTACTCTTCTGGTAAAATAACATAAAAAGAAGCAAGTTAATTACTATTGATACAAGAAAATGTGTATCTAAATTGAAATCAAGTGTTCGGAATTTTTTTTTAGCGGATGTGATTTTTTTTAAAATTTAATTTTCACAAACACAGTGATACATACAATTCAGAATCAGTCAAATTGGTTCCGTGTGTTTTATTGGTGGAACGTGTTCCGGGCGGCCAATCGAAAAGGCAAATATTGCTTAAGGTACATAATAAAGCGAAAGTGTGAAAAATATATAGTATAAAAGAACAGACAGAGGGGCAGTTTGAGAATGTGAAAACGTCAAAATGTGGATGTGTGAAAATATGGCAGTTTGAAAGTGTGCAACTGTTACACTGCTGGCATGGCTCGAAACACGTCCTTTTTCTGTATTCAAAATTTCTTAATTGTTTTTTTATAAAAAAAAAATTTGTTATTATAATTTTAAGTATTTAATAATATAAATTTAATAAGAGCATAATATTAAATTTTAAAAAAAAAATAATTTTTCGAAAATTTTGTTATGCGGTATTATGTAGAATCTTTATGACTTCGTATCAAACAAATTTAATCGAAATCCATTGCGTCGGAAGTCGAAAAAACATTTTATGAAAATTTTGTGTAACCAACAAGTAGACTACTCCTATAGTAGTGCACGGAATTTATCTCATGAAAATTGTTAGAGCCGTTTTCGAGACAGGTACCTAAATAAGATTTAACATTTTTGGCATTTTTGGTAGACGGAATGGCGGGCCCACTTTTTTAGTGTTCTCTATCATCGGAATGTAAAATTTGATTAAAATCTCTAGTTCGATTTTTGCCCAAATAAAAAACTGGCCTAAAGTACCTAGATATAGAAAAAATGTCGCCATTTAAAACAAAAGATTGAGTGGGAGGCGGCGGTGTGTACTCAGAAAGACTAAACCATAGTCTCTCTTTGCGTCGCCCTGACCGCATTGTAGCGTGTTCCAAGCGGAAGGATCTATCATGGCTAAGGGAAAGCGTGATATCCACATCGGATATCCGTTTTTTCTCAGCCATTCAAGCAGCCCCAGGGCCGGCTTCAGCCAAACTTGCGCCTTGTGCAAAAGAAATAACCTAAGAAATAAATTTCCTATGTTCATTGTGCAGGAATTTTAACAAGAACGGCATTTTACTAGAATGCAGAACATATTTAATTTTTTTACGCAAGCTGACAACAAACAATGTACGATGGAAATCAGAGATGTATAAAGCAGTCAATAGACGTACAATAATATTAGACAAATAGTTTGTCAAAAATAAAATACATGACTGTTTCGCACGAGCTTACTCTATGCAAAAGATTTCTATTTAGAATCGAAATATATTTTTAAATTCGTGCTTGCTTAATTTTATATACAACAATTTACAAAAAAAAATTGATGTGAAGATTTTACAAATTTAATTACATATATAAACTTAAAAACGAATTTTCAAAAAAAAATCATCCACACGTTTTCGAAATATTGAATTTTCAAAACAAAAATGTATTTTTTTTTTCAAAAATCCAAAAAAATATTTTTCTAAAAGGTTGATACAGGGCGGGTCAATATGTCCCTGACTTTTTGAATTTCTGACCTCTTTACTGAAACAGCAACACTGCTCCTGTTAACAGGCATCTATCAGTTGACTCCTGTCAAAATTTAAACTTGCTGCGTCAGTTAGTTTGTGTTTGACAGCTATTTTTATCAGACTACTCACTAATTTGAGGAGAAAATGGAAAAAAGTGAATTTCGTGTGCTTATTAAGCATTATTTCTTGCGAAAAAAAACTATTACCGAGACCAAGGCTAAGCTTGATAAATACTATGGGGACTCTGCACCATCGATTTCAATGGTAAAAAGTGGTTTAGTGAATTTCGTTGTGGCCGTACAAGCACTGAAGATGCTGAACGTCCTGGACGCCCAGTTGAGGTCTCTACACCCGAAACAATCGAAAAAATTCACGATATGGTGTTGGCCGACCGAAGATTGAAAGTGCGAGAGATTGTGGAAGCCGTAGGGATCTCGCATGGCTCAGTGGTTTCAATTTTGAATGATCACTTGGGCATGAGAAAGCTTTCCGCAAGATGGGTGCCGCGTTTGCTCACAGTCGACCACAAGCGCAATCGTGTAACAACTTCACAGAAAGGTTTGGCGTTGTTTAATCGCAATATGGAGGAGTTTTTGCGCCGTTTTGTAACCGTGGACGAAACATGGATCCATCACAACACACCAGAGACCAAACAACAGTCAAAACAGTGGGTTTCTAAGGGTGAATGGGCGCCAAAGAAGGCCAAGGTGAGTTTGTCAGCCAATAAAGTTATGGCGACTGTTTTTTGGGATGCACGC
Source organism: Philhelius pedissequus (assembly GCA_910595825.1). Taxonomy (NCBI): domain Eukaryota; kingdom Metazoa; phylum Arthropoda; class Insecta; order Diptera; family Syrphidae; genus Philhelius; species Philhelius pedissequus. The sequence goes on along the minus strand of OU343160.1, from coordinate 303,464,842 downwards.
GGGATAATCCACATTGACTACCTTCAAAAGGGAAGAAAAATCAATGGGGAATATTATTCCAACTTATTGGACCGATTCAATGACGATTTGAAAAAAAACCGACCTCATTTGGCCAAGAAAAAAGTTCTTTTCCACCAAGACAATGCAAGGGTGCACACATGTGCAGTTGCCATGAATTGCTCCCTCATCCACCCTATTCTCCAGATTTGGCTCCGAGCGACTAATTTTTGTTCCCAAACCTGAAGAAATGGCTTGGTGGAAAAAGATTTGACTCCAATGATGAAGTCATCTCGCAAACAAAGGCCTATTTTGAGGACCTCGACAAATCATTTTTTTTGGAAGGGATAAAAAAATTGGAGAAGCGTTGGACAAAGTGTATAGAGCTCAAGGGAGACTACGTTGAAAAATAAAATTATTTTTTTATCAAAAAATTTGTGTTTTATACCAAAAGTCACGGACTTATTGACCCGCCTATGTAGTATTATTTATAATTTCATGGAATTCCTACAACAAGGAAGTGTCCTAGGACCAACCCTATATCTGTTATATACAAGTTATATTTCAGTGGACATCAACGCTATCATGGCCACCTTTGCTGACGATACGGCAATATTGGTGCCAGATAAATCCGTTACGGAGGCTACACTAAAATTGCAAAATGCTGTCGATAAAGTTAGTGATTGGACGCAGAAATGGCGTATCAAATTAAACGAAACAAAATCGACGCATATAAACTTTACTAACAAAAACATAAACAATGTTCCAATATTTATAGACAATGCAGTAGTACCTTACTCCAATACCGCCAAATACCTTGGAATGACTTTGAATGTAAAGCTTAAATGGAAAGAGCACATCAAAAAGAAACGAGAAGAACTAAACTTGAAGTACAAAAAAATGAACTGGTTACTAGGAAAGAACTCTGACCTATCTATCCAGAACAAACTAATGTTTTATAAGCAAGTACTGAAACCCGTTTGGACTTATGACATCCAACTATTGGGCTGTACAAAGAAAACAAATGCTGAACCCATCCAAAAATTCCAAAGCAAGGTCCTTCGTGGAATAATAAAAGCCCTTTGGCATATGAGAAATAGCGATCTACATCGTGACCTTCAAATTGAAATGGTTACAGAAGTGGTTAAAAAACACGCTGTATCACACACCCAGCGACTGCAAAGTCATACCAACTCCGAAATGGAGACAGTCTTAAATGTACGAGACAATGTTCTGAGATTAAGAAGAACCAATCCTCATGAGCTGATGTCTAAAAGCTATGGGAAAGTGTATTAACTTTAAACTTCCCCCAATGCGATTTACATATAAATTAAGAAAGTAAAATCATTTGTCGATCTTTCATAGATTGGTCCTGATTCCACCGTTGGTTTTAGTGAGGTAAGAGTCCCACACTACTCGGTACCGATTCTTACCGAGTGTCTTTTGAAATTTCCATGGGATAAAAAAAAGAAAAATGTTGATCGAAATCCGTTGAACCGTTTATGTGAAAGGCGAACATAAAAAAAATTGTTGTATGTAAGGTACCGTTAATAACAAAATATGTATGTATAATTACCAATTTACCAAAATGTAGACTTTACATAAAGTAGTGCACATACCGTTTTTATCAAAATGGTTAGAGTCGTTTTCCAGATAATTATGATGGTAGAAAATATTGTATGGCAAGTACCGTTATTTTTTGGGCTAAAAAACGATTCAAAAATCTGTTTGAGACAATTGGCTAAAACACGAAGAAAATCGCTTCAGCCATTTAGACTGTATCCGTTGTGCAGACAGACAGACTGACGGAATTGCCCTACCCGTTTTGTTGGTGTTCTCTATCATCGTAATGTCGACTTTGATTAAAATCTCAATCTCGAGTTCGAGTTGCGCAATATCCATTTACATTTTCTTGCTCCTATAGTAATGCGCCCCAAGAATTTTGCTTCCTGTGCACTCGCACATCTTGCACATATTTTTGCACCGGCCCTAAACAGCCATCAGTTCACTTGGCGCTGTTTGCAGAAACTCTATAACTGCCCGAAATTTTACATCTCTCAGGGAGGTTACTTTCACCTGATTTGGGTGCTGGGACATAGGGACATTTTGGGAAACTGGAAATCCTATGCACATGCGAGCGACCAACGAACAATGAATTAACGAATATTCGTCCATTTTGAAATTTCGTTCACATGGATTTTGTTTTATTCGTCATGAATGTAGACTGATTTTTTTTTATTGTGCGCGCACTAAAGGGGTTTTGGCTACGCATAATATGATAAACACAGTGCGGGCTTTAGGATAATAGGGAAGGATTTAAAAGGAGATAACGATGTACATTGGTTTTGAAGTTTAGAATATCAAAATGAGGGGGGAAAATAGAGCCTGGTAAAGCATTCCACTTACATGTTGTACGACCAAAGAAAGAATCTCTGTACACATAACGTCCGAAGTTCGGCTCAAGGGTTAACTGATGAGCATTCCTAGAAGCGCGAGTATTACGGTTGAATAGTTTAAGGGGATGAATGCAACTCACTATATCGCTAAAACATTGCTTGTGAAAATAGCGATAAAATAATGAAATACATGAAATATTTCGATGGTGTTCAAGAGATGAAAATGTATCCATTATAAATAGTTCTATCGCCAATCATTCTTAGATCTCTATTTTGAATTCTATGTAAGAGAGATCTATGAGTTTTGGGAGCTCCTTCCCAAATGTGCGAGTTATACTCCAGCTTTGGACGAATGAAGGCCTTATAGATTACAGCCAAATCAGACGGGGAATTGAATTTCTTGCATCTTCGAAGAAAGCCCAAACACTTTGCAGCGTTTTTGGCGACATCAAATATGTGTTCATTTCAAAAGAGGTGGTCTGTGATGCACATGCCGAAGACTGAGGAAATTAAATTCTACGCGGTTTTGTATTCCCCATTGGACTTTGCTGTCAAGATCAGAATTTAATGAGCTTATCATACACTGCCGTTGCAGGTCCACATCCGAAGAACAAGGAGGTTAATCTGAAAACGAATATGAAAAGCTGAGAGTACTATCGTCAGCAAAACAATTAAGTGGATTAGAAGTTTCAGATAAGAGATCGTTAATAAAAATGAGAAAAAGGGTCGGAGGCAATACGGAGCCCTGGGGCACACCAGCATTTATTTTGTGAATATCAGACTTGAAACCGTCCAATACAACATGTATTGAACGGTCCGAAAGGTAATTTCTAATCCAACGAATAAGGAATTCATCAATACAAAATGCACGCATTTTCGATAAGAGAGCTTGATGCCAAACTCTATCAAATACTTTTGAAATGTCAAGCGCAATAATCTTACTTTCTCCAAAACGATGTTGAGATTCGTGCCACTGTTCGGTGAGATATACCATCAGCTCACCAGTGGACCTATTGCTACGAAAGCCATACTGCCGGTCATTAAGGAGCTTTTGTTCTTCAAGATATTTCTTAAGCTGATAATTAATCAGCGTTCCCATGACCTTGAAACTGTGGGACGTAAGTGCAATTGGACAGTAACTAGAGGGTGAGGAAGATTCTCCTATTTTAGGGACAGGCTGGACAAATGCTTTTTTCCATCCACTCGGAAAGAGAACTGTAGAATAGGACAGATGGAGAAGCTTACGCAGTGGTTTTGCCAGCGTTGAAGAACACCTCTTCAGAACGATGGGAGGGATATTATCCGGGCCAGCGGATTTTTGTATATTAAGGTCTTTGAAGACTCTGTCAACTGCACTAGTGCAAAAGAAGATTCGTCCCATGAAATCGTATACGCTCTCAAGTACTAGAGGAGTCATAACACTTCCTGGCAGCTTCGAATTAACAGCGAACTGCGCTGCAAGCAAATTGGCTTTTTCACGAGAGCTGACAAAAGGGGTGTCATTAAAGACGAGCCTTGGAACCGAAGATAAAATTGAATTGCGAATGTTTTTTACAAATAACCAAAAATTTGTTCTACCTTTGGGACATTGTAGTATTTTTTGCCTTAATTTGGTTCTACGAATGTGAACGTTGCAAGTCTTTCTAGCTTGTTGAAACTTTTTCCGGTTTTCCTCAGTGGTGTTGGCTTTATAATTCCAGGACACTTACTTCTCTAACCCTAATAACCTCTTTGCAACTCGAATTAAAATTGATTTTGAGGTTAGACGGACGCGTGCGAACAAATTAGTCGTTGAAGTGTGGATGGTATGTGGAACGCGAATAGAGATATTGACTGTTCATAACAATCAGATGCAATTGGCGATGATATCATTTTCTCAAATTTAACTTATTTTGACGGTTAAAAAATAAACATTAATCTTACTTATCTTACTAATATTATAAATGTGAAAGTTTGGATGGATGGATGGATGTATGGATGTTTGTTGCTCAATAACTCCGGAACTGCTGAACGGATGTGGATGAAATTTGGTACAGAGATAGATTATTGTATAGGCCACATGCTACTTTTTATTCCGGAAAAATGTATGGTTCCCGTGGGATAGGTGTGTTTAAATTTTTCATAGAGCTCATTCTACAAATAGCCAACATAGCTTTTATTCACAAAGCGCATAGAAGCACACTGATTTGCATGAAATTTGATTGGCAGATGGATGGGGTACTGGATTCTCACATAGGTCGTTTTAATCCCGAAAAAGATTAACGGTTCCTATGGGAGAGGATTAAATATGAAAAAATATATACATATACTTGGGTGTTTGTTCCGCTTTCACGCCTTAACGACTGAACGGTTTTTAATTGTAGGTGTATAGATGTCATTACATTCCCGTAGGATAGAAAGTCCGTATACCATCGCACGGGCATCTTGTAGAAGAATTGCGTGTGTTCCAGAAATAAAGTTCAGAAACCAATTTAGTTGTGAACAGTTTGAATATTTTTATTGAAGTAAAGAAAAATATATTTTAATAATATTGATAGATATTTGATAAACAAAAATACTTAAATTGATTATATGAATATAATATACATACAGTAGTATAAGTACAGAGTATTTCAACATCCCCACTTAATCAATGCATACATTTTTTTTTAATATAAGTTTAAAACAAAATATAATTTTTCAAAAGTTGCAAGAATTAACCAGACACAAAACTAAGTAAATGAATATAAGCATCATATATGTAATGGTATCTATATGCATCAATGACCATATACATAAAAATAATTTAAATAATAATAAAACAAGAATTAAAAACAAATGATTTTAAGTTTCTAATTCAAACCCATATTTCTTGTGTAAGAAGCATGTTTTTCGTTATTTACTGCCTTGGTTAAATTATCTGCAATCATCTGATTGGTATTAATATAATTAACCTGAATGTCACCATTATCTAATTTTTCACGAACAAAATGATGACGAATATCGATATGTTTAGTTCGTGGACTATACATTTGATTTTTAGCCATGTTGATAGCACTTTGATTATCGCTATAAATTTCGATTGCTTGTTCATAGTTGCCCAATAATTCTGTTAACAGATGTCTTATCCAAATAGCCTCCTGAGTTGCCGCTGAAAGAGCCATATATTCAGTGATTTCCAATCGCATATGTAAAGTCTGGAAGTGTACATTGCGATAAGTATAAAATACTTCCAACTGCTTCTTGATAGGGAACATTTCTCATAACAACTGATGAGTCCATGTGAGATCGCCGGGACGAAACGCCAATTTTTGTTGGACTAAAGGCCGTTAAAAGCTATTTTGAATCATTTCTCATATCGTTTACTTCTTGGTTAGTCTTTGCTGACATATCCTTTGTCAATTTGAAATTGGAATCAATTGGTGAATCAATTGGATGGCAATCAGACATACCAAATCGTTCAAGAATTTGTTCAGTATATTTCTTCTGGTCTAATGTAATGGTTCCATTCTTACGATCCCTAGTGATTCTCATTCCAATACAGCTTCCAGCTTGACCAGATCTTTCATGTTAAAGTTTTTTTTAAGATTAGCTTTAAGTTGATTTTTTCATGCATTATTATTTGAAAAAATCAGAAAATCGTCTACGTATACTGCAACAAAAACCATACTCTTTTTCTCTTGTCGAAAATATATGCATGCATCTGTTTTGCAACGCTTGTATCCATATTTGAGCATGACATCGTTCAGTTTCGCATTCCATTGACGACTAGCTTGCTTCAATCCATATATGACCTTATTTAGTAAACAGGCTCGCCCGCTTCCATCGTTAAAACTTTCTGGTTGCGTCATGTAGACATATTCTTTGACATCACCCTGTAAGAAGGCTGTAATTGCATCCATTTGATCGATCTCAAGATTAAATTTTAAAGCAAGAGCTATGAAAAGTCGTATCGATGAACATCTAACCACTGGAGAAAAAGTTTCTTCATAATCGATTCCAGGTCCTTGACTGCACCCTTTGGCCACCAGTCTTGCCTTGTATCGAACAACTACCCCATTTGAATCGGTTCTGACTTTAAAAACCCATTTTGAATTTATGGTTTTCCTGTCATTTGGCAATTCTGCCAACTCCCAAGTATGGTTGTCCAATAACGATTGATATTCCTCATTCATTGCAATCTTCCATTCTTCACAATTTGAACTTCTCATAGCTTCTTTAACTGATAATGGTTCTTCAATATTGTCGGAAGCCAAATACGATATACAGCCAGGAAATTTTCTCTTCTTAGGTTCTATAGCCGACTTTCGTAATGTTGGTGGTTCATCTTCTTAATCACATTCTGATTCAGTGTCACCTATTTCGGCATCAGTAACCTGAACGCTATCAGTTTCAACTCCAGATAGATTCAAAGCATTACTTTCCAGATTAACTCGTGTCACTTGATCATTTGCACCTTTAACATCAATTATGGCAGAATTTTCTTCATCAGAGTCCGAATTATCATATAAAGCTAGCTTTGTTTTGTTAGTTGAATCTGGCAATTTATCTTTTTCCAGAAAGACTACATCTCGGCTATTTATTGCGCTATTAGTCGAAGGATCATAAACTCGATATCCTTTAGTTCCCTCGCAATATCCAATGAAGATCAGTTCCTCTGATTTAGCATCAAATTTTTTTTGTTTCACATCAGGAACATGTATATTTGTCATTCAACACACGAGGAATAGAACGATTTTTTAAATAAGTCGCCGCTGACATTGCCTCTGCCCACAATTGAAATATTTTCCATCGGACCTGCTAAATCAGCGTGTATAACTTCTATAAGTTCAAGTGCTCTTGAGCCATTTTTTATGAATGGTAATCTTGACTGTTTTCCTTTTAAGCATGTAACACAAACTTGTTCCCCACTGTCTTCAGGAAATGAAATGCCGTCAACAGCGCCATTCTTCATTTTCTTCAAGTCTTGATAATTTAAATGGACTAACCGCCGATGCCACATCTCAGAACATTCGGTTGAACCAATTGCAATGTAACCACATTGTTTGAAATCATTAAGTCTGTATAAACCATCTATCATCGAAGCTGTTGCCAATATTTTGTTTTGTTGATTCCGGATTTCACATCGATCCGTAAAGCATTCGACAGTATGTCCATGTTTTGTCATTTGGCTAACAGATAATAGGTTTGCTGTTTAATTCGGAATGCAAAAAACATTCTTTACTTCGATCATATTTGATTGTCCATTAACGTCAGCTGTTAGCTTCACTGAACCACAAGACTTAACCTTCATTTTTGTATTATTGGCAGCTTTTTTTGTTGAAAATCCAGTTTTGATTCATGGTAAGATGTTGTGTTGCACCAGAATCTATATACCAATCACCGGACTGAAATTCCCGGTCAAAAATCCTGTACTGAAAGACGCACCAGATTTACTTTTGTTATCGCTTTTGGACTTCTTCGTTGGACAATCAGGGGACTTATGACCAACTTTGTTACAACTGTAACAACGTATTCCTTTTTTCTTTTGTGGACCTATTTTATGTTCTTTGTTTCCACTGAAGAAAACACCTTCACCACTCACTGTTGGAACTTCTTGTAACAATTTGATTTTGATGGCATCACTTGTTAGTTTTGTATCAGTGTTGTCCAATGCCATTACCATTGGTGTAAACTGATCCGATAAACCGCACATCAAAAAAATTGCTAGCCATTCATCGTCGACTTTGAATCCTATTGCATTCAATCTCTGATCTTGGATCAATGCTCAAAATTATTGCTGCTCTTGCCTTTGTAATTTTACTTGCATCAGTTTCTGTTCCAAGAACCGCATTCCAGTTGTTGTACTCAAAGTATGTTTGCATCACAAATTTCCATGTTGCGTAGTTTTCACGGCCCTTCAGTCGTTCAATCGATGACAAAAAATTTGAAATCTTTTCACTTCCCATTGCACGTAATCTCAATTAATAGAGGCACAAAAAACAAAAAAAGAAATTTATTATATTAAACAAAAAATTAGTTTCGAACTATTCTGGGCCCATAACCTGTAGAAGAATTGCGTGTGTTCCAGAAATAAAGTTCAGAAACCAATTTAGTTGTGAACAGTTTGAATATTTTTACTGAAGTGAAGAAAAATATATTTTAATAATATTGATAGATATTTGATAAACAAAAATACTTAAATTGATTAATGAATATAATATACATACAGTAGTATAAGTAAAGAGTATTTGAACACATCTACTATTAAAAATGGAGTGAACAAATGTATTGCAATTCATCAATTGAGAACGAATGCGCCGATTTGGCTCGAACTCTTTTTAGTTGTTCACAAAATCCAGGAGCAGGTTTTTGCGAAAGAAATTTTTGGGTAAACCCTCCAGAAAAGTCGAGAAATTTTAAAAATCGAAAATTGATTTTTTGTATTTAATCGTATATGCAAATGTTCCGGAATGGCTTTTCGAATGAAAAAATAGAAAATTCTTAGTGGAAAACTCGAAAAATTCTAGGAAAACGCGAACATTTTTTCTCGATGATATATAGATAAATTTAAAGCATGATTTGATAATTTTGGACAATGTAAATGTGGAAAATTCACTGTGAAGCTTGGAAAATTTCGGATAATCCTACTGATATTATAAATGTAAAAGTTTGGATGGATGAATGGATGGATGGGTGGGATGGATGGATGCTTTTTGCTCAATAACGCCAGAACGGCTAAGCGGATCTAGATAAAATTTGGCTCATGGACACACACATACTCAATTATCAGATAGGTCATTTTTATCCCCAAAAATGGAACCGAACAGTTCATATGCATACATATATGGGAGAGGCTTAAATATGAACAAAATATATACTTGGTTGTTTGTTCCGCATTCATGCCTCAACCATTGATTTGATTTTAATGAAATTTGGTAAGCAGCTTGAAAATTATCCATAATTTATTTTTCCCAACTTTATTTTTGTGGTTCTTACTTTTTGAATGCAATACTAAATCTTGGCTTTGTTCGCGAACATGACCATATATGACGAACATCGATGCCAACGAACACGACAAAATCTAAATTTTTGGCCAACAGCAAGCGGCTCGCGAACCATCCCACATACAAGAAGAGCACAGCGAGCACGAGCATGTTCGTCGTTTGTGCCTACATTCAACGACTGAAGGGTTTTGAATGAAATTTTGTAGGTGGGTAGATGATTTCATTAAATTCCCTGGGGTCCGTAGCATCGCACGGGTATCTGCTAGTATAAATTATATTTTTACAATTTTGTTCAGGATTTGTGAAGAATTTAGGTTGGTAAACTGTTTTAAATCGAATTTGTTTGTTTATTCGTCGATGGTTGGTCGCTCTCATGTGAATAGTTCTTAATACCAATTCTATGTAAAATGGAAGAAATCGGTATGTCTATATGCGCTACATGTAAGCTTGTGTTACAACAAAACGCAACAAAACAAACAAACATGAGATATTTCCAAACATTACTACCTAATTGCATGGCTTCCAGACTGAGCTGGCCAATAATGGACCCAAGATGCACAAAAGGTCTTGGACTTCTTGGCTCCGTAATAGGTGACTTACTTGGGCACAGTGTTGTGCCATGTAGACTATAAACGTAGACTACATGATAGTCTACATATAGACAATTCGATGTAGACAATTCAAAATTGTCGACATAAATTTGTCGACAATATAGACATTGTAGACAATTAGTAAAACCATCATAATTCATAATTTTTTAACTAAAATTTATCAAACCACTAAGCATATTTGTTAAAAAAAAGAACCAAGTTCTTCTATAATACAAAAACATGTGTGTAAGAACAAGATTGTCGTGAAGAAATAATTTGATCTTAATCTTAACGTAAGTTTACCTAGTTCTATGCTTATAAGAGTTTTAGTTTCAAATATTTAAATTAGAGAAGATATCGAAACACTTATGGAAGAAATTTGTTATGAACCTACTGTCAGGTCCACTGAATCATTTCAATGGTTTACTGCTAGTCAAGTTCTTAAAAGTTTTAAATCTGAGGATTTAGTAATAAAATTAAAAATTTCCAGTAAAACTTACAAATTTGGTTCAGTAATCAACTCATAAACTGACAAATTTCTAACCTAATTTGGCGCTTTTTATTTTTTCATGTCCGATTTGACAAAATGGCTGAACAACATGGCAAATATCAAATTTTCAATATTTCGATTCCCTATTAACAGGAACACCTCTAAAAAACAGTCAAAAGATCATCATTCTACGTGAAAGTACTTCTTATTAAATTGATACAAAATCTGAGAAAAATCTGAGAATTGAAAATCTCCCGTTTTCATTTTTTACATTTATACTAAATATGAACTCAAATCGTATCACTTTACCACATTTAATTTTTCTGCATTAATCCGAAGTGGTTCATAATTGATATCGATTCTAAGAGAGTGGGCGGATACCACGCCCCGAAATGGAAGTGCTAAGCTTTTTGATTTTTCTTTTGTAGGTATATGAACTTAAGTCAAGACCTACCGATCTTCCGTATTTTATATCCCTACAGCAGTACAAAGAGCTTTTTTTAATTGAACCAACAATTGGAAGAAGGGAATAAGTCGCAAAGTTTCCAAAAATTAAATTTTGAATCAAATTCCATTTCTTTTACGTCGAAAAAAGAAAGAAAAAACTGTTTTTTTAAACAGAAATCGCGGTAAGCAATTTCGATTCAAAATAGCTTTTAACGGCCTTTAGTCCAACAAAAATTGGCGTTTCGTCCCGGCGATCACACATGGACTCATCAGTTGACTAGTGAGGACCTTTTGTCAATACGCAATTTTTGCCAAGTTCAGTTCATCTTACATAGATTTCATGAAGAACATCTAGTGTGAACTAGTCAACTGATGAGTCCATGTGAGATCGCCGGGACGAAACGCCAATTTTTGTTGGACTAAAGGCCGTTAAAAGCTATTTTGAATCAATAATTCAACAAGCCCAAATATTATAGTACTAAGTCTTCTACTTGGCTGATGTATTTCAGTAGTATATAGAATTTGTATTATTAAAAAATCTTCTTAGGTAAGCAATTTCGCCCAAACCGATTTGGAAATATCACCAACAAAAAAATCTTAGCAAAATGTTGTTGTATATTTTTCTCCTTTTGGACGTTATTTCTCAGCTTTCTTTTTTTTTTTAAGGAAAGAACACCAACAATTCAAATATGAAAATTCAAATGGAAAGAACACCCACAATTGAAAATATCGCCCAAATAAAGGAATAACATCCAAATAATAGGAAAAAACGCCCAAATCAAAATCTTGTTGTACTCCTTGTTAAATCAAACCGTTCAATTTTTGGAATGATTTTATTTGTGAGATTTAGATATAAAAGTTATTGTTTACATTGTCGTCATATTGTCTACATTGTCAACATATTATCTACATTAGCTGTGTTTTATTGGGAATCTATCCATAGTACCGTAAGTAATGCCCAAAAAAACGCATCGACCGTAGCATGGACCGTAGCTTTTTTATTTTTGTAAAAGTGGTACACCTACACAGCAGTCACAAGTAATGAAAGAGTCTTTTGCAAAGTAAAATTAAAAAAAAAAATCAAAATTAAGACCAATAATTAGCTTTTATTCATATAAAATAGAAAGTAGAAAAACGTACCAATATTTAATTTAAGTTTTAAACCTATTTCTTGTATTCACTTTTTCTGCATTTGCAATTTTAAATTCGAACATTCATTTTGCACCAATAGAAAGGAAATGATAAGTGAACGGGTTTGTTCATAGACTATGGTCAAGTCCCTTTTTACACAGGGCAATTTTTGTATTGCTTTAAAAACCGTCTATGCCTTTCACACGACGAAACACAATTCCCGGAACACAATTTGCTTGTTTCCTTTTAATGTTTCTTGGTTTTGAACGCACAGTACAACGTAGTTTAAATTGTTCAATCCACTTACATTTCCCCTTTATATTTCATGCTTTTATTTATTTTCTGAGTAGATCGACAGCTAGAGTTTTATTTTTCAAGTCAATTTATAAATTTATTTTCTGAGTATGTTTAGCTTTAAATTCAATATTCACTCAACAGAGATCATACTGCACTTAACATACGCGGATTAAGGAAAAAATAGTTAACATTTGGTTTGTAATTTCCATCACATGTCCAGAAAAAAAAACAATGGGATCACAAAATTGTACTCCCAGTCCATGTCCATGTAGTGAAGCGAATACGGTTCATGGCCAATGGCCATTAAACAGTGAGGAAAAAGCACATTTGTGAAGTTCAGTTGCCGCTTAGGCCAGGCGCGCACATGCATTTTTTTCGGAAACGAAATAGTTTAATCATCGATCATCGATGATCGCGCACATAAGCAACTTAAAAATCAATCAACGAGATAAACCAACACACAGATAACATATTGATTTAATGTGCGCGCAGTTGCATTATAGTTCGGTGTGATTCAAACAGAAGAACTTATTTGGGGCGATCGTTCGATTTGTGCCAAAACACAAACTTTTAAGTTGCTCCAATCGCTGACTGAATAGTTTTTGCATGTGCATAAGTCCATGGTATTCACTTTAGCAACCAAACTGTTGCAAAATTGTAAGTTGCATATGTGCGCCCCTGGCATTATAGCTCATAGAATTTCATACGAATAAATATTTTGCGGCGCAGTGTCGAGCAGTTCCTCTATAGTGCAGTTCCACTCAATGCGGTTTGTCTTCTCAAATTGCTTTTTTGTAGATCTAAATAAAAAGATGATTTTTTCACCAAACTCCGTTTATTTATAACTATCAATAAAAATTGAACACAAAACGAATATTGGCCTTAGTTAGTCAAAAATAAAAGTAAAACCGAATTCATTCCATAGATATTGATTTTTTTTTCAAAATGGAAATCGAAATTTGTTAAAATTGATTAATTGACATTAGGGGTATGCAAAATTGCAGATATAGGTGGAATTTTAGACGTACTATAAGTCAGAAACTATTAAGAAGAACAGCTTACAATTTATTAAAAAATGGAATTATCTAAGATCTTAGAAATATAAACTGGCCAACTATAAAAAAAAGAAAAAAAAGAATCAAAAAGATCCTTTTGTCTTACGAATGAAATTAATAGTTATAACACTCCATGAACACATCCATCGAGATTCAACACAATTATCAATCGTACCAACAAAACTAACAAAATCAAATTCGAGACTAGAATAAACGTCATCTAGCCATCCACCGTAGCTTCTACTTTAGCTTTTTATCGACCGTAGCGAATTGTATGTAAAATGCTACGACGGATAAACTTACGGCGGATAAATTTCCCAATAAAACTATAAGCTAAACTAAGCTATTGTCGACCGATTGTCTACGTTGAAATGTAGACAATTAAAGTCGACACGTAGAGGAACAACACTGTTTGGGCACTGCTTAATTGACAAACAGGCCAAAGACTTGTAAAGTTTTAATATATATTATCAAACTGTTAAGGCTGTTTAACATTTTGCACCATTATCTTCTATATTACATCAACATCAAAATATTTAAGTGGTCTTAAACTTTAATCAGATCTAGGGAAAACCTACCACCCGCTGTGAAAAGTTTTACTTCAAAAAAACCCACGATTATGAAAACAAAAATATCTGTTTACTCTTTCCGAGAAACTAATTCATTTTAATTAATTTAACCGCTTTGTTTTTTTTTGATTTTAAATAAACAAATTATATTAAAATCGGTGCGAAAACAGAACTTCAACAATCTTAAATATTGACTGAACAAGAGCTTTTAGTACTTACTATAATTTCTGTGTCTTTATCTACAACTAGACCTCTGAAAGTTCTAAATATTTTCAGTGAAAAATCAATAATTTTTAATTTTCTTCCAAAAAGCATTATCATTAAATTTATAAATAATCGAACACTGTAAATAAGGTATTGTGTCATAGTGAATCAACGAAATCCGAAAGCCCTTTTAAAAGTGGTTATTTTTTTATCATTCCTTGACCTCTCAGCTCCAACTTTAAGATCACATCAACATCTTGATGATCATTTCATATGTGTGCTATTTTCGGACTTTGGATTCCAAGACTTCTGGGTTTTCCAGATCCCACAAGACCAGAAAACAAACAGCAATGCCAATCATTCTCTTCCAATACCATCCAGATGTATGTGATTATATATGATGTTCTGGTGGTTCTGTTCATCAACTTCGCTAAACTAAAGAAGTAAAGCCTTAACTAAACACTGCCGCCACTAACAGATCCACACTCAACAGTCAACAGTGCAGTAAAACCAAAACTAAATAAAAAAAAGCAATAAAACAAAAACAGAAAATAAAACAAAAAAAAAAACAACAAAGCCTAAACAAATAAAATGTTGCTATTCCATAATTTCCAGCGGTAATGTGAGCCGCGGGAACTACACCTCAAAGTTAACTTACGTGATCGCAAAACACAGGTTCGATCATTCGCAGTGTTACTGCGTTGACGATCAGTCGTGCCTTCTGCTTCAGCTCGTTTAACCTTATTTTTTGTTTGTCTTTTTTTCCGGTTGTTTTTTTTTGTGTGTTTTTAATTTATTTAACAAAAAAAAAAAAATTAATTAAAAATCATAAGAGTGACATAAGAGATTTGAGATTTCTCTTCTTCCAGACAAAATTATGTCGCGACTTTTAGCCATCGGCCTTTGCATTTTGCAAATTGCAATTCTAGTCCAGTGCAATGGGTTCGTACTTAAAATTACAACATTTTTTTCATTATATTAGATATTTTTTTTATTTAAGAAATAATTGTGCACAGATTTGTTTGGTTCTATTAATTGTTTTAATTATTTTAATTTTGTTCTGACAACAACAATTCTAGGGAGAAACAAAAATTGTGTTTTTTTTTGTTCTCACTTGAATTGTGGATTTGCCGGTCTCTGTCATGATGATGATGATAATCATCATCATCATCACAATGTGTTTTCTATGTAACCAGATTGTTTTGTTTTTGTATTTTGAATTGTGTTTTATTTGGAACGGGGTTTTTTTTTAAGAAGAGTTGCCTCTATATAGAATTAGGTAGGTAGGTATTAACAGTTTTTTTTTGTGCTATTTTATCTGCATAGAGTGTCAGGGTAATCAGTTGACCTTTTTTAGTGAGATTTTTTTTTCGTTGTTGGATCATTATAATATGATGACTGTGGTGAGTAATAGATATTGACAGTGTGCTTATCAGAAATTTATTTTTGAAAAAAAAAAATGTAAAGTAGTTTTATTTTTATTCTTGCGGGCCTATTTAAGTGCATCCGGCTTCGAAGGTGAATCCTTATCTTGACATATTGATTTTTCTAATTTCCCAAAAAAGTAGGTACAAAAATGCACTTGAAGGGCGTCCCTGGTTCAAAAACTACGACCTATTCACAATAGGTATGTACTTTTAAGTAATTTGAATTAAAATTAAATACCTTTATGAATATATGTATGTATTTTTGAAACTACAATCAGAAGTTGATATTAATGCTTACTTGCATAGGTACATGTTTCCTTTATTTTATTTATTCATTTTTCTTAATATAAATAAGAGAATGAAATAATATTACAGTGATATCTCAATTCTGTCCCTCAGCTGGTAGGACATGTACAAAATATATAACCAGATAGGTACAACTTAGCTAGCAGATTCAGCCAAGCTTTCTCAAACTATGTATTTAACATTCACCGAAAAGTACTCTGAAAGTTTAGGCCCAAAGAGGATTTTAAGTCCTTGTGTTAGTTATGGTTAAACTTTGTGGTAAAGCTTATTGTTTTCAAACACGGCTTGACGGATTTTGATAAGAAAAAAAAAATCCCACCTTGTTACTTTAGGACTAATATAGAATATAGAAGTAAATTCGAAATAAAATGCACGACTGGATCGCACATACTTGCTCTTATGTTCGTTGACATAATGTGCAAAAGATTCTTAATATAAACGGCTAAATATATTTTTAAAGTCGTTTTTCACTTAATTTCTTATACATAAAAATTCATAAATTTTTTCTACAAACAAATTGGTATGAACGTTTTAAATATTTAATAATATAAAATTAAAAACAATTTCAGAAAAAATCCTCTACCAGTTTTCGAAATACAGTTAAATTCGCTTATAGTGACTTCGGTTATAATGACATTTCGGTTATAAAGACGAAACTTAAAGGTAAAGTTTGGTTTCGCATTAAATAGTGAATAATATCTTTCGGTTATAACGACTTCGCCTATAATGACCATTTCGGTTATAACGACTATTATGACGTTTGTCATGAAATTCGGATATAACGACCGAAAACAAAATTAAAGAGAATTTTCCAATTTTTTTTTAGACATAATTCAGTAAGGCTTACATATTTAGATACATAGTTTATTTTGGTTGCTACAAATTTGAGTCAGTTGTGCTTGTGCTAGTTATTTTTTTTAGAAAAACTATTATTTGTTTATGGTACATACTTCAAAGTTTATGTAAAGTAAGGAAACTATTCAGTCTGTCAATTTCGGGAACTAATCAATGTGGTTTATTCTTTCGGATATAACGAAATTCGCTTATTACGACGGAAAATTTGTCTCCCATGAGTGGTCCTTATAACCGAATTCAATTCAATAAAAAAAATGCCTTTTTTTTCAAAAATCCAACAAAAATTATTGTTCGAAAATTTTGAAATACAGTAATTATTTTGCAGGACCTACTGTATAAAAATTTTGGTCGAAATCCGTTCAGCCGTTTATGAGAAAGGCGAAAATCAATAAAATGTTTGTATGGCAGGTACCGTTAATAAAAAAATATGTAAACAATTTTTTTGCCCAAAATGTAGACCATACTTAAAGTAGTACAAAAACTTTTTTTTATCAAATTCGTTAGAGCCGTTTTGGAGATAATTAAGATGGTAGAAAAATTTGTACGTCAAGTACCGTTATTTTTGGGGCTAAGCCAACGATTCAAAAATCTAATTTGGAGAATAACCTATAACGCTTAAGTACCAAGTTTGAAGAAAATTGCTTCAGCCGTTTAGCCTGTATATCGTTCTACAGACAGACAGGCGGAATTTCGGGACCAACTTGTTTGGTGTTCTCTATCATCGTAATTTCAACTTTGATTAAATTCTAGAGTTCGATTTATTTTCCAAATGCAAGACTTGCCTCAGGCTGCGCGTACAGTAGTGCGAGAAAGCGATGCGATGCGAAAATCGCTTACGTGCGAGAAAAATATTAACATTTATGCTTATATACGTGCGTACAGTGAAGCGATATTTCATGCGATTGTTGCGAGTTTCTCGCAAATCTATCGCAAGCATCTCGCTCACAAACTGTTCTGACCACTTTTTCTAGCGAGTTTGTGCGAGAAAGTTCATATTGTTTTTTTTTTTTGTACGATTGAAGAAAAAAATCAAATGAGTTAAATTTGGTGAGCTTTCAAATTTTTTCTTCCTCTTAGGAACTTTAAATATACATTATCATTTAAAAATTCATTTTATATTACGAATCCATATTGTCTCCACATTAACGATCGAGCAACACAATCGCACAAAATTGCTTTACTGTGAGCACTATGTCGCATATCTAATCGCTTGTCGCATCGCTTCTCGTATAGCGCAGCCTTATAGTACCTACATATATCGCAAGTAAAAAAGGAGTTTGTATTCTTATGTAGACGAGCCAGAAGAAAACTTCCCTAATTTGAAACAGTTTTATTCTTTGGTAATTCTATGCCAGCTATACCACATTTCAATTTTATGGAAGCCGGTCAAAGAACAATAAAGTTGAATTTTTTAATACCGGCCCCGTACTTGCATAAATACATTCCCCTAAACATTATAGCTTGAACCAATTCACTTGGCCATTCTACCAGCGCTGCCGCAGTTAGTACTAAGGGAGTTTTCGTACTCTTCTGACTTTCACTGTACTCTCGTATTCCCCTCAATCGAATTGTACCCCCTTCTAAAATATCCTAAACGTTCGCCAACATGAATAAAAGATGGCATTTCCGATTTCATCGGATGCTTTGAACACTGGAATATTCTGAATGTATTCATTAATAATTTTGTAAAAGAATACGTTACCACGGCTGCTAAGTGTTCGGCTGTCATTTCTTTTAGCATACAAAATCGAAAAACTACTAATATTTAATTTTTATTTCGTTAATGAAAATCGTATTTGAAACGTTCCTCTTATACAAATATTTTCAATTTCATTTAACGAGTAATAATGCTGAAGAACTAGATGAAGAATGGAGGCTCTTAAACAACATCGAATTTTTGAATTGAGTTTGCAAGAAATCTTGCAAAATCTGTTCACAACTAAAGCTCTAACTCACAGTAGTGCCGATGCTGAAAGAATTTTTCCCAGTCCACACAATGCATTTTTATTGGCAAAATTTCTTCTTCAAAATGCGTACAATAAGCAGCTCTTTTTTTTAATTATTACAAATAATCTACAAAAATGTCTGATATAACGGATTGCGTAACAATAAAGTCTGATTTTTTTTCCACATTGAATGTACTTATAACAAATTATTATTTTTTTCTTAAGTTTGTTTTACATAGCAATGCTTTTGTTTCAGTGTTTTTTTTCACCTTTAATTAAAAAGAGTTGAAAATATCAATGGTCTTTGCTTTTATTGGGTACTCACTCTTCGTACTTACATTCAATTTTTTAAGCCGACAGCGCTGCATACTACTGTGCAGCTCTCTTCAGATTTCTTCGCTCGTGTCATTAATTTCGAAAGATGCACAATCAGCTTCCAGGGAAGGACTTTACTTACATGAGATATTCTCGTGGTTTATTGTACAGTTTCCAAAAAAGTATTTCATCTCAAACATTGTACTCATTAAATCTCTTGCGCACCATTTTTGTTCTGTTGAAACCTCTCTCTGCCCAACTAAACGTTGGCCAAGTGATTTGATTCAGGCTACACAAACATAAATATAACAGAAAAAGTCATAGAAAGAAAGAAGATTATGGAGTCCTTGTGAGTACACATTTTTTTTGTGAGCATGTCGTGTCGTGTTGTCAGTTTGACAGCTCCATTAAAATTTTTACCCCAACGCAACGTCCCAAAACAAATTTAACTTAAAAAAAACTCGATACTAAAGTTTTCGTTTTGACTTTTGAAATATCAATATTTTGGACTAACGTAGTTTCTTACATATATCTTGTCTTATGTCAAACTTCTGAATTATATAAGTTCCCAGTTATTAGTTTTATTCAGGTTTTGATTATAAAAAGAAGCCGAAAACAAGGGCATTAAGGAAGAAATGTTACAAATCTGTTTTTGTGTTTGTCTATATTTGTTTTAATAAATTTAAATTAAGCAGGTTAATTTTTTCAGAATCTTATTATTAATTTTCGATGTGGCGCATATAGTGATTCACTGCTTATTTAGTTGTGTTGCTTGGGTTCGAGATCCACTTAATGAGTATTCTTTTTTTAACTCCTCCTACCAACTAGCTCATGTTGCATTTAAAGGACCATAAGCTTTACAGACATTTAGCTAAAATTATTGGTACATAATTTAAAACTATGTTAAAGCATTTTTATTACGATCCTAGGTTAAAAATAGGATTTTAATAATTTTAAACGAGTTAATAATCGAACTATCTTTTAACGAGGCTGGTTTATTTTTTTTACCACATACTAAATCCATATGACAATTTGACATTTATAAAAGGTAAACAAAAAATGGAAAATTTTAAACACTTACACGGTACTTTAAATAAGTTTTAAAATGGTGCTCGACTCCAAAAATGAATTTTAAAATTAGCGTCGACTTTGTTATAATTTTAAACGACAAAAAAAAATACTTTATCGTTTAACAGGTCGTCCAAATTAAAAAAAAAAAAAACAGGAAAACGCTTCTTTATCTTTTTTACGTATACTTTCTTTAGTTGACGTTTGACATTTCACAACAACTTTTTAGAAAGACAAACATGTATAAAGTTCGAGCAAATCCGTTCGGAGAACTTGATTTGAATTTTATACAAGATACCGATTTGATAAACCAATCGTTCCATTTTTAATTGAAAACCTCAATATAAGAGAGCAAGTTACAAATTACCGTCTTCCTATTTCTCCAGAACTGCAAGACCTTGTACCCTTACATTTTTAGAGCACCAATCCAATGTTTATATTTCAATATTTTAGAGCAGAAATTCATGGAATTGTACAGTCAAGACACTACACAAAATGATTTCCCCAATAGACATACGTATGGAAATCTTTCCGTGAGGCATCAGTTTTCATTTCTTCACAGTTTTATTGTGTTGTAACAATAGCCGAGTCTTTATCTTTACTTTTTTTCACAATCCACATTCTCAAAATAAACACGAAAACAAATCCATTTAATTTTAATTTGAATTTCAGTGGTAATGTTATATTCTGGTTCTGTTTGATTCCTATATCATCTGTCAAAAATAGGCGCGTTCAGCTTATACTTGCTAAGATCGCGTTAGCTATAGTTCCCTAAACGATTACGGTTTAGGTGCTATTATATTTAAAACCTTATTTGTATTTATATAATCAAAACATAAATTAAATTAGGGTACTATTGGATAAAACGGCTACTAATGACTTCTTGAAAAAAATTGAAAAGCTTTTCGTGATACAGTTACAACAATAATTCAGTGAATTTGCAGCTGAAACGTTGAAAACCAGCCGGTCTTACTTTCGAAGTTTGAAAATCTGTTTGCATTCTACACAAGATATGTAAATGTTTGTGCAGTTTTTTCTTAAAAAAGTTTCAATAGGTTAAACTGATTGCACGAGCTGGATCTTTGTTAGCCTTCAAATCGAAATCTTTGAGTTGAATTTCGTTAAAAAACATCAATATTTCAGATTCGAAAATTTCTGACATGATGTTATTTTTTCGATTTTAACATCGATATTTTTCAATATCAATCATCCCTCGAATGTCCCTTAATTCGAGTTTGACATTGTGTGGGTGTGAGTGTGCGCGTGCGTGACTTGAAGTCTGAATTAAAAGCAGAAGGAAAATTCTCTTCTATCCAGGAAAAGAACTGTCATTTGATTCCAATCGATCAGTTCCAGAAGTATTTAGAGACTTCCGACAGATCGATAATGACATAAATATCTTGATAATAAATCAAATTGAAATCGATCGTCGATTTTGTGGTGTATACTTTGTTACAGTAGTCAGTACTGTCCGAAAACTGAAGATAAATTCAATTCTAGTTTTAAAGTCAGAATCAAAATCCGATGTACGCATACGCTCACACCCATTTAATGTCAAACTCTATAATTCAGTTTTGTGTCGGCCATGTTTACAAAATAAAAAAATCACAGAAATTTACCGCCTTACACATACTCACTCGCATTGAACTTTAGAATCAGGAATCTATTGTTTATTTGTTAGGTTGAAATCCCCCAACGTAGAGTTCTTCCTGATTGCCAATCGAAAACGACATAAGTTTACCACCCAGAAGCCAACTTTGTGTCCTAAATTTTGCGTTAGAAAAAGTTATTAATATCGGAGCAGCGCTTTAAAAGTTCGAAGAAATAATACCTTACAACTTATTTGCCTAAATAATTTCCTGAAACATTAAAACCTTTAAGCACGAAAAGGCTATAAAAATAAATTACTATTGTGTTTAGTTATAATTTTATGTTTTATTACTGACCTTCTTTTAGCTTAAGAAGTGTTTACAAATTGTGTGCTTTTTATGTGTGCTTAAGTGTATAACAGGCATAGTTCTGTTTGTTTTTTTTATTTCAGGCGTTAATCTTTCCAAAAAAAAAAAAAAAAAAAAAAAAAAAAAACAAACATGATGGTAAAGCTTTAAATGTTCAGATTACATCAAAATTTACAAAACAAATTCTATATTGTTTTATTCTTTCTGTTACAAGAAATTAGAGCTGTGAACTGTCTGCCTTCCGATGCTCGATGTTTGTGCTTACTTTTTTTTAGTTGTTTTAATAATTTGGATTTTACACAAATCATTGGTCTTTTTTTACAGGAGAATCAGAAAATGTAGAGTACCGGAATATAAACCACCAAAACGGCCATATGCTAAAAGGTTATAATAATTTTTTTTTGTATGTGTTCAATTTGTAAAATTACAGCATAATTTTTCCCATTTATTTATTTAAAAAAATATTAGATAGGTACCTACGTACAGATCATCGAACATACAAAATATCGGCTGTGAATCAATTTTCAATATTCCCGCCTCGACTGTCGATAGTGTCGAATTGAAATATAAACCACGAATTTTGTTCGTATCTATAAAACATACCTACTTTCGTTTGGGTGAAAGCTTAAATAAATCAAAAATATTAATTCAGTAACTGGTATAAGTAGGTATAATTTAATATTCATATTATTTAAAAAAAAAAATATTATCATAATCAAAACAAGATCCACATTGTTTATTTGGATGACAACATGATAAGTTTTTGATGTTTTTTTTTTCAGAATTAATTTTGTTCACTTTTTTCTGTTTAAAAAAATTATAAATAAAATAAGTTGAAATCTTGTGTGTATTCAAGAACACAAGGTTAACAAAAAATGTGCAAACATTTCTATGAAAAAATAAAATAGACTAAATTGAGTATTCAATTCTTTAGCTGATAAGCTATAGCTGATCGACGAGATTAATGGCTTCAATCTTACCTACATATATTATATTTTTAGTGAAAATATAAAATAGTGACAGCGAGATGTTCATTTATGTTGATACAGATGTCTGACAATTTACACTTAAAGCAATATGATAATGGCCAACTTGCAGCTACTAGTGTCAAGTTGAAAAAGAAATTCCTACATAAACAGTCAACTCCGGTTATTGAAACAATGTTTAAATGGAAATATAAGTTAATTAGAACACAAAATTTATCACGCAAGATTTTTTTCACATTTCGCATAGAAATTACTTGGTTTAACTAAAACCCTATTTACTAAAAAAAAACGTTAACTGAAAACAACAATTGTGACCAAAATCTTTGAATAACACTAAACGGCTCCACATAATTCCAACAAAACAAGTGAATGCGTTCATCACTAAAATATTTATTTCTTTAATTGAACTCGTCCACCTTATAAGAGCTTTCACTGTAACTGAGCTGTCAATTTTGACAGCGCAATGTTACATTGTTACATTACAAGCTCTTATAAAGTGGACGAGTTCAATTAAATAAATAAATATTTTAGTGATGAACGCATTCACTTTGCTTTGTTGGAATTATGTGGAGCCATTCAGTGTTATTCAGAAGAATCGATAAGAGTTCTTACTTGACAAAACTTGCAGTGAATTATGGTTGTAGTGCTCTTAGTACTTTAAAGGATTTTTTTTTCAAAGGAAAGAGTATACGCGCTGGTGTCAAGTGTCATCTTGAAGAAAAAAAAATCTCTAAGAGTTCTTGTAGGAAAAATGGTATGCATTTGCATTGGTTAATAAATTATTCTTGGATTCTTAGGTTTTAGATATAAGTAAAGTTTTCTTCAGTTATCCGGAGTTGTCTAATTGAAAAAAATTGTGGAGTTAAGTGGAGTTGACTGTACATTAAAACACGACGGGGTTGATCATCCTCCTAGAGACATTCGATCGCTGGTGAAATCCTTTCGTTTTCAAAATATCGCTTTTTGAAATAAATACTTTTCGTTTTCAATAATTGCGCATCGAGTGTGATTTAATATTCGTTCGGATTGAAAATATCTTTGGCGAGCTTACTTGTTAAACGAACGAATCAAAAAACCAACTAAAAATTGTGATTGTCAACACCACTGAATTGAAAAAAAGTCAAATAGGCGAGTGACAATGTCCATATTGACATTAATGACAAAATCGTGTAAATGGTTTGAAAATTTCTCTTTATTTTCGTCATTAAAAAAATGGCAGGGAAAAATGGCATTAAATATTGCCATTAAAATGGTGTTATGTAAATACACAGTGGCACCATTTTGAAAATATTTGCATATCGCTAGGAAGAATGAACTTGCTCATTGTTTAGTGGTAGATGGCCATTATCAATCAAACAGTCATTAGTTTGACCCGAGTGAATGCTTATAATTAATGATTTGATTTTACCATTATTTTGACAGTTTAATGACATGAATTAATAGCAATTTGTCACTCGTGTTAGTCCGCAATAAGGATCCAATAGTGACAGACTAATTTGGGTCTGTCAGCACGAATTGAACATTTATGTATATTATTAGGCGTATTTTTTTCCACACACTATGACTGGGTTTACATCATACAATTTCAGCTTGCGATTTTAAGCACGCTGTTGGTCAGGGAAGTATGTTGTGGCCGTGGTAAATAAAATTGCTCAGGTTGAAAAATTGCAGAGTTATCACCCTTTCTTCTTTGGGAATATCACTATGGTACGATTGAACTTTTCTAAATTAATTGAAGTAAAGAGAGCGAACATATGTTTGAAGAGAGTGAATATCTATTACATATACCAGCGTTTAAAAGTATCTTTGCAACCGAAAGTGTTCCAAAACAGAATCAAGGATTAAAAATCGCTCTGGTATAAAAGCTAAAGCAGACCATGTCCATTGGAGCATTGACAATTAGCGACGCCATTGCAGAAAATATTGACATCTCCATAAAAGCTCCTTATATTTTCCGAAGAATGTATCTATAACAAATAAGTTCTTTGCGCCAGTAACACATTCTTAATTGGAATAAGATTCAAGTCCCGACAATTCTCTGTCCGGAGAAATCAATCATGTCGATTATAGAATTCGTTAAGTTGTACTATGGGGGATTTCAATTCGATCAACAGACATTTACATTTGCAGTTAAAATGAATTATACAAATTTCAAATTTTCAAAGTTTTTGAAATTAAATAGACAAACCGTATTTAGTTTGCTTATTATTATCAAAAAAGAGTGAAACGATTTTGAAATGTCTTATGGGGCTCCTAGTGGGCTGAGTATTCGATAATCTATAAACTTTCGAATTATTTTTCCTGTATTACTGGAAGTTTTCAAAGCGAATGCTCTGCGCTATCGGCTTTGTTCTTAAAAAAAAACGAGTACCTTGTTCTCTAAGAAAAAAAATTCAAATTCCCAATTTTCTGAATGAACCGTGTCCGATTAGATTATGAAAAATGAATTAAAGACAATTCCAAACCCTCATTAAAGGTGATTAATTTTCCAAATAGGTACATTACATTGTTACATAAATAAATTGAAAAATGTTAACAAAATCTTAAAGCTCTGTATATTCTACGTAAACACTTTACGTCACGTTTTATATAGCTTTTATTAAACACTTGTATGCTAATGATTGATGAGTCAATTTTCACACCATAACCTATAGGTAGACATTAGACAATGGAATTCTTGGTAATTTTATAAGTGCCTATAATTCAATATATATTGCGCTTGTCAATTTATTTTAAAATTGCAGCCTTGAATTTGAAATTAAATGTGGTTTATTAATAACGAATTCAATTATTCTAAAGTTTCTGATTATCTGTTAATTTTAATAGTTAAAGCGAATTAATAATATCTCAAACATGCAAATTCATTATATATTTACTATCGTTAGTACATATAAACTAGTTAGGTGAAAAACGGATAGAGAACTTGTCCGTGTGATAGCTATTTTTATTAATAAAAAACTTAATTTTAACAATATCTTCTTATTCTTTATCACTGCACGGGTAGCACAGAAATAATTCTTTAAATCTTAGAACTTGGAAGTTCATATTTTAATACACGTGCTATAAACAAACACCAATTCATGACAAGTGGTGTAGTTCAAACTCTTCTCATGAAAGATATATGTGCACCTATATGAAAAAGTTTTTTGATCCTTTAAGGCTTACAGCCCAATCTCCCCTTGTGATAAATAACAATTTACAAGCCCTTGAGACTAACTATTCCTTGTGAGGATTATTGTAACTCGATAACATTTGTCAAATTCTACCCCGATCGTCACGAGAAAACTCACAAGGAAACTCACCACATTAAAGGTGAATTTTGTAGTGTCGTTCTTGGAACAGCTGATTACTATTAAAAGGATTTATCGTTGGGCTGATCACTAACTTATTAGATATATTATCTGGGATACCAAACTATGCGAATATATTTGTGAACGAATCATATAGGTTAGCTGAATGCTGTCAAAGAACCATAGCAAAACTTGTTCACAAAATATGTACATCGAATGCCGAATCGAAATGTCAAAACTGAAGTTACTTGTGAGTTGTGCCTACCTGTAGTAGATCCAAATAGGCTTAAGCACGAGACTAAGAAAAACTGATGTCGATTTCGTTTCAACAAAAACATCGACTTGCCGTCGATCCGCCGTCAATTTTTTTCTGAAAATCAAATTCGTTTCAAATTAAAACCAATATTTTTCTGGAAAAACAGATCCGTATTGAATCTCTTTTTGGAGACGGATTCAAAACGGATTTGTGCACAGATTCGTACACACACTACAATATTTGTTTTGACGTTTCTCAATTGTTGTGTTGTGAATTAATTTTTATTTTGTGGCAGTGTACAGAAAAAGTAAATTAATATATTAAAAAAATAAAAAAAATTGTTAAAAACTTCTTGGAAACAAATATTAAAAAAGTGCAAGTGGGTTTAGGAACTCCCCCGCGTCGGAATTGGGAAATTAAAACGAAATAATGATGTTTTAACGAATTGAAGATTTTTTTTTTTAGAGCTGCCAAGCAACACACACAGTCCCAAAAAGAGATTCGGTCCGTAATCGTTCTTTTCAAAGCCAAAAAGTATTGGTTTTAGTAGCGAATCCTAATTATTGAAACGAAATCGACATGAGTTGCCGGCAACTGGGTGTTTGACGGCGAGAAGGACAAGAAGTAAGGGGAATTAAAAAAAATCTCCCCGGTCAACAATTTGAAGAGAACAGCAAAATAATGACTGTTTGATTGACAATGGCAATCTTCCTCGCGTTGTGTCATAATTTTCAAAATGGCATCTTTGTGCATTTACATGACGCCATTATAATGGCAATATTTAATGCTAGTCTTTCCTGCCCTTTTTTTAATGACGAAAATAATGACAAATTTTCAAACCATTCACACGATTTTGTGAGTAATATCAATAAAATTGAAGAAATAATGGCAGTTTGTCACTCGTGTAAATCCGTAAATTAAGCTTACATATCCGCTAAGGAAATTAGTTGCTTTTAAAATTTAACGTGTACTTTTTTACGTCAAATTTTGTGTGTGCAATTTTTGTATTTCTATGGTTTTTATCCATTTTTAATACGGGATAGAATTCTTACGGCCAGTTGCACCAATTTAACTTGAACCAAGGATCAGTAGAACTCGATTTATTTCTTGAACTATGTTAAACTTCGAGTGCTTTGCGCAGTTGCGAGAAGAGAGGAAGAGAAATTAGTCGAACTACTCTAACTTGGAGTATATGGCTTTTGTCACTGTCGTTGTTATTTTATAAACCAATGAATAATTTCACAAATTAAATTGCTTTTTATTTATTTAAATAAAGTTAAATGTATTACAACGTATTTGAAAACTACGATGTAGATGCTAATGATTTCTTGAAACTTGTCATTATGATAGTTTCTCCGAATTGCTAAAATTTGGCAACCTCTATAGATTTCTCCATTTTCCACGTTTCATACTGAAATCAAAAAAAGAACTTTATAAGCGAGGAATAAATTATTTATTTATTTTGCTAACACGTTGTGGTTGGTTTGTTTAAGTTCATATATTGACTATTTAGCGGAACTGTCAAACAATTTCGATTGAAGTGAGAAAGCAGGAATGACCCACCAATAGTTAAGTAATAGCCAATCAAATATTTCAACCCTAGCTGAACCTCAGTTAATCCAACGAAATCAGCGAGTTAAATTATTTCTGGTGTAGCGGTGAGTTCATAGAAGCTAAACCGAGTTCAAACTTTGAACTGCTATTGTACAACGGGTACAAAGGTTAATTTGTTTTAAGAAGTAAAATATCAAACAAAAAAACTAAGAACTAATAAAATAGGCTCTATTTATGGTATTCACATCTTTAAGCCCTCATTAGCCACAAGTATAAGATCATGAGAAAGCGTCGTGCATTTGGCTTTGTTAATTGCAACTTATAGAGTAAACAGGAACTTATTTTTATCTTCTTTACCAAAGGCAAAGTCCAGTTAAATTATAAAACTTATTGTTTTCTTCTTTTTTTTGTACATTGTTAGATGATGTGCAAATATCGCTGGAAATACCATTTTGCGACTTGAGATAAAATTAAAACAGGAATAAATTAAATAAATTTGACCGGCTTCTATTCTACTGTGTTATTCCTCGTATTTTCTAAGGTTTTTTTTTTTAGAATGTTAAGTAATAATATATCGTTGGGTCTAATTTTAGCCAAGGTGGGTAGGTACTTAATTGTTTAGGAAAAAAATAATAATGATAACTTGTTTCATTTGAGGTATAGGTAAGTAATAAAATTATAAATACACAACTTGAGGTATATTAAAAATTAATAACTTGAAAATTCGAATCTGTTCAAACATTAACGAAAAAAGAAACGTATGGCGACTTAAATGACACACTGGTTTAATAAGTGGAAACAATTGGGTTTTTTTTATTTTGAAGATGTTGCTTTCAGCCCACAAGCTTACATAAATCATTCTTGCTTCTTAGGAATATTGAAGATGATAACGTTTTTGGTATACGATGCAATTCAATATTTATTTTTCTTTATGAACTTGGCTTAGGTAGAAAGAAGTAGTCGAACAAAGTAAACCTACTGTGAATATGTCATAATTTATGTAAATGACAACAAATGTCATTTAAGTTAGACAGTAATGATGTAGAAAGAGCGAATTAATTTCCATCATATATTTAACGACACTTATGGCTGATTTCCAATGACGCGTTGGGCATCGCTTTGACAGATTTTTCACTCAACGCGAAACTTCAAATATAATCAATTTAAATAAAGTGTTTACAATTACGCGTTGGGTACTCATGTAACAATTTGGCATATATAAGCAGGTACACAAACGTAACAAAAAAAAAAGCGTTTGCGCATCTTTTGACAACCAAGCATTTCATTGTTCTACATCCCAGCATTTATCCCACACTAAAATTTTCTACATCACATCTAATTGACGTCTTATGAAAATTCCTAATTCCACTACAATTATTTCGGTATCTTGGGTGTATTCGCTTAAAGTCATCTGTCATTTTTGATGCCTCCTTTTTAAAGTAACGAAATGGTTTCTAACGTGATTGAGCTAGTGGGCATCAGCCTTTAATGAACGCGTAATTATTGGCGATGCTTATTTGATCAATTTGTTATTGTTTTATCACATATAAATATTAAAGTCGCTTTTATATAGGTATAAGGAGTTGTATTCGATGCTGCCAGAATTGACCAACTTTCAACTTTTGGATGCAGCATTTTTGGCGGTTTATAACTGAGTTGAAGTAAAGTCCAATCTATCTTCAATTCCACATACTTAGGTTGTTATCGTTGAGCCTTTATATCCCTCAAGGGTTCCCCTAAATGGTTTTTTGAAAAGCCTGAACTAACTGGTGAGTAAATTTTGGGCCCTATTGCGATTGTCAATTATCAATTTGATTATTGATAAATACAGAAATTTGGTCTTAAAACCTCAATTTATTAAAAAAAAAAACTACACAACTATTCATTGGTAAATATCGTTTTTCTTGTAATTCACAACGGCCTGCTGTTTTTTGAACGGCCATGTGAACTCATCCCAGAGTAGATCTAGGTGTCAAAGTCACATGAGATCTGAATTTGGGAATAATAAGAAACCATCGAATGCTCATAATCGATATTGATAGTAATTATGGATTTAGAAGCGTCGATGTTTTTATGGAATTTCCTTAATTCCTTCCTTAAACGTCGGTTTTTTTGTGCATGACATTGATGTTTCGTTAAAATCGATCGCTCATCCCTAATATGAAGCATTTGTTTTGTTGTGGATTCGTGTTTTTTATGCAATTTGTTATTATTAAAGTTGAAAGTTTGAAGTTGTGTATTTTGCACTGGACCAAATGCACTAGGTACACTAAGAAATTAAATAACCGAAAAACCCTGGCTTTTTGTTGACTACTCTTATTGGGTTGTCAAAAAACCTATTTCATGATACTACTTAACCGTTTGCTGATACTAAAGCACTTGACTAATATTTTCCTAATTTTAAACACTTTTTAACTAGCACCATACTTAATCTATTTTCTTAACAAACTACACCTAAACACGCCCAAAATAGTGCAAAAAAGTAAGCGAACATAACTTGTTGACGTTTGTAAATGTCAAAGTGGCCTATGGTTTTAGTACTATACTAAAAAAATAAAGTAGCAATTTTGTGATCTTAACTTTAGTAAAATGTTAAGAAAATAGTATGATACTAAACTGGTTTAAAATTAGCAAAATCCTCTTTTTAGCCTAGTATCATACTAAAAATTATTACAGCCAATTTCGCAGTATTTACTGCCAAACTACTGCTGTCATTAATTTAATTAACGACATTCGTTTACATGAAGATAAAAAATGACAGATAAAGAATGAGCAAGTTCATTCTTTATTGCAAATAATTGTAATTATTTGAAAATAGTTGTCAGTACTGAATTTACACGATGTCAGTATAATGCCACAACTTAAAGAAGATTCTGGTTGACAGTTTTTTAATGACAAATATACTGCCATATGTTCGACCATTTACACGACAAAAAAAATAATGCCAAGATTTTGACAGTAATACTGCCAATTTGGCAATCGTGTAAATTCGGCATTATACTGCTCACAAAACCTAGTCGGTGAGTGTCATTCTTTATACCATTAGGTATACCATTCGGGCGAAAATTCATAATAAATAACGAATAACAAAAACCGTCTTATCATAACCGTATTGAAATTAAAAATATACAAACAAGTTGTTAGTACGAGTATGATATCATTATCAGTTGGCTGAGTAGTTATCAACCAATTTTATGTAGGTATGTACTCGTACCTAAGTCTACAACCGGCTCTATTAGTACGTGCTTGCTGGTTTCCATTGCATATTATTTACTTTATACCAATATCTATATAGACAACAGTTATTTGCATTATTTCATTGCTTAAGTTCACTCAAAAATATCCCAAGAACACCATTGAGTGTCGCTGTTATTCAAGTTGAAGGATTTTTTTTAATTTATGATATACCTTTGTTTTTTTTGTTGTTGTCAAAAAAGTGATATTGGACCTGTATCATGTTACTTCGTTAGTAATTTAGGTAAGCACACAAATAGCTGTAGTGTAGCCGCAATTTTGCATCATCCATTATCATCCATTTTTTTTACCATTTTATTAAATATAAATTCTAACACGTCTTACCGGAGAACTTAACAACATTATACATACCAGAATATTCCCAACCTTGACCTTAGATTGTTGATTTCTTAAAAAAAAATTATTGTTTAGCATATCAACAATATTGAAGTGAACATGAATGGAATGCCTTGGAATTGGTTAGACCTTGGACTATTAGGATGATATTGATTTAAAAAAAATAATATTAAAATGTCTGGTAATGAATGACACAAGTGCAGGCTTGGATAAAGTTGGGTAATACATGCTAAACATACATTTTTATAGGTCTAAAGCCGTGTTATATAATAATCTGTTTTGATTAAAAATTTTCTTATTTGTCCTCTGGAGTAAACATTGGTTTTTAAAACAAAAATACACCTTTTATTAAAAGTGCATTTTGCATTTGCGACACATAAAAATAATTTCAAAACAAATCTTAGTGATTTGGCTCATAGTTTTTAACAACTAAATTTGTATTTTAAAATGCATAATAAATGCATATTAATCGTGTCAATGTAAATATAAGGCATGAACTAGACGGTGAGTCTTGTGACGTTGCAAAATTTTGAATTTATCGAGATCGGTGAAATGGCATCAATCTACTTTTAAATTTAAATCGTGTACGTTCTTATTTTTAGCCGCCAAAATTGCTCGTTTGTTAAAATAAACCTCTATAATTTGCACTAATATTCGGGAAAACTGTCGTGTTCAATTCCTCTTTGTAAATTGTGAATTGACAGAAATAAGCTGGAAACGAAATAAGGCCAATGGAAACGTCAACCGGATTTTTTCCACTGGCAATGAAAATGTCTAATAATCATTCCAATAATTTAAATCGCAATACTAGATCTTGACTTGCAGTTCTGCGCTTTCTTCCTTCTTTACTCATTTATCGTGAAAAGAAAAGAAAACAATGCTGTGCGAATTAAATACAGGGTTGTGACTTTACTGCAATTGCAGTAGATCTACTGCATTTTCTTCGAAAAACAAATCTACTGCTTTTAAATAAAATCTTCTGCAATTTATGTTTTACGATTCGTTTGATTTGTCTGATTCTATTTCTGTAATGGTTTTAATTATGTTATATTTCTTTTTTGTTCTGATCAAGCAATAACAGATTTTTATATAAAAATTAAAAAAAAAAATATTTATATAGATGAAATCAGTACCTATGTAGGTATATACAAACGTAGATTTAGAAAATAGGGGAGACCGGGGCTAAAAGTAACACTTTTTACTAAAATTGTTGATGTTCCTAAAGTTCTGAAAAGGAGTTAGCCAAACTTTTTTCTTTTTAAAGAGCAATATTTCAGAAATTCAATAAAAAAACTAAAAAAATAACTATCAATATTTGTTAAAATATAACTTTTATACAAAAAAAAAACATATTGTATGGCCTTACCCCGTATGCGGGAAAAGTTGTAACATAA
Organism: Philhelius pedissequus; assembly: GCA_910595825.1. NCBI lineage: Eukaryota > Metazoa > Arthropoda > Insecta > Diptera > Syrphidae > Philhelius > Philhelius pedissequus. The sequence continues at coordinate 303,431,755 of OU343160.1, read as the reverse complement.
ACCGTGGTAAATTGAACAAAAAAACTGTAATCTACTTTTATGAGAACTATCAATTTATAAACAAGATTAACAACAAAAAATATAGCACATAACGAGAAAAAATTTATGAAATTAATTCATGTATAAAATATAAAAAATATTATATTAATTAACAAATTTGATTAATTAATTAACAGTTTGAATGTTCCTAAAAGATAACAAAATCAATATTAATTTCTTTTAAACAACTGAATTCAGTCACATAAAAATTATGAATGTAACTAAATATTACAAAACCAGTATTGGATGTACATATATGCATAAAAATTTAACTAATTAGCAAGCCAGGAAACACATGAGCGGCCTCTTTTCTCTTCAACCTTTTGTTGGCAATGATACTCGTCAAATGGACTTTTTTCTTTTTTTTTTTTTAAATAAAGAATAAACAAAACGAAATATTAACATAGAACACCATTTACATCGTCTTGGATTCCAAAAATATGTGATCGGTTTTTGATATCGGTTTTTATTTGTTACAAACAAAAAAGTTAACTAGCCCCACCATGAAATTCAACACAAATCACTCGATTTAAAAAAAAAAAAACCGAAAACCATTCGTTGTTCAACTACTTATATTGGGTTAACCAAAACATAAATAAATATTTCAAAAAACAACGAGAACTATATCTCTTCCGAGTGAAGAGGAATACCAATAATACAAAGAAAAAATAATGGTACATTTAATGATTTCGAAGGACCAACAACAACTTGAGTGTGCTACCACCAAGTTTTTCTCATATTATTTTTGGCTGGAATTATAGCTATTTCACCACTTGCCAAAGGTCGATCATTATTCCTTTCCTCTAGTGCTGATCTAATTTTTCATTTTAATTGAAAAACTTCGTATGACTCCATCGTGTATTGAACCATGATCAAGCTGTTTAGATGCCAATGCACTACGCATCCCGCCACCGAGCCTACATGATCAGATCCAACGCAATGCAGGTTTTTCTGTAATCAATTGCATTGAAACTACTAGATAACAATCGTATCAATTTTGGGGACTACCCTTATAACTTTTCTTTATGATGTCCTATTCCCAGCTAAAGTACACTCAACGTTAGCTTTGAAGTAGACGAACAATTTTCTTGTTTAAGCCTTTCTTAATTTTCAGGGGAACCCTTTCATTTTTAGCGGTTTCTTTTACCCGTTATGCCGGATTTACACGACTGCCAAATTGGCAGTATTACTGTCAAAATCTTGGCATTATTACTCTTGTCGTGTAAATGGTCGAAAATGTGGCAGTATACTTGCCATTAAATGTCGTGTAAATCCTTCTTGTCGCGGTCTCCCCTACTTCTTTGCTATTCGGACATACATTTTGGGATCGTTTTCCAGGGATTTATTGAATCTCACGACTTTGAAGAAAGCAAACTCTATGAAATAAAAAAATGTATTGAATTTTACAAAGAAGTTTGCTGTCAAATAAAAAGAAAAGTTTCAATATTAATGATTAAAAATTTAAACTTAATTGGTATTTACATATGCATAGGAGTTGTGAAATTGGTTGTCCATTTTATATAACGAAAAAACATTTAAAGATTTATATAACATAATTATGGTGCATATATATTAACGTTGTGTCCTCTACCTCATATTATTGACGCAGCCGAACGCAAATTTTCTACAGTAAATTTAGTGAAGGATAAACTTCTAAATAAAATAAATACAACCACTTTGCAAAATATTATTCTCTTCAAGCAAATAGGTGGCTATGAAAAATATTGTTAGGAACCTATAGATTCTGTGGGTTACTTTTTATTAATATTTTAAAATTATAAAAATCTCCTGCAATAAAAATGAATCTACTGCGTTTTTTTTTTTAAATCTACTTCGGAACTATTTTCAAAAAGTCCCATCCCTGAATACATATGTAATCAGCTAGAATATTGCACTCTCATCATGTACCTTACATAACTTTCGATAGGTATCACTGAACGATATCACCATAAGTTTGCTTCTGAAAATAATGCAGCTATCGTGTTTCGTTCGTGAATAGCTCTTCTTGTCAGAAGTTTGAGAACGACTGATGTTTTCTATTTTTTCAATGACCGCAGTAAAAAAAATATTTGCAGAGCTATTAGGATAACCAAACAAGTTGTTATCAAAAAATAAATCTCATGCTATTCTAAAAACATTGGTATACTTTTTCTTGCCAAAAGAATTGTCAAAAACTAATGCACAAATTTATACAACCTATCCGGTTTTTTTTTTTGTTTGGAAACTTAAATGGATACTAATCTATCTTAGATAAGCTATCGTATTGAAATCTAAATGCTCCCAATGACACTCGATCAAACAAAGTAACGCATACTTTTGCAAAAATGTGAATTTCAGCTCTTTTCCGAGTTGGTAGGCAAACAGAAATGACAGTTGAGGGCTTTTACTTAATTATTGTCTTTGGTGATAAAAAAAAGGCGCAAAATTTTAAACGATTTAGTACAATTTTAAAGCCAATTTTAGCTATTTACTAAACTAAAAAGATGATTGAGCTAATTTTAAAAGACTTTAACATTTTACTAAAGTTAAAATCACGGAATGGCTATTTTAACTTTAAGCAATTTGCTAAATCCATAATGGAATCTGATAGTATATCAGCCTGGCACGCGGGGTGCCCAGATTCGAGTCCTGGTGGTGCACAATTTTTTTTTGTTTTTTTTTTTTTTGTAAATAATGAAGTTAAAATGATGAAAATAGAAATAACTAATACCTTTTTAGAGCACATGTTGGGTTTTCATCAACATATAATTAATTTTCAACGCATATCAACAATAAGTGTGTTCATCAAAATTCAAACCCTACAAATGCTCAGCCTTCTTAATTAACAATTTACTAGTTTAGAAAAGGTTTAAAAAATTTGAAATAGTTATTCAATCAATAAGCACCCTTAACAATGGCTTGTTTAACATTTTGCGTCAAAGTTGTTAACGTCCATAATAACGTCAAATACGTTAAAACACACGCCAAAATGATACTTAAATAGCAACAGTGCTGCCGCTATCGAAAAGACCAGTATTTATTAATAATTTATCTTGTTACGTGAAGTAACACTATGGCTCCACTTGCAATATTTGGGCAATGGCAATAAAAGTATGTATTGGGAGGGCATTTCATTGTTGGCAATTTGAATTTCAATACCCCTTATTGTTTCTATTTTTGTTAATTTAAGCTCACTAATATTTAATTTATATTATTTTTTGTATTTTTAGGCACATTTATTTATTTTTTGCCGTGTTTGTGCAGTTAGTAAATTGTTTCATGCAATTAAATTCAAATTAAAAGGAAGCCATTTTGAAATGGCTCTATATATATTGCCTCGAAGATGTAAAGCAATTATTGCCTTTCATCGCTGGGGCAATATTGCCATTGCCATTGCCATGTCATTCCGTACCTCGAATCCATATTCGGAGAGTTTTAAAATATCTCAACAAAATCGATTACTTTAAGCAAGCGTTTTTCTTATCAGCAGCAGATGTTTATCTTGGAATGATTGACATTGGCGAAAGCTGCTGCTTGCGAGCAGAATCATGGTACCTACAAAGAAGTCCTGATTATTGCGCAAATCTATCAGTCAACGTTCCATAGAGATTGAGTGCCTCCAAAGATCAATTGTGCGCAATCGCACACTCATCCCAAATATTAAATTTGAAATTTGGTAGTACTTACGCCATTGCTGATTTTTTGGCATTGTTACGCGAAATTCTTCGTTCAGCTTAAGTTTGCCAATCCAATGAAAGCACAGATTAAATTCTTGATCTTGATTACAATCTCTTGCGTTATTATTTTTTACTCATCCGAAAAATGTATTGTATATACCCAACTGAATTCGAAGTAAAAATATGGAGTATGACGTAACTCTTATGCAATAAAACGATGGCACATCCCGTTGTTGTTGGGTTTTCGTTTCAATTTCTTTTTTAATTATTTTTCTGATGTCTGATAATATTTTTTAAAAAATCGAAACCGGTTGCGGCAATACGATAACCATCATAATCATATTGTTGGCACACGGGTTTCTTTAAAAGTTATTTTTAACTGATCTGTTGGAAGTAATAAAACGATCCCCGCACCTTTAATTTTAATAATCCCAGAAGGCTGCAATGGTTAACTTTTATAAAGGGTGTTTTTTCTTTAAGGTATCTATATAACTATAAAATTAAATGAAAAACAAAGTTAAATTGTATTAATTGGCTTAAGATTTACTTTATTTAAATGATAATTTTTTGTCATTTTCATTTGAATATGAAATATGGCATATTATTGAAACTATAGCTCCCCTTCATCAAGACCATTCAATTTAGGAGCGAAAAAGTCTTGCAGTCATGTGCACTTTAACGGTCTACATTGACCGTAACCCTCTGGCCGGCATGATTTTAAATGAAGTAAGTACCAATGCTTCAACTAGCTCATTAATGACTTGAGAATTATATCCACTCCAAATGCGGCAAATTTGCTTATTGACGTAGCTATTTAACAAAAAATGAGCTTCATCGCTAAAAAAAAATCTTGTGATAATCGGGATAAACAGCAATCTCGTTTAACGAACAGAATCATATTTTTTCGAAAAAAATCTGCACAATGATCATGAGTTGTTCATCAGTCGATTTCTGATGAAAAAGCAAACCAAACTAACAGGCCGACTTCACTGGCCATACAGATATTCAAAATCCAATTCACAATCCAAACCACAAAGATTGCATTTTTACTCAGTGGGCAGCAGCGATTCCACTTTACTTCAATTGAAGTATAGATTTACTTCAATTTCAGAAAAAAAATTAAAATCTGCTCCCTATTCTTTGTATCTGCTTCATTTTTAAAAATCCCTTTTTAAGCCCACTTCAATTTAAACAAAAAAAAAATCTACTTAAAAAAAATTATGAAAAAAATGTTTTACACTCTTTCATGTAAGCCCCAGATTCACATTTCAAAAGAATGAATAACGTCAAACTTCACTTCAAACGAAAATGTATTACAATTTTCTTACGTGTATTATTGTTTTCCATTTTAATTTTCTGTCTAGCAAAGGTATTGCGTTTGGTTTTACCTTCTTTTATGTCATCTTTATTTGTGTGTGTTAATTTATTTAAGAATAAAACCGTTTGACGTTTTAGCAAATTTCGCCTTACTTGTGTGTATGTGTTTCATGTACGTGTGACTCCATCTATGTGAACCAGATCTGTGATTTTGATCGCGAATCAAAAAAAAATCGATAATTTCGGAGGAATAGAACCCGTTATTACTATTTTCATTGGTGTTTCCAATGTTCTGTTGTTGAAAATTGAGTTTTGATATATTCTTTTAGTGATGATAATGATTCGGCCTCTGATTTTTCTGATTCAATTAAAATGTTTGTACATATTAGAAGTACATCTGGAATTAAATATATCATTAAAATTATAATTTTGGAATCAGCTTCTCTTTTTCTTGAATGTACTTCACTTTTTGGGTCAAATCTACTTCGCTTTATTATTTCTTGAAGTGGCAACACTGGTGGTCCGTTTCGTCTAGTTTTTCGATCCATTCGCATTTTGTTATTGATACATACTTAGACAAATTTAAGAGTAAGCAATAAATGGTACGCCTCCGAAAAAAATCAAAAACCACTGCAAAAATAATCACATACTTACATAAAACGTCAATCTATAACCAAGCTTTGAACAGCGCTCATTTCTGGTTCAAAAAATAGTTTTTTCGACATGTCGCTGGATGTACGTGTATTTGGTGGACGTTCATAGTTCTGCCATCGTTCATGGCCTGTGGAGGCGGCCGAAATGGATGTCAATGAATACAGTGCTGCCAACTTCAAGTCTTATAACTCTGACATAAAGTCTTTCATTATGCACCCAATTGTATAAATTTTGCCCACAAGAAAAAAATTATTTTAATTAAAATTGAAAAAGTGAATGAACTTATAAAACCGATGGAATGCTAGAAGTTATACTGACCTACTTACGTAGATACTCCATTTATTTTTGGTATAATATAAAAAATATATTAAAAAAGTCATAAGAACTCCAAGGCCACACTTTATGTAGTTTACTGTTTCTTTTAATTGTTTGTTGTCGTACTTGAGCAATGTTAAACTTTCGCGCATTTATGAATTAGCACTACACATTTCAACACAGAATAAAGTGAGGGAAATATTATAAATTATGGAACGTATTTATAATTTTTTTTAGAGTCGGAAAATAAACCTTAACTAATTTGCAATACATTCCTCGTGTGCTGTATTTACAGTCTTATTCAATAAAATACGTTAAACACATCCATAATGACTTATGTAGCTGCTATGCAAATCCTTGTGCAGTAAACATTTCGTTATTCATTTTAGTTATAATGGGCTTCGGTTAAAACGAAACATTCATGTATTCTCTTTGTGACACTTAAGATAGTTTGCAGCAAAAATTCAAACATACCCCTGCTCCCAAGCATATCTTGCTCGGTCGACATTCGACGATCGAGGCATTGCTGCATGCCAAAAAATACGTATTTACGCACCCTTAAAACAATGGAAATTGATATGGGCGATGTCTAATGACTTTACGATACAGAATCATTTTAAAGTTGGCTATATATGTATAACCTACAAAAACGTTTATCTTATGTTGCTGCTATGCAACGTTACATAAGTTAATTATTCACATTTTTATGTTAAGAGAGATTATGATTATAGAGAGAACATTAGCCTTATGTATTCGCTATGATGCGTCAATGTTTAAGATCTTGTTAATCTATTTCTCTAATGCGAAACAGTTTGTAAATGAAACAAGTTTAAAGCTGTAAAATATTAAGTCAGTATACGCTTCTGACTTGTAATGATATATCTGGATGACATTTTGAGATTTTCACTTTGCGTTCAAAATCTAATTGCAGATTTTGGGTTATTTACTTTATTACGTCTTGCAAATTGCTTTTTAGCTTTTTCCATGTGATAAATGAAATGCTATCATTATATTTTATAATTAATTTGAAAGCGTGAATATTTTTGAAAATATTTGTATGCAATGTATCGTAGAAACATTTTTCTAATTACATTTAAAACTACTTTGACGACAGAGTAAAAATATATGACATTAGCCAGAAGTAGGTAGGCACTGAATATGAAAAAATGGAAGAAATCTGGCAATTTGTCGTATTAATTATCCATCGAGGCCAATAACTAACTACATTCCGAAAAATTATGTTTCCAGTACAGCCTGTTTTCTTTATGTTTTTTTGTAAGAAGTGGTAAAACGAAAAGTATCAAAATTTATCGATCGAAGTCTAAGTCATTATAATTGCACTGTCAATAATTTCAAATAGAAATTGGAGACTTGAAAAATATGTAGATTAACCTAAAAATGAAAAATGATGAAATCTCACAAGTCTTATAATAGGAAAAGGATTCCTCAGCATTATTTTTGTTGTCAAATTCTAAGCAAACTAAACATAGATTTGGATTCCCCTCCTCATTTTTTTTGACGGGTCCAAATTTTTCAAATTTTCTCATTTTTCTTTCTGAACGTAATTATTCTTCTAATTCCAAAAACGATGTAGAAAATTATAGAGGTGTATGTAAACTTTCCATAATTCCAAAATTTTTTCTCAGAATACATCTACTAATTAGTCGATCTTCTGTTACAAATCTGACTTATTTCACTTTGCACATCACTAATGCCATGGAACAAACATTTTAAGTGAATGCAGTATACATTGATTTTAGTAAAGTCTTTGATTCTGTGAACCACCAAAAACACTTCTGAATAAACTTGAAACTTTTTGTTTTCATTTTCACTTTCTTCGTTGGCTATTGTCAAATTTGTCTTTTAGAACACAACAAGTTAGGATCATATTCAAAAGAAATTCAGTGTATATTAGGTGTTCCACAAGGTAGCCATCTGTGCCCGGTACTTTTTATTATTTTTATTAATAAAATTATATCTGTTTTAGTATTGTGAAGGCTTATTATAGGTTAGCATAAAAAACGAAAAATTTCTTCACCACATATGAAAATTTAAAATGTATTCTTCCGTACTTACAGTTTCTACACAATTGTTGCACCAGGAACTTTACGATCAAAATCTGACTATAATGTAGCTGTCTCAGTTCACGATACACCCGGACCATGTAAGATAAAGGTTGGCCTTAAAGGAACTGACTTCGATAAGTCAAAAACCGTCGAAATTCCACCAAAGTCTTCAAAGATTTTAATGTTCAAGGTAAGAGGATCAAGCGCTCGTTGATCGCACAATTCTTACATAACTCTTATTTTTTTATAGATACCAAAACTTAAAGAAGGAGATTACAATTTGACAGCTGAAGGTTTGTCAGGTATTGAATTCAAAAATTCAACCAAATTGAACTTTGCCGCTGAACGATTATCGGTATATATTCAAACTGACAAGGCCACCTACAAGCCCGGCGATAAGGTCCAATATCGAGTTTTAGTTTTGGATAAAAATACAAGACCTGCAAAGATCGATGAAGCTGTTAAAATTTCAATTAGTGTAATTTTATTATTATTATTTTTTTTTGTTGAAAAGAATTTATTTATTACAAGAATTTCGATTTCTTTAGGACGGAGCACAAAATCTCATTAAACAAATGAACAGTGTGAATCTCACCAAAGGTGTTTTCACTGGAGACCTTCAGTTATCTGAATATCCTTCTCTAGGATCATGGAATATCGAAGTTAACGCCGATGGTACAATTGAGAGCAAAAATTTCGAAGTTGAAAAGTATGTTCTGCCTAAATTTGAGGTTATAGTTGAAGCACCCAAAGATGTAGCAATTAGTGATGGAAAAATTCCAGTTACCATTAGGGCGAAGTAAGTGGAGAAATATAGAAGTGGTTATTTGACATTATTTATAAGTTTATGTCTATTTCTTGCACAGATACACCTATGGAAAGCCTGTAAAAGGATCAGCTGTTGTATCTGCTAAGCCATCTTACTACTATTATGGCAGTGGGCCCGAACCAAGTTCTGAAAAAACTGTTCAAATTGACGGCAAAGGTCATGTAGAATTTGACATTTCCAAAGACTTGAAATTAGACAAAGATCGTTACAGTCCACCAATCACTATTTTGGCTATTGTCGAAGAAGAACTTACAGGACTGAAACAAAACTCGAGTATAACAGTTACTTTGCACCGTGAGAAGTATCAAATTCAAGGTGTTGACACACGATACAATTATAATCCAGGAAAACCAGTTACCATTAAGGTAAGTTTAAAGTGTTGTCTAAGGCAAAGCGTACTTATACAAACTATTCCTTGATTGCAGGTTGTTGTAAAGAACCTCGATGGATCGCCAGTTCAAGATACCAAGAACCCAGTTATATTGAATGTTAGCCCACCAGATTACTGGTACAGGCCAGTACCAATTCCAATTGCTATGGCAGAGACAGCTGCATCACCAGATGCAGCAGTTACAGAAACTACCACAGGTGCAACAGATGTATCAGGTACAACAGATGTATCAGGTACAACAGATGTATCAGGTACAACCGATGTATCAGGCACAACAGATGTATCAGGTGTATCCGACGCAGGTTTAGCAAAGCCAATTAGACGAACTACACCTAGGACATCTACTATGCCACCACCACCATCTAAAAATTACACTGCTACTTTAGACAAGGATGGTATGGCCACATTTGAGTTTGTCATAAAAGAAGATGGATCTAGCTATTTCTCCGTAAAGGCTTTCTACTTGGACTCAACATCATATATTACATCTCTATCGAAGGCTGAACCATCAAGTACTCCAGTTGATGAGTCATTCAAAATTATTATACAGACAAAGAAGTAAGTTAGTGCAAGCAGCAGTTGTAGAGAATAATTTTGACGTTTTTGCTTCAAATTTTCCATGATTTAGACCTGCTCTTGGAAAGGAAGTCAGTATTAGAGTACAAAATGGAAAACCCATTCCATACATTGATTACTCGATCATAGGCCGTGGTGATATTATTTTAAGTGACATTATTAGGGTAAGTTTTGAATTTGATAATGTATTGAGTTAGTTGGCGCCCGGGCTGAAATCATTTTTCAATAAAAAAAAACTTGTTTTCTTCCACCTAAGATTCTGTGATGTTAATAGGTACATATATGTATAACAAATGTATAACAAGTTATAAATAAAATGTATTATTATTCGAGCGAGGCAGATATAATTGATATTACATATTTGCTTAATTGGCGCCCGGGCAGAAATTATAAAATTTTCAAAATGTATCAATGAATTGAAAGTATAATAATTATATAATTTATTTTAGGTTCCCGCAAATCGCACCTACCATGTTTTCAAAATAACTCCAACTTTTTCAATGGTTCCAAGTGCCAAAATCTACATTCAATGTATTGTAGGCTCAGATCTATTATACGCCGAAGAAACAATTAACTTCGAAAAAGATTTCGAAAACTTTGTAAGTGCATTGATAATATACTTTTTTTTTGCTTGAATCTCTTGATGGCAATTTCGTTGTTTTGATAGATTTCCATTGAAACTCAACCAGAAGCCAAACCAGGTGCTGATGTTGATCTTAAAGTTAAAACAGATCCCGAATCATTTGTTGGTTTACTTGGTGTCGATCAAAGTGTCCTTCTTCTGAGGAGTGGCAATGATTTGAACAAAGATTCAATCTTCCAAAGCTTGAGCCAGTACGATTCTAGCACTCCATGGTCTATGGGCTATGGGCAATACCCAGGCAGCCAAGCTGGTATTGTTACAATGACAAATGCCAACTATCCCTTCTATCAAAGTAAGTATTGTGTGTGGTGAATTTTTTTTTCAAATTTAAAATTCTTTCGCAGCCAAAAGAACAAAACAAAATCAAATCAAAAGACCCTAGATTCTTTGATTTAAATTACATTCAGTGTATGTTAAATAATTTATTGTCATATATGTATGAAAGTTCTCGAAATGGCACTGCCCTTTGGTGTACAAAATGATGGACCAGTTCCCTTAAACAGTGTAAATTATGTACCGGAATCAGCAGATGGTGCTTCTGCTAGTGGCAAAAATTCACCAATTATTCGTAAAGATTTTCCCGAATCATGGTTTTGGGAAGATTACAGTTCTGAGTCAAGACTTAAAGGGTTTGTTTTGTAATTTTAATTTTCCAAAATTTCAAGCTTACGGATGCAAAAAGAATTTAGTATTTTGAAGGTGAAGGAACAGAAAAATTAAACACAAACAATAAAAAAACAATTGAGATCGGTTTTCAGAAAGACTCCAATTTTGAGCTTAAGTCGTTTATTGAAAACTCGATGTTCTCAATTTCGACATTGAAGGTCTTTAATTTACAGGATCGCTTAACTATTGTATGCGTTGCCTAATACTTAAACATATATATGTCAAAAAAAACTTATTAACACATTAACTCACACACTTAAGCAAAAAACGTAAGAAAAAAACGTAAAAAAACGTAAAAAAACGTCAAAAACTTGTTTTTTTGTTCTAGAACAACTCGTGGTATTGAAAGACGAAGTTGAATACGATTCAGTTGATAGTGTATTTGTTAATGATTCCGAGCCTGAAAACAGCATCGAAAGATTTGACTCAAATAGAAAAACTTCAAAAACTGTAAAAGTCGTGCTTCGTTCGAATTTTCTCGAAACTTGGATTTGGCTTAACGACGCGAATAGGTTGGTTCTAAGATAAAGATACAATAATATTTTTTTCCGTATGGCTTGACTATTGTTTGCCTTTTTTTTTTTTTAAACCCACTTTGTAACGTTTGCTGATGATTTTTTTTTTAATTTCCACTCTTACTGTAATATTAATTTCCACTCTTACTGTAATATACTTTATTTAAATATTTTGCCTGTACATATTTTCTTTTTTTTTAATTAACACACTTGGATTGTAAAATAAATCGACAATGGTATTAGTTCTTTTTTAACCTTATTTAAAAAAAAACGTAAAATTTTTTTTAAAAAGTTCTTCCAGTTGTGGCTTATCAGTTCATACAAAAAGCACAAAACAGTCCGATTAGTCCAGACCGAATGTTTATAGTAACAACAAATCGACCACCACCTGCACCAACTGGTAATCCCGAATTGAGTGTAGAAACCCCGCCGGCAGTACGAAAAAATTTCGTCGAAACCTGGATATGGACAACTGAGTTAGTCTTACAAAATAAAAAAAAAAAACTTTAAAATTATCCACATATCTGCCTAAACATATTTTAAAGATAAATCTATCTTTTATTCGCACAATCGACTCTGTATATATAAATATATATATTCACATTTAATATTTTGACAAGGCAAACAAATTTTTATCATCATTAATTTCATTTCTTCTTTGCATACCTACATAAGTGCTGCCAATACCTCTTTATTCATACTATTTGGAAAAAAGACCACAAGCCATTAGTAATATTATTGATAGTACAGGTCCATTGAAAATTCGAACTGATTTTAGCGAAACATGGATTTGGATGACATTGCTTGGTGGAATCAAAAAATTCAATATGAGGTATATTTTTGGTGTAATTTTTTTTTGGGTTGAATTTTTTTGTTTATGTTCCCATAGTTTTATACCCACTTAATTAATTTTGCTGGATTATTATTATTATTGGTTAGTGCGGAGATTAATTTAAAATTCGAATTTTTTTTTGTGTAAAATTTTCGCCTCTAAATTGTGTTGTTATTTTTTTTCGGCCAATTGCACGTTAAGGACAAAACACAATGGTCATAGTATAATGCACTTTATTTTATAAAATTCAATTGAATTTAATTTAGTTTGAATGTCGAAATTTAGTGGAAAAACTAGGTAACATTTTATTAAGTATGAAAGAATTAACACAGATTTCTATGTAGTATAAATTGGCTGCTTAACTTTCTCCCAAATAATTAGGATAAGTTTTACTGAAATGCATTTTGGTTTTGGTATTAGCTATAGTTCTGAAAAATTCATAATTTTTCTTTTACAAATTTTTATAAGACAGTCCACAAAGTCACTTAGAGCGGTGTTTTTAAGACATAGATTGCGATTCTAATGCATCTGAAAATACAGTCCTTTGTCAAGATCAATTTTATGTCGTTTTCCTTTGGTCACTTTTAGCACTTCCGTTTTAATTCCAACTCTCTTAAAACTTCCATTGGCTAATCGGAGTTATGCCAAAGTACAACTTTATATTTTATACAACTTTTTACGGGCGAATATACAGCTGGGGTTAGAAAAATAGCCCCATTGCTTCAGCTAAAACATCATAAAAATAAAAAATGATTTTATTCTTTAGGGGTAGTCCAGCAAATTTAGTATTTCGTTGAATAGCCTTTGTTGGCTATTACTGCTTCACAACGTCTGGTCATTGAATTTACCAAATTTTGACACCTTTCTACCGAAATATTCTCCCAGGAGACATTTACTGCAGCCCAGAGTTCTGTATTACTAGTCAGTTTGGTTTCAGAGACTGCTTTTCACAGATTTTCAATCGGATTTAGGTCAGGCGATTGCGCTGGCCACTCCATCACATTAATTGAATGATCTCCAAACCATTTGTTAGCCTTCTTACTGGTGTACTTGGGGTCATTGTCCTGTTGGTAGACTCACAAAAGGGGCACCTGTTTCTCTGCATAAGGCAGCATAACATTTTCGAGTATACTAACGTAAACGTGTTGATCCATGATGGGTTTAATCCAATATATGGGCCAAACTCCAAAGTAAGAAAAATAAGCCCACACCATTATGCTTGAACCTCCGTGCTTAAATACCTTATTAGTGTTTTTGAGATTATATTCCACTTTCGGAGGTATTTTCACGTAGGAACGAGATCCTTTACCGCCAAACAATACGATTTTACTTTCATCTGTCAATAGAACGTTGCGCCATTTCTCTCTTGACAAATTCAAATGCTGTCTTGCAAATATTAAACACTTTTAGCATGTTTTGAAGTTAAAGTAGGGACTTTTTTTGGACTACAAGCAGTTAAATTATGTTCCCTCAATCTGTGGCGAACGGTTTCCACACAAGCTGTAATATTCAACTTTTTTTTCTAGCTCAGTTGCAGGCTTAAAGGGATTTTAATGGCTTTCTCAGGATAGACGCCTGATGAGAGTTGTTGTCATAACAGGTTTTCGTCCACGAGACTCGGTTTAAGGTGTGTATGTTATTGCATTTCGTCCATTTCGAATCATTTTGTTGGAACAGCCAACAAACCGTCGAACTTCTCCATACGTTTAACCTTCCGAGATCATTTTTTTAAAAATAATTTCCCGTTTTTCATTGGTACAATGTTTTTCACGATTCATTTTCTTTTGAAAAACTGTAAATTTTGTGTTTTAAATGAAAACTCCAATTAAATATAAGCAAATTCTAACACTTGACCGCCTTACCTTGAAATATGCACAAGAAAAAATATTTTTTTGTAACGAAAACTGCGATCAGTGCTATTATTTTTACCGCACAAAAAATGGGATTTTCGCCATTATGGCCTCGTAAGAAAGGAACTATTACCATTTCAAAGCCAGAGATATATAATAGATAGAGGTGATAGTTCAAGCAATAGGAGAGGCTGTAAATATTTGTCTATTCACTCATTTAAAGAAGTTAAAATGAAACTTGTGCTAGTGGTGCTATTTTTTTTTTTACCGGCACTGTATATACTCCATTGTAATGAATAAGAAGTAAAATACTCTGAAACAGATCCAGATACTTTGTTCTTCTTTTGTCGAATATTGGCTAACTTAGACACCAGTCAGTGTCTTAACCCTAACTAAATGCAGCCTAAATACAGACAGCCGTCCTGCACTAAAAACGTATACATATTCATTTCCCGTTATTCTCTAAGGAATGTCTAGTTTTAATACCAGAATAAGTCGCCTAACTAAACAAAACAAAAACTAAAACAAAAGGATTTATAGTTTTAACCCTGCTTAACTTCAGACAGCCGTCCAGCTACAAAAGTTTTTTACATAACCATTTCCCAATTGTATGTAGTAAATACAATTAACAGTCGCTTAAGTCTTGGCCAACTTTTAACAGCCGTCTACATTCGAAAAAAAGAATTTAATCGTTGACTAAGATTTGACTAATTTAGACATGAGGATTAATTGTCTGAACCCTGATTAGACTTAACAAAAATTCAGATAGCCGTTAAACACCAATCTAAACCTTGATTATACCAGCTTCCAAGAAATATAAATACAAATTAATTTACTACCCCCAATTTCACATTGGGAATTTAAACTAAAGATTAGCTGAACTTAAACTAAGTACATTTTTGGTTTAACTCGTCCGGTTTTACAGTGAAATCTGATGTTCAGATTAGTTGAACTGCGTTTAACTAGATTTTATAAAAACAGTTGGCAGCATTTTTCGTAATGTGTTCAGTGCGTAACTTTAACGGATTTTCCAACTTTCTTTCCTTGTCTTCCCTTTCTCTCTCTAACACAAAGAACACGCGAAAGAAAAACAACTGTTTTGTGCTGTTCTAAATACTACTCCGTCTTCACAAACACAATTCTATGAAAGCCAGGTGTCATATTGAAATGTCACCGCAGTGAAAAGTGGTTACAAATGCTGAACTGAAGTTTAAACAGCAGAATAATCTCGGTTAATTTAAACTATAAATTTAACTCAGTTCAAGGTTTTAACGACTCTGTGAAACAGAATAATTTGTTGACCTAAGGCGTAAACCGAGAGTGGAGTTTAAAATTGCATTGTGAAGCTGGGGGTTAGTGTAATTCAATAGCTGTTTAACTTAAACACCGGGTTAGTAGTTTTAATGTTGTATTTATTTATATAGCGGTCTAGTTTCCAATATGCTTATACAAAATGTAAAATTAATTTTTTTTTAGAAATATTTTCAACAAAAAAACTGCAAACTTACATTTTTGTTCTTTGAAGTTTTTACAGAATCGCCATTACGTATAACGTTTCCCTTTACACATCCATATCTTATGCCATTCGATGGTGATTTAATCTATTTTGATAGTTTAATTGAATGGAAGGATATCGAAAATATGATAAATCCAAATTTACGTCAAGTCTTTCCAGAAACATGGATGTATCATGATGTTAAAACGTAAATATAGGTATTATTATTGATGTTTGAGGTTATATATGTTTTCGTCGACCATTTTTGGATTAACTTCTAAGGATCGCTGTGTTCATCGTGTTTAGAATATGATTTTTCATCAAAATACCTCATCAAAAATGACATCAGCAAATTAAAAAAAAAAAAAAACAGAATAATGGGTACAAATTTTCATAAATGCATGCTAAAACTACTTGGGGATAGGGTGACATTGCATTTCTGATGAAGTCATTTTACACGCCGCAACTTTTTTTGTGCAATAATTTGAACCGAGGTAAATAATTTGGATCATCATCTTAGAACGTATACGATCCAATTTGGTTTAGTCTAAGCCTTTTGTACATCCTGAAAGGCACAATGGATTCACTGAAGTACGAATGAAACATAAACTTAATTTATACCAATTTTGCTCAGTACTAAACTTTAGTTGAATCTGGAGCAATCAAACAGCCGCAACTTGCTGTAACACTAAAGTTTTCAGCCTTACTTACCGAAACTCTGTTAAAGCGTACAGACGTTTAGGACAATTGATTTAATGTAGGTTTATACCACTCAGATTTAATAACTCGTATAAACGTGGGCTGCTTTTTTCCATTTTGTGTATCTTACTAGTAAGTACAGAAATTCTATTACATGCATGCAAACATTGTTGAAACACGTTTAATTTTACATTCATTTTTAATTGGTATAAATTTCTGTTATTGGTATAAATTCATGTACCAGAGCCGTAGACAATATCTATCTTACTGCAACATTTAGAAATTTATTTAAAAAAAAAAGTTTATTATTTTTTTTAAATACCTGAACAATCGATAAAAATGCATTTACCGTTCGTCAAGTTTCAAGTATGAAAGTCATCAAGGACGACTTTTTAAATTTCGATAAAAAGTTATCAGCTAACTTCTCTATATAATTTTAGGAATCCGATATTGGAAATTAGGTGGAATAAGGCGAGGCGGTCCTGAAGAAGTTATGTTTGCTACTGCAGAAAAGTCAGCCGTAGCAGGTCCAGTAGCTCCAATTGCTTCTGGTGCCGCTTCGAACAGTGTCGCACCAGTGGTTCGCCAGTTATTCCCCGAAACATGGATATACGATAATATCAAGGAGTAACTATAATTATTTGTTTTAATTTTATGCTTCCCTGCTTCAGTTCTTCTATAAATTGTCTTAAAACCCAATTCATCAGATCAGCTTTTGTTTTGTTTTGTGCTTTTATTTTTATTGAAGATAAGAAGGTAGGAAAAAAATTTTTAGGATATCTGATTTAAAGATAAAAAAACTCATCGTTCGTCAAGTTTTCTTTACACCCATCGGTATTACAGTCATTGGTGTTGACTTTGTAAGTTTCGATAAGAGGATATATTTGTCGCAAATTGTTTCCAAAATTACCATACGAATTTGGTATGGGCCAAACTGCTAGTTGCAATTTCGGTTATTGCTACTTTGAAATAACAGTTATAAATACCTGTTACTGAAAAAAAAACAATTATGAACAAAAATTGTCAGTAAAATAACAATTTACAAACTATTTTCTCCTCGAATTATAAACTTTATCATTTATATCCCGCTATTTGGTTTAATAAAAAAAAATAAAAATTTAGAATTTCTAAATGTTAGTTGAATAACAGGTATTATTAATATCAAGTTACCAGCTGTTACTGATTACATCTTACTGAAATATTGACCCATCCCTATTGCGAATATATTATTATTCTAGTGCGAGTATATCCTATGTGGGATTTCAATGCAGTAAGGCGAGACGGTCCTGATGCAGTTATGTTTGCTGCTGCACCTATGTCGGCGGTAGCAGGTCCACCAGCTCCAAGTGGTGGCGGTTCAAATAGTATCGAACCAGTAATTCGCCAATTATTCCCCGAAACATGGATATACAATGATTTCAATAAGTAATTATAAAATAATTGTATTTTTTCTTTGAACTTCAATTTTCTCGCTTCACAACCCAACTCATTAGATCAGCTTTTGTTTCGTCATACGCTTTTTGTTTTGTATTTATTATATGCCTGTAAGGCCTAATGTCTTAAGTGCAACCAGAATTGTACGGCAATAGTTAGAAGAAAGTATATAAAAATTGAAAAGAACATTGGATTAAGAATTAATCCAGTTAAAACTGGGAGGTGTAGAAATAATGGCTGACAAGGAGTGGGACTCGAACCCATACTCCTAAGTTAGCAGTCAACCACTATAACGACTCGATTGTTAAGAATTATATGAGAGTCATTGGTCATATGACTTTATAAATTTAAATAAAAGGCAATCAGTTAATTTATCTATATTATTCTAGGATTCCCTATTCGGAGAATAGGTGGAATAAGGCGAGGTGGTATAGTTATGTATGCTGCTGCAGCTAAGCCGGCCGTAGCTAATTTAAAATCTCAAAGTGCAGGTTCTGGTGTTTCAAGCAGTGTCGTACCAGTAGTTCGAAAATTATTCCCCGAATCTTGGATATACGATAATATCAAGAAGTAACTATATCTTTTTTAAATTTTAAATTGTATGCTTCCTCCTGAGGTTTGTTGCTTCAGCTCTGATAATTGCCTTTCAACCCAACTCATCAGCTTAGCTTTTGTATTGTTTTGTGCTTTTTTTTTTAATTGAAGACAGACAGAAAAATGTGGGGTAGGTCCCTTAATTTTACTTTATTAGATAAATCAATACATAATTATGTTCGTGCTAATCGAAACTTTTGATAAATGCCAACGAACTCAACATCTTTTTCCGGATTTACACTAGTGTCAAATTGCCATTATTTCTTCCATTTTATTGACATTAATGACAAAATCGTGTTAAAATTTATCATTATTTTTGTCATTAAAAAAATGCCAGGGAAAACTGGCATTAAATATTGCCATAAAAATGGATTCATGTATAAATGCACAATGATACCATTTTAAAACTAATGGCACACCGCGATAAAGATTGGACTTGCTCATTCCTTTGTGGCAGATTGCCATTATCAATCAAACAGTCATTATTTTCCCCCGTGTAAATGCTTATCATTATTGATTTGATTTTTCCATTATTTTGTCAGTTTAATGGCAATTTGTCACTCGTGTAAATCCGGCATTAAAACTAAATACTTAACTGATAGGTAGATTCATGCGGTAGGTGGCACTGACAGATGTGGAACTTAATTGTGGAACGAATCGCTGATTTCGGTTGGTGCGGTTTAAGGGTGATATTACATTACTACAGAAATGATTTTTACATTTATATGGTCCGATTAAAAGAAATAAACTACCGTTCGTCAAAGTTTCGTATTGGATTTTAAAAGTCATCGATGTCTCGATTTCGAGAAAAAGTTATCAGTCAACTTGTCTTTTTCTAGGATTCCCTATGTGGGGTGGAATAAGACCACGCCCTGGTGTACTTATGTTTGCTGCTGCAGCTAGGCCAGCCATGGCTGCTGTAGAATCTCAAAGTGCATCTGCTGGAGCAAGCCCAAGCAGTGTCGCAGCACCAGTAGTTCGTCAATTATTCCCTGAAACTTGGATTTATGATGATATCAAAGAGTAATTATATTTTTTTGCTTATTCAAATTTTATGCTTCCCTGCTTCGGTTCTTTAAGTGCCTTTAAACTCATCAACTCAGCTTTTGTTTCGTTTTGTGCTTATTTTTTTGATTGAAGATAGAGACAGATTTTAGGATTTTTTAATCTCTGATTGAAAGATGAAAACACTCAACGTTCGTCAAGTTTCCGTTATACCCATGTATATGGGGTATGCAAGTCATTGGTGGTGACTTTTTTTAAATTTCGTTAAAAAGTTATTCTTGTCCAAAACTAACTTAGCATAAATATTATTCTAGATTTCCCTATTTGGGAATTCGGTGGAATAATGGGACCTGGTCCCGTTATGTTTGCCGCTGCAGGACCTATGGCCGAAGCTGGCTTAGAGGCTCAAAGTGCATCTGCTGGAGGAGGTCCAAGCAGTGTCGCACCAGTAGTTCGTCAATTATTCCCTGAAACTTGGATTTTCGATGATTTTAATGCGTAATTATATTTTTTCTCTTTAAAGTTAATTCCTTGTTAAAGTAAATGCCTTATACAACCCAACTCATCAAATCAACTCAGCTTTTTGTTTTGTAAAAGTTCTAAAATGTGTTTTGTTTTATTTTGTGTGTTTTTTATTTTATTTTTAATTATTATCAAAGAGAAGCAAAACATTTAATTAAATACATTTTTTATATTATTCTGGGATTTTATTTTTGCTTTGGTTATACCATTTAGTAGATTATCCAATATATTTGGACGACGAAATATTTTATTTAGACGACTTAGGTGTGGAAGCTGAAGAGCAAACAACTGTATTTTCCGCTTCAATTTCACCTTCAGAAATTGAAATAGAATCTATAGTTCGGCAAGATTTTCCTGAAACATGGATTGTTGACGATGTAAAAATGTAATAAAATTTTATTGTAAAAGAATTTATTATAAATGTTTATGTGTATTAAGGTTATGTAACAAAGTAGGTGAAGGTTGAAAATATTAAAAAAAAAATAAATTTCATCAAACTCATTTTAGGAAATATTAGGAAAGATTAAGGGAAATTAATAAGACTGTAAATTTGGCACTATCGGTACATTCAGAACTTTGACTGCTAGTTCTCTTAAAGCGCCTCAATACGGTGCAAGGCCAAATTCGTGAGAATAAGCTACTCCAAAAGTTTTTTGTTTTATTTTTATTTTTCAATTAATATTGAAAAATTTCCTTATTTTTGTATGATTAAATTTATTTTGTTTTAGGACGTATATTATTTTATGATGACATGATAGACATGCAACCTATGCTAATGGAAGCTAGACCAGAAGTTGCAATGTCTGCTGATTCAGGTTCATCTGCTGGTACCAATGGTGCTCCAAAATTACGACAATTATTCCCTGAATCTTGGATTTATGATAATATCGAAAAGTAAATATTTTTATATGTTCCATCAAAACATTTAGTACTTGTGTCGTTGTTTCTGTAAAACCATTCAACCTAGCTTTTTCTGTGTCAGGCATAATCTACGCATATTGTAATGTTATAATTTGTGATAAGTGCTTTTTATCCTTAGTTTGTGAATGTTTAGATAATTTTTGACAAGGCTGGCGGGGCCTTGGATGAGTCTTAGCAAAAAAAATGTCTAGCTGTGAGATTTTTTTTAATAGTAGTTAAGAGTAAATTTGTGTATTTTTTTTTTTTTTTTATATTTGGTGATGGTATTCTTTTCAGAAGCATATTTCGTTTTTATAATTTTATTTTCAGTTAATCTAAGTGGTGATATATGGTATGATTTAAATATTATAAAAACAGTTAATTTTAAGGTCTGTCTTGAATGTTTAGTCAAAATAGACTAAGCTCCTATGTTTGCTATAAATTCTTTCGGAAAAAAACACAGGAGTTCCTTTAAGGCGATCAATATCAATCGTAGAATTAGGATTATACCTTTATTGTCTATGCCTTGGAGAACTATGGATCTTTTAAGATTCAGGTGTCAAGGTCATTTTTATAAACTCAACCCATCTTACCTCTGATTCTGCATCTTAAACAACAGTCATTTTACTAAAAATCTATTAACTTGCTCTTACTGCTTAGTAAATAGAAATACATTGAAGCTGAAAAACAAGAAATGGTGAAATAAGGCCATTTTTTGGAAGTAAGAATATTAAATAATTTTTGACAACGTTGCCAACAAATAAATATTTAACATATAAAATAGTTGAAGGCGGATTTTTTTTTTTAATAAATACACGTTCGGAGACAATTAAAAATAAATGCCAATATGGTAAATTATTTTTATTTTTTATATTTTTAACATTTATATGGACTCTTCTGTAATTAATTTAATAACAAAATATATGAGCTCTGTGTTAATTATAAACAATATATTTTTCACAAAAGAAAACACATTGCAAAAATTTTAATAACAATATTGGCGGGCGAAACGGAACTTAGCTTATTTTGTACGACTATTTATTATGTTTAATGTAATTATAAGAGGCACACATCATTCACTCGAAAGTCAGAATAAAAAAGTTATTTTATAAGAAAAAGTAATACAGAAGGAAAAATGGCAACAGTGTATTATATTCATCACTCTGATCTGCAATGAGTATTGCTATAAAATAACTTGAAAGGCATGGTTTTAATTGTTTTCTAAAACTGAGCATATTTTTGGAGACCTTGGAGAGAATCGGTATTTTTAAAAATATCCAAAAGCTTGTTTGGGAGCTTTTTAATGCTGAAAAGCACGCGATCTCCTCTTCCCTTCCATTTTATCCCTATATGATACAACCCTAACACAAATCTTATTAAAAAAAAAACAACTTCGGTCTTATTTGTTCGATTTTGTACTGCAAAGTGTTCAATTTATATTAACAACAAAAAAAATTAACAATTATTTTGATGTATCTAGAAATAAATCATTTATGATATTTCCCCAACAGATTATTATGAAATGTACCCCAGTACAACTGGTTTTCCAATGGGAACAACAATATATTATACATCCACTTTTGCTTATACAACAACAAATATACCTATATTTACAACAACAGCAATGCCATTACCACAAAATAATGTTCCAGAAATAAGAAAGGAATTCCCTGAAACATGGATTGTCGAAAATGTCAACATGTAATTATTTATCGTTTCTGTTTTGTTCAGTCCTTGCTTTCACTTTATTAACTCCTACATATTTGTTTTTGTATTTGAAACTTAATATCTTTTCTTGAGCTTTTCAATATTTTTATTTTATGTAAACAAAAATATTACGATTTCTTAATTAAGTCTAACCATACAAAAGCTTTAAGTCGATATTTCTTAAATTCTTTTTCTGAACAGGACAATTTGGTTATCTTAACTCACACTGATTTCTTCTTTGTACTTGACCCAAAAGCTAAGACTCATTGTAAAAAACTTAAACTTATTGTTCATTCCATTACTAATTTTTTTTTACTAATTTTCGTAAAAGCTCCTATTTGTCCACCAGGAGAGATTTAACAGTTCCTTGCCTTCTGCCAATTGTTTACTGTTCAGAAATACTCTCCTCATATATTAACCTTCTACAAAGAGAACAATCTGTACGTTCCATAATATTTTCCCCTCCATTTTTGATATGCAGAAATTCAAAACCAATGTGTATCGGTGTCTCCTCTTAAGTCCTTCACTACTTTCCTAACGCTCGCGTTGTGCTTGATCATTTTAAGGGTCGTCAAAACGCCTTTAGTGCGCGCATCAGTATAAAAAAAATATATATCATCTTATATTTCGGCAGCTACAATGTGAGTGTATCGTGTGTCGCATTTTGAAAACTTTGCAAAATACCCAACAACTCAATAGTGTTAAGAACATAGTATTTCGAAATAATTTGATATTGGGTTTCTTAACTAAACGACTTTTGTTATAATAAAAGTCGTTTCGGCTAAAATTTAAAGAAAATTATAATTATTTCTAAAAGAAAGAGTACATCTCTGGAAACGGCAAAAACAAGTTTTGAAAGACGAGTTGTGCCATAATAAAAGTCGTTTTGTGCAACAATTAAAAAAAATATTTCTTTGGAAAAGGCAAAAACGGCGTTAGTTTTGAAAAGCGAGTTTTGTTATAATAAAAGTCGTCTTTGCTAAAAAAAAAAGAAAAACAAAAATCAAAATTTCTAGAAAGTAAAAAAACATCAAAATCAAAAACTAACAAGTTTTGAAAGACGAGTTTTGTTGTAATAAAAGTCGTTTTTTGCAAAAATTAAAAATTAAATAGAATGATCTCTAATTTCTAAAAAGACTCTTTGGAAACAGCAAAAACAGCGTTAGTTTTAAAAAACGAGTTTTGTTATACGAGTAATAAAAGTCGTTTTTACTAAAAGAAAAACAAACATCAGATTTTCTATAAAGTAAAAAAAAACATATTTGGGAGCAGCAAAAACGTGGCAAGTTTTGAAGGACGATTTTTTTTATTATATTGAAATTCGTTGTTGATAAAAAAGCAAACTCCATTATTTCTAGAAAGTAAAAAGTAAACATCTTTGGAAATTGCAATACCGGTGCAAATTTTGAAAGCCGAGTTTTGTGGTGTTTTTGCTAAAATTAAAAAAAAAATAAAATAATTTCTAAAACGGGCTAGTTTTTAGAGACGAGTTTTGTTATAATAAAATCCGTTCTTACTAAAATTAAAAAAAGGTTCCTAGAAATCAAAGAAACATTTTTTAAGGAAGACTTATTTTAAGTAAATAAAAATCTGATTGCCGTATTTTCTCCAAATTATAACAAAAACGACTTTTATAATTTATAACAGTTCAATAATTGTAAACATATGTAGATATACAATTTTTAAGATACGTAGGTATTTAATATTAGAAAAAAAAATCAATTGTGTTACTTTAACCATATTGATTTTTTAGTGCAACGGTATATCAATAGCTGGCCAAATTGATAAAAAATAAAATGAATGACGCCGAACAATGTACGTCCGAAAGTCCGAATGCTGCCGGATTTATTCATTGAGTTTCACAACAAAAAACTAAATTATCTAGATGCGAATATTTCCAGATTTTCGAGTGCATTTAGGTTTTAATTTCTACAATTTCTTTGTGCTGAAATATTGAAAAACAAATTTTATTCAGCAATATTTTGATGTAAACAAAAATTTTGTATGATATTTTTCAACAGGATTTTATGGATTAATGCCTTTGAGTGCAGTTGCTTTTCAAATAAGACTACCTCAAGCATCCCCTCCTTTATCCACTGCACCCCCATTACCAGAAATCATTGTTCCAGAAGTCAGAAAGGAATTTCCTGAAACATGGATTGTTGAAAATTTTAACATGTAATTATTTTTTTTTTTTGTTCATTACCTATTCTTCATTTTAATAACTTCTTACTCATCCTTGGCGGTCGTGAAGAAGGAGAACTGTTTTCCATATTCATTAGATTTTTTCTTAACAAGATTAAATCTTTTGAACTTTTCAACCATTCGACCTGGTTCTTCACCACCACTATGGATTTTTTGTAAACTAGATTTTTTTTTGGTGAATTTGATTTTATATTTTTCAAAGATTTAAATTAGATTTTTGGTGGTTTTGTTCATTTTTATTTCTTTTCTTTTTTTTGTAAATAAATATTTATTTTAATATTTGCAAAGTAGGTTTGGAAAATGCTTAACATTATTTTTATTATACTATTTCTAGCTTCCTCTATTAAAGAAATTTCGAGTTTTCTTCCCGCAGTTGAATTATTCACCTTCTGTAGACAGAAAACCTAATACGTTCCACAATATCCTTCACTCCATTCTTTGTAATTTATCTATTTGTTAACTCCGCGTATTTTTTCTCCACCATTATATTTTGTTTAGGATTTTCACCTCGCCCAAAAATTATTGTAGTTATCCATTTTTAATTTAATTACAAATTTGTATATTAGTCTTAGACCTAGAGTCCTCAGACTTACCTCTAGCGAGCATTCAAAAGTGAATGCATTCTACAAAAATACTGCATTCATGTTTTTATGTACTTGTGGAACCCATTAATATACTTTTTGACTAAAAATTGAATCCAGAATGCTTACCTGTCTTAACATTAAAAGGGAATTAGTTCCATAATGTTCACATTATTTTTATTTTTCAATATGATGCAAGATACTAAAATTTTTGCAAATGGTGAAAAATGTCAATCGAAACAAATATTCTGCGGCCTTTATGAGTGCTAGGGTTGCTTAAACATCGATAGTTCGCGCTTTCGATAGTATCGATGGTTTTAAGATAAAACTATCGATGCCATCGATATTATTTTTAATTTTAAAAGCACTAGCCATTGGTGTGTAATTTGTCCATACGAAAACGAATCTGTGGGGCCAAATTACCGCTTCAGTGACAGAATGAGTGAGTACCATCAGCAGTGATCAAATGATCACACGAGTAAACACGATGGGATGATGGCGTGATAAAGTGAGAGGTAATGCCAAAGTTGCATAATTCAGTCACGTATTACTTGAAAACTGATGTGGTAATTTGGCGTTGGATCAGATTTAACTTGCCATGTAGAACAAAAACAACAGGTGATACCACGTATTGTTATAAGATCCGGAAAATAAAAATGAATGAAAATATTTATAACAATAAGACCACCGAATGCGAACAACAGACATCAGAAACAATTATAAAAAAAATATGATTTTTAAGAGATAGGAGAGGAGAAACAACGAATCAGAGATAAAATATAATGCGCGGAGTCTCATAAGTATATGCACAAGTGTTAGTTAATGACAATGGGTCTCATTGCTTATTTTTATGGCATACTTCTGCATTATTGTGGATTTGCTTTCAGGTCATTATATTTCAGTTTCTGTATCTTTTATCTCGTATTGATACATAAGTGGTCGTGTGTTTTTTAGTTTATGTTGCTTATTATGGGTTCCACCACTAATAAACTTGTGAGGTGAAAAACTATCGGCAAAACAATCGGTAGTATTTTCAAAACTATTAATACATTCGATAGTTTTTAACCATCGATAAACTATCGATGTTTAAGCAACTAACTAATGAGTGCAAAGATTCGTGGCTTGTCGACGTGTATGTTGTATCTGTTTATAGGCGGCTTTACATGGATCTGCATCTGCATACTTGGAGAAAAGTAGAGCGGGCCAATAATATAAAACAAACATAAAAGTAAGACAGTGTACACACTAATAACTTACTCGAACTCTGCTATAACTTTCTTGACACATCTCACAATCACATGTTCTTAGCGTTCAGGTATGTAGTTTTGAGAAGAAAATTTTAGCTATTTTCGTTGTTTTTAAACAAACTGAGGTGAAATGGTAAAAAAAAAACTTGAAAATTCGTTATCTGAACGGAACAAATTATGGTGCAGATTAAAATGCTATAATGAAGATGAACATGTTCATCTTCACTATAATCTGTTTTCTTCAGACTCATACCTCCTATAATCTTCATAAATGAAGATGATATCCATTTTGGTCTTCGCTTTCTATCGCCCAAGTGTGATTTTTTTATTTTGTTTCCTCTTTTTTTGCAGATGTCGTATCATATGAAAATGAAGATACATGTAAAGCCTCCTTATTTCATAAATGTCAAAGAAGAATTGTCATTTGCCGCCATTTGGGAAAATTATAGAATCTACTTTTGCGTCACCTATTACTATATTTTTGAAAATAGTTATACAAATAAAGCTGATAACGAATGAGAACTTTTAAAAACAAAGTTGTTACATGCAAACATTTCAAGCTTGTAATATTTGTTGCACAATCACAATCACTTTATCTTTGTGATTTTCAGTTTCTTGAATATTATGAGCTGCGAACAGCGATTTCCTATCTCAAAATATCAATTCAATGTTGTCTTAAATGTCCAATGTACAAATAATCCCGTCTAGAAAATTAAAAGAAAACACGGCGTTAAATTACTTTAAACCAAAAGAATTGCAATTCGGTATCAACTACATATTTTCTACGAACTGTACACCAAATTAACTTTTTTTTTAAACAATATATGACAGTTCGCTTCCTATAAAATTATTGAATGTGAGTGAAATGTCAAAATTTAACTCCATTTACAATTCGCTGGCAGGTGTGTCATTAGCAAAGACATTTAAAATTTCAAAATACTGCAGCTGTTAAATCTCATTTCAACCGGAATTGCGATCACGATTTAAAATTTTAATCAAATATAAAACTAAGAAAAATAAATTTTTGTTCATTACTCTTGATTATAATTTATTTTTCTTTTAGGGAGGAGACCTAATCCTAGATTTAAGCACCGAACATATTTTCGAAACGATATTCCAATTCCCGAAGCACGTTTACTTGGTGGAAATAAATCTACTCCATATCCTCAGATGGAAATTCAACAAACAATCGTTCAAACACCTTTCATAATGACTCGTAAATTATTTCCTGAAACATGGATATTCCAAAACGACAACAAGTAAATATTTTCGCCATTTAACGGGATTTGTTAGTCATCTCATACCTACTGATTTGAAAAAAAGTTATATTCTTTTATTTAATTACAAAATTCAGTCAAAATTTACGCTCCTCCATCATTATGTATATTTTCTGAATTCAACTAAATCCTTGCACATACTAAAAAA
The DNA here is from genome assembly GCA_910595825.1 of Philhelius pedissequus. Taxonomy (NCBI): domain Eukaryota; kingdom Metazoa; phylum Arthropoda; class Insecta; order Diptera; family Syrphidae; genus Philhelius; species Philhelius pedissequus. Next base: position 303,403,592 of record OU343160.1, on the reverse strand, counting down.
TGCGGAACTCTACACCACTTTTTTAAATTTGGACTGTTCGATTCTCCAAAAATCCATAATTTTTAATCACTATTGTGCAACAAAACAAAACATTCAGTCAATCATGTTTTCGATATATTTTTATGCACAACTACTATTTATTCAGCTTTTTTTCTTTTGAACATTGCTTTCAGAAATTTAAGAATAATTCATCCACATTTTTTTCCAAACATCAACTAAAATTCAAAATTTTGATATGCGAGTCTTGTTGAGAATATTACAGAAAACAACTCTCCTCTAAAGAAAAATGAATTTTTGTTCATCACCTGTCAGAATTTCGATCCACCATAATGTGCCGATTACTTATTTCGCGCGTCATATTTTGACAGGTATAAGTACGAGATAATGAAATGAAAATTTACCTGAAAATAAAACCAAGTTAATTATTGATTGCATTATTGTAGATGTGTATAATACATATGTGTACGTTGTTAGGTTAAAAATACGAATGATGGATTTAACCATTTTAACCAATTCTAAAAGAATTTTAAGCCCAACGATGTTTCATCAATACTTTTTTGACTATTTTCTACAACCATATTTTTTTTACAATGATATTAACATAGTTAATTTCCCTACAAGTGAAAGTACGAACTGGTTAATATAACATTTTAAAAATGTTGCGTTGCAGGACGTTTATTTAGAGGACGTTCGAGAGCACGTATAGGTGTATCTAGAAGGCTTAAACTTGCCTACTCAGTGGCTAGAATTGATGTCAAACCAATAAAAACAGTAACAATATCCTCGTCAGAGTCATCACACAATATTGAAGTTCGTAAAATATTCCCGGAAAATTGGATATTTGATGAAATGAAAACGTAAATAATAATAATCATTTAAAAATTTTTAAAATAATTATAATAAAGCGTTATATAGAAAATGTTGTGTAATATTAATACTATAATTGGGAATCCGCATGATAGTTTTGTTTGTTAAATTCTTAATGACCATTTTAAATTTAAATGGAGAGTTAATGATTCAGACTAAGACCAAATTTATTCACTCTCCATTAAATCTTAAGGCTCTGGACCTGATTGTCGTTGTCGATTTCCAATCGAATTGAGAATTCTCGATTGCTTCGGTTGGTTACCATATTTGGTATTGTGCTAATACAATCGTATGCACCTCAAGAACAATTGTAGTGGTTGAATGTGATGGACACAATTTATGTTTTATTATTGTTTATGCGTAAAGGAAATTAATTACTTTTTTTTTTAGTGGAAATCCACCATGTACTGTTAATAAGTATTCAATGTTAATATTGTTATTCATTTTAACACTAAAAAAAAAAAAAATGTTGGCACTAGTTGGATTTGAACCCAGAAACATTGGATTCCATATGATTGGCTCATCGATCTTAGAATCGACAAATTTCGACCAACGGCCACAATCATAATATGAAATGCAGAACTCGATGATCGTTAGTTGAAAAAATTAGTTCATCGATCAGCAAATTTGACAAGGGCAATCGGGGGCTCTGTTTAAAAAGGGAAATTCAAACAAATTTCGTACATTTTCCCATATTTAGTTGAGATTTTAAGGTTAATGGTGTTTGAATAACTTGGGTTTAATGAAATTGTATTTGGAAAAATATATAAGTGCTCAAAACCTTTACTTGTTAAATTCGTGAATTCATACGTTTAGGAAAGAAGTTTGAGAAAAAAAGTGCCGACAGGTTTTCGAATATAGCTGCCTAGTTGCGGTAGCTATACCTACGAATTTGTTTCGAAGTCGCAGTATATTTTTTGAGTTAGCCTTCCCCTTAAACTTTTTTTTTTCAACGGTAACACCCATATTGCAGGGCGAATAACAAATTACTTTTGGCCCAGATCTGGAATTCCTCAAAGGACTAGTGGAGTTTATGCAATGGCAGCATCGATGGCTTTCAATGATGTACGGACTGTGCCAGGTTTTGGTAGTTTCAAAACATCAAATTCAGCGGCTCCAAAAGTTGTCAAAACTCGAAAACTCTTTCCAGAAACTTGGATATTTAACAATCTCGAAATGTAAATAAACATAATTCCTTATAAAATTGGGTTTAGAATAGTTGGGTGATATATCAGTTTCTAAGGACCGTTTGCTGACACGAATTATAATAATTTATGTTCAACTTAATGGTTAAGTTCTGTATCAACAAACGGGCCCAGTTTTTTATAAGAAGTTAAATGCCTTAATACATACTTTTGGTCTCATTTGAACTTGTATATGTTAAGGAATTGATTATAAGTATTTATACTCATTGTCTCTTCCATAGATTCATATTTTTTAAGGTATTGAATTTTTTTTTCATTGGGAATCAGTTGCATGTTTTAACTGATAATTTCATAATTATAATAGACATTTTGTTTATACTGTAATGATTATACATCAATTCAAAACTGGTATCAATATATTATCTATTAATTATTATTGGTAGTTTCTTCATAATCATCAGGTTATGTACTGATATTCATGACCAATTACGTCGCTGGAGGGAGATGTTTCTTGAACTCTCTTGGAACTGGACCAACAACGTTGGGCGCCACTTTTTTTTACTTATAACTACCAGCGAGGCAAGACTTGTGGTGCATGATAGCCCTTGAATTGACGACAATTGTAGATTAGTATTTCGTAGTAATTGTTAATTTCTTTCCATAGTGTTTGCATAGTTCGGCAACTAAAAGTCGATAAATTAATTGTTACAAACATATCTAAAGTCAGAAAGCATCCAATTTTTAAATGTTAAAAAATATTTAACAAATATTTTAAACATTTTTTTAACTTTAAAGAAATCCCTTTCCAAAAAAAATGGAAAAAAACTAGCAGTTCGTAGTTCTAATGAAATTAATTACGAATGCTAAACCTCAGATCAATAAAATAAACACAAATTTTGTTGTCAACATTTAAAACTTTTTTGTATAAAATAATGCGATTACTTATCAAATTATAAGCAAATGATTTCATCTCAACTTACTAACTTGAAGTTTACCTTGAAGACGAAGTATTAGAATTCCATATACTGGGTGAGATTGCAGAACAAGATAGAGACATCGATAGACGGGTATATAAAGCACATGGAGATTCTGGTTCGGAAGGCATTAATAAACCCAGCGAAATGATAGTGATAAGAAAACTATTTCCAGAGAATTGGATATTCGATGAAGTTAAAAAGTAATATTTAAATGCAAAAAAACATTAATACCTTCCGCTTCATATTTTCATTGATAATGCACTCCAGACTAAAATTCATAAAAAAGATGAAGAAACGCTAAATAACATATTTATTATTATTGTAAAAATTATTAGGTAAATCTTTATTGATGGATTTGCATGCTCTTTTTCATTCATATAATTATTCCTAAAGTAGTCAATTTTAAACGTTGTAAATCTTTCGTACTCAAACCGAAATCACCAACAAACAAAATGGCACCAAACTACTGAATCTTAGGTAGGCGGTTAGGTTTTGAAATTCAATAAGTTAATTATGTCGAAGATTTGGAAAGCAACAACAGAAACTAAAGCAAATGTTGTTATTTCATAAATGTTTATGTATTTTTTTTTGCCTTGCCATTATTTTTTGTATAAATCAAAACGTTGTAGTTCGAAAATGGCACATGTGGGCAGGAAGTGAATTTTCCCACAGGATAATTGGAGGAATGCCTGGAATGGCAGGGCCGCCGATGTTTGATACAATGGAGTATACTGTCCCAACTAAACATAAAGGTTCATCGGCTTCCAAAATTCGTAAACTATTTCCGGAAACATGGATGTTCGAAAATTTCAAAAAGTAAATAATTACATTAAATGTATAGATACATTTGGGCTTAAAACATTTGCTAAGAAAATTGTCTGAATTAATTAACATGTAATAAAATAACTAAAGAAACATCTAGGAAGGTAGTACTCGTATAAATCTAGAAAAAAGTTTATAAGAATTAAGTAGTAAATAGTATTTGGGAGTTAAAAACCATTGTATTGCAGTTTTTTTTTTATTTATGGGAGTATTTTCTTATTCTTTTTGAAAATCACGCATGTGTTGATATAACAAAATGTATAATAGGAATACTGTAATAATTACATTAGCCATTAGCTTGAGCTTGTGTCTATTTTGGAATTCGGTGATGATATCACTCCCTCTTGGAGAAGTGAATAGAGCGTTGGGCGCCACTTATATAGTTCTTTTTAAATATCGGGATCACTGCTGTAATGCATGATTGTGCTACTAAAATAAAAGGCCTCCCAATATATTTAATTTAACACACCCTCCCATACATCATTTCTCATATCTGGCGCTCTTCGCTGGAATTTATTTTGTTTAAATTTAAATTTAATACTCTTAACGTATATGCATTTCTGGTATTTTCTACGAAATATTGGGTTTTGAAATTCTGATATTCTTAAAAACAATCTCTATAAATTATTATTTGTTTTCGTTTTAACAAATTCTATCTATTATTTTTAAATGTTAATCAAATCATGAAAATGATTTTATCTCTTAGCGGAATTCTTTTACAATTATTTTGATGACTTAATATTGCCAAGATTGGGAGGAGAATTAACAGACATTCGTATTCCTGAAGGCGATATTGAAATTGCGGATTATAATTCAGAAGAAATTGATAAGTCTACCGAAATGCAAGCGATGATAAGAAAACTATTTCCTGAGAATTGGATATTTTCTGAAGTTAAAAAGTAATTTTTTATAAAAGAAAATAACCCTATATTCCATATCACTGGAAATAATCAGTTAGACTTAATCATTTAATAGAAAGTCATGGTGTAAAAACCACATTATTTCATTTTATGTATTACAAACAAAATTATTAATTAGGTATATGTTGGTTAATTGATTTGCAATCTATTTCATATTTTGAATCCTTTTGACATTCTGGTTGCATTATGGAAATGGGATGTAACACAAAACTCATATCGTTTGTCATTTCTAATCATTCCATAGTAATTTTATTACATATTACACGCCCAGATGTACTTAGATTCCTTAACCTTAACCTGCCTTCCAAGCGGCATTTGATAGAGCGAATACAAGGGCGCGACGCGCGAAAGACCAAAAATCTAACGCACGACTGTAGGGTGTAGAAAATACAAGGTATTTTTTGTTGAATGGGCTTTAGGTCAAATAAAACAATTTATTTATTTTTCATGAAGTTTCCTCCATGTCTATGGACATCACAAATACAAGGTAGTACAAAATGAAACATAGTCAAAAGCTAATTGTACACGATTGGACGATCTTCAAATATTGGCCGAGCTGTCAAAAGTCTTCAAATTGTAATTAATGAGCTGACAAGTGCCAATTTTTTATCAAGTGAAAATTGTCCGTTTTTTATGGTTTGTTGATTTTATCCAAAATACAACTAAGTCCATATATGTATTTGTTGAAAAAATCCATTTGCTCATTATTCTCTCCATTTTTTTAAAACGGACTATTCACATCAGAGTAAGCAATTACTTAACGGATATTTTTTCATTTCAACAATGCTTTCACACATCACCGGCTTTCTTCGTAGCGAATGACGGTTTATAATTGATAATCTCTAATTTTGAGGTTAGTCGGGGCCAAACTATATATTGCTTGAAGTGTGGATGGTATGTGGAACACGAACAGTTGTTGACAGTTCGTAACAAAAAAATTATCGATAATGTTTTTCAATAAAAAACCTTGCCTTTTTATTGCCTGATTATCAAAACAAAAAAATCATAAATTCATGAAAAGAGAACAAATTTAAAATAATTTTTTTGCTACTTGGTTTTTGACGTTTATATTTTTGACAGATCACACATGACAAATTCCACGAACATTTGACATTTCGATTCAGTATTGTTTGCCATTTCATCACGAATAGACTTACGCCTGAACAACGTTTGAAAATTATTGAAATTTATTATCAAAATTCGTGCTCTGTGAAAAATGTGTTTCGCAAGCTACGTCCGTTTCAGCGACGAGGCTCATTTTTGGTTAAATGGATACGTGAATAAGCAGAATTGCCGTATTTGGAGTGAAGAGCAGCCAGAGGCAATTCAGCAGCTACCAATGCATCCCGAAAAATGCACTGTTTGGTGCGGTTTATGGGCAGGCGGCATCATTGGGCCGTACTTCTTCAAGGACGATGAAGGCCACAGGGTTACGGTCAATGGAGAAAGGTACCGTTCGATGATAACAGATTTTTTTTTGCCGAAAATGCATGAATTGAACTCGGTCGACATGTGGTTCCAACAGGACGGTGCCACATGCCACACTGCACGCGAAACCATGCATTAATTGAGAGGCGAATTTGGTGAGCAGTTGATCTCACGTTTTGGCGCAGTCAATTGGCCACCAAGATCATGTGATTTGACCCCGTTAGACTATTTTTTGTGGGGCTATGTTAAGTCTATTGTCTATGTGGACAAGCCAAACACGATTGCTGCCTTGGAAGCCAACATTGAACGCGTCATTGGTGAGATTCCGGCCGAAATGTGTGAAAAAGTTTGCCAAAATTGGACCTTCAGAATGGACCACCTGAAGCGTAGCCGCGGGCAACATTTAAGTGAAATTATTTTTGAAAAGTAAATGGCAGAAATTGATTTATCGATCCAAATAAAAATTTCATTCACTTTTTACAAGTTTCTGTGTTTTTTTGAATTTTCAAAAACCAAGCTCTTAAAAAATCACCGTTTATTTCCAATTAACGAAAAAAAAAACTAGGGAATCAACATTAAAGTATTATAAAAGCATAAAGACATTATTTTCATATTTTTCAAAGACATTTCACTCACTGAAATTCAATAAATGTGTGCAACCAAACACCATACGATTACATTCAGTGCATTTAATAATAATTATTACCACAAAATATTTCGAAATTTAAAACCACAATTAAACCATTGCCCAATCTGCGAATAAATAATTTATACTTTACGAAAACCAACAAATCCATAAACCAAATCATTGCAAACAGAGACTTCAACAAAAACAAACCATATACGATAGACTACGTTTTCACCTAGAGATAATCCGGTTTAAAAGAAGTGGATTAAAAATTAATCTTGAAGTGTTTTCACCATAAAAAAAAGAGATTATTTTGACCTTCTCTATACCTTCACCTCACCAGTTAAAACTCGGAGATGATTGCTACGTGACGACTATAGCAATATCGCGTCCTTGTTTTCTGTATGGGGAATTGACATTTGGATGTGCCCATTCTGGCCGCGTTCCACAAAATAATATTTGTTTGGATTGTGTTGAGAAAATAATTCCCTACTTTTAAGAAGTTTTCAATGAGATTAATTTCTAATCTTTGTTTAAGGAGATTAAAAATTGTATGGGAAATCTTCAAAATTAAGAAGATTTCGAAGAAGATTTATGGTAAATTTACATAAATCTGGATTAAGTGGTAGGTGAAAACGTAATATTAGATAAGAGAACAGAGACAGAGTTTGAGATTTACAACAACGAGATGAAGATCAAGATCAACCACAAAGAATCTATGGACATAACAACAATGAGAATACTCACATACTAGTGTATTTTGATGAATTTCTTGTGGTGGTTTTCATATAAATACAAGAGTGTGAGTGTCAATGATATTTCCAACTTACGGCCTTTTCGATTGGCAATTCGGAACCGTTCGGCCTGCGTGTAAACCCTTCTGAAAGTGTTCTATTGATATCCAGAGTGACAGTTCTTCTCCTCAATAGAAGAGAAAACGATTCTGGATTTCATTTCAGAATCAAAATCAGAATTATTCACACATTCAAACACATTTAAACGAAACTAGTTTTCAAAAGTGTCATTGAATGTAAACAGTAATTGCAATTTTAAATTGAAAATATTTCAGCAAAGTTAGGTAATAAGAATTAAAATTTTTAATCAAATAATATTAAAAATACAATAACCAAAGTTCTAAAAAAATAAAAAATGAATTTTTACGTGTCCACAAACGAATTTTTATTGTCTTCTTGTTTCCGCCATGCTTACAAATTATAAATGTGAAAAAAAAAACAATTTTGGATAACCATGTATGAGCACGCGAAAATACACCATACAGCACCATACAAAACCTTCAGAATCAAATTGGACTAATTTGCTTTCTGGATCGGAAAAGCCATTAAATAATTATGGGATGAAAATCAATCGAGTTTTGAAGTATAAGCAACCATATTTTGGCAATTAAAATTGCAAATTTTAAATGACATTTATTCGTTATTTTTTTAAATTGGCTTTTACAATGAAACTAAAAATTATATTTATATCAGATCTTTACAACATGTTGGAAGACCGAATTCTATATGATGTAGCTGAATTTTCAAGTACAAACACAAAAAATGAAATCTCTGGAATATCTCCAGCAAGTGGCAATAATGATTTGCAGAAAATTGTGATAAGAAAAGATTTCTCTGAAAATTGGATATTTTCTCATAATGAAAAGTAAATAATAATGCAGCATCTACTATTTTGTTTTAAATTTTAGACTATGATATACAATTTACTAAAAGGGGCATTTTTATATCATATTTTGAAATTAGGGGTATAGCTGATTCTGTGAATTCACACAATGTTATAAACTTGTGTTTTATTATTTTCGGTACAAAGATATCAATATGTTTTTATTAATTTGATTGGTTTGCTTTAATTTATAAAATAATTTCATTCATTTTTAGAAGCTTATAGCGCAATGTTTGTATACAAAATAGTATCTACTTCACAGCATAGAACTTTCGTTACACTTAAAGAATTCGTTTGACAGTTAAAGAGTGAAAACGCAGAATTAGATCATATTCTCTCTGTTTACAAATAATTATATGTCGCGTAAAAAACTGCATGTTTAGCATGTTAGATTATAAGTAACATTATTTGTATTTTGTCCTGTCGATATTTCATAATTTTGTACCTGTTTGCTGATACGAACTTCAATATTGAAGTTCAAATTAAAAAAGTTCAACACGAACAAGGCATGTACCCTAATGAATTAGTGACAGTTGTTGTTAGTTTTTGTATTACCTGGGTCTCAATGATGAACGAGCTGTGGCGCTACCAAATGTATGACTTATGAACTCCTCTTACTTATAAAACACTTTTCTGAAAATATAGGTTAATGCCGAATTTACACGACTGCCAAATTGGCAGTATTACTGTCAAAATCTTGGCATTATCTGGTTTGTCGTATAAATGGTCGAAAATGTGGCAGTATATTTGTCATTCAAAAACTGCCAGCCAGAATTTTCGTTAAGTTGTGGCATTATACTGACATCGTGTAAATTCAATACTGACAACAATTTTCAAATAATGACAATTTGCAATAAAGAATGAACTTGCTCATTTTTTACTGCCAGTTGGCAGTATTTTTATCTGTCATTATTTTAGCTTCATGTAACGAATGTCGTTAATTAAATTAATGACAGCAGTATTTTGGCAGTAAATACTGCGAACTTGGCAGTCGTGTAAATCCGGCATTACTGAAGCGCACAATTTATCGAGCATGATTTTTTATAATTTCATACAAATTAAATTTACACGAATGTCATAATCGCAGTAGTTCTGTCACTTTTCTGCCAAAATAATGCATACAACTATTTCATGTGCTTACACGAAGTTAAAATAATGACTTTCAGTGTCTTTTGTAATTTTAATGACAATTTATTATGAAAACGAGTGTATTTACACGACTTCCAAAAATTAAAAATTAAATGGAATGGCGCCCAATGGATTGTAGTGTGATTGATGCGGCGTCATGAAAATTATTGAAATTAAATGCACACCGCGAGGAAGAATGAACTTGCTTATTCGTTAGATTGCCATTATCAATCAAACAATCCTTATTTTGCCCTGTGTAAATGCTTATCATTAATGATTTGATTTTACCTATATTTTGGGAGTTAAATAACATAAATTAATGGCAATTTGTCACTCGTGTAAATCAGACATAAGTCGATGATGATTTTTTTAGGTAATTTTTGGATTTTTAGGTCGGACAAGTGATATTATATTCATGTGGATTGCATACAAAAAAATTAGTTTTAAGAAATTAATTAGCTAAAATTAAGTTTATTTGAACTTTCTTAGACTAATGTATTAAATCTTTACTTCAAACTGATATCCAAGTTTATAATTCAATTATAAAATGTTTTACAAAATGTCAATACTTTAAATATCTATTTTATTTTTGAATATGTATTTGTTAAATTAAAACACCACTTTCTTTTTCACTAGTATTTTTGGAAAATCGGATTTTATTGGAAAATCGTATTTTATACAATGATCGAATCTTCAATGCGCCTAATAAAAACAATTTCGTTATCCGACGATTTATGCATAAAAGCACAGTAAATTTAAAAGTCCGAAAATTATTTCCAGACTGTTGGATATTCTACGAAACAGAAAAGTAAATTGTTTTTTTTGTTGTAACTTTTCAGCGTTTAGATCGAAGAAATGCATGTTTTTTTTTTAAATATTTATTTTAAACTAAAAATTTAAATTTTTTATTTAATGTTTGTAGTAGTATCTATGTTTAATCTAAGACATTGGATGTTGAAATTATATAACTCTTTTGTCATTGAAAGTTAAACATAATTGGCACAGTGAGTATAATACACACTTAACGTAAGATGTATTGAATTTTTTTGATTGAGGTGAATTATATCCATACTTCATTTTCATTTAGAGGGAACCCGTATTTTTAACTCGTTTGCCAATAATAATGCAGTATATTAGTGAATGAATTCATTAGGGGTATTCACGATCTGGTGTAACAAGTCTTGTCAAAGAGTAAAATTTTATTTTTTTACAACAGACTGTGAACACACCTTTACTAATCTGTAGCAACACTGAAGCAAATGTCAAAATCTGTTTCACATTTGTTCTGAAGAAGGTTTAAGTTTGTGTTAAAAACATATTACACCCTTGAATTTTTCTGTTACAATAGGGTTCAGGTATTGTAAAAGTGTAAGATTTTGACATTCAGTATATTTTGTTGTTGTAGTGCAAAAAAATGCTACACTTTTACAATGATACAAGACCAGATACACCGGATCGTGAATACCCCTATTATTTAAAGGGGAGGCAAGAATATATTTTTTTTTAATATTTTGTTCTTGTGAATTAACAAAAAAAATAAAAACTTATAACAAATACCCATCGAACATACACTTTTGCAAAAATGTTAACATCACTAATGTTTCTTATCTTTATAATACAGTGTCTTTGGATGTCATTACTTTGAACAGTGCTGCCAATTTAAATGCTTCCAATTTACTTGAATTTATAATGATTTATTTTATTTTGGGGCCATTCAATTCATCTGTAAAAATTCTAATATTTTTAGTTTTAAGGTACATTTTTCTTTAAATATCAATTAATCTAGTAATTATATTCAATGGGGGTCAATTAACTAAAAACAAAAAAAAAAAACTGCTCAAATTTTTCAAGAAATGTTCTATCAAGGTTTTGTCGGCCAATTAAGCCCAGAAGTCAATTTGAGGATCGATAAAAAATATCATGCTTGAATAAAAGTTTCTAAAAATAATTTGAGCACAACTTTGGCAAACTGAAAATTGCTGTCAACAATCAAATTGGCGCAAAATTTTATTTTTATTAAGGCCTTAACATGATACTAGTTAACAATTTACTATATACATAGTAGACTACTAACTGTTCATAAATTTTAAACCTTTTGTGAACTAGTAAAATGTTTATTAATCAGATAGCAAAGTATTTTAAGGGTTTTTTGATGTGTATTGTGTTTATGCTTTGTAAATTAATTATAATATGTTGATGGAAACCCAACGTGTGCTCTAAATAAGTATTCGATGTTTATATTTTAGGCCCGTTTGCTGATACGCATCATAAATATTTATGTTCAACTTAAAACGCTTATGGTGTACACTTTCCTCTTCGTAAACTGTTACATAATTCCTTAAGTAGAACTTAAATGCTTAAATTGTATATCAGCAAACGGGCCTTAATCATTTAACTTCATTATTGGCAAAAAAAAATGTATACCAGCAGGATTCAAACCTGTGCCTCCCGCGCGCGAGGTTGATATACTATCAGATGACACTATGGATTTAGTACGATACTAAAAAATTAAAGTAGCCATTTCGTGATTTTAACTTTAGTAAAATTTTAACAAGATAATACGATACTAAACTCGTTTTAACCTAGTACCTATCATACTAAAAATGATTTAACATATTACTTAATCGTTTAAAATCTTGCGCCATTGTTTTTTTTTTTTTTGAATTTAATTAAAACCTTATTGGCGCTTTCTAACTATATAAACATATGTACGTCTACAAATCTATAAATTGATTAGATTGATTTGATGGCACATATACAAATGTATTTTTTGTGAATTTATTTGTGTCAAACGAAACATAATGAAAGCATTCACCACGATATATGTTAGTTCCATTTTTTATAAAACTGCCATAGCCCCATAGAGATTTGTCAAGATTAAATTCTAATCTACCGGAATAAACATATGCGAGACTTAAACTAAAACACTAAAAATATATAAATCGTGACCGTGGATTAAAATAAATAAATTAACAGTTCAACGTATGTTCAATAATTTAATATGCTAATATCACATATTGGAACCCTTAATCACGGTTGAACCTCATTTAATACAACGAAATCGAACCGAGATTGAGCCACATCTCAGCTACAAACAGTGTTGTGGCATGTAGACTATAAATGTAGACAATTCGATGTAGACAATTCACAATTGTCGACATAAATGTGTCATCATTATAATTTTTCCTACTAAAATTAATCAAACCACAAAACATAACTGTTAAAAAAAAGAACAAAGTTCTATACCCAATGCAAAAACAAGTGTGTAAGAACAAGATAGTCGTGAAAAAAACATTTGATCTAAATCTAAACGTATACCTACCTAGTTCTATGTTTATAAAAGTTTTAGTTTCTAATATTTAAATTAGAGATATCGAAAAACTTTAAATTATGGGAGAAATCTGAAATAAAATTCGATAAGTCCATTGAATCACTTCCCTGGTTTAATAGTGGCCAAGTTTTAAAAACCTTTTAAAATTTGAGGAATTTAATAATAAATTTAAAAAATGCCAGTAAACCTTGCATATTTGGTTTAGTAATCAAATAGTTAACTGATAAATTTCTGGCACAATTTGGAGGGGTCCCATTTCAATCGTTTTTGCAAAGATACTGATAAAATGGTTGAATGACATGGCATTTAAATATTAAATATCATAGGAATACCATTGATACATCTTCCGATTCAGATGTCCTTGATTCCTATTGCAAAATGTAAACAAAGGCTTTAGTTTTAATTCAGTAATAAAAACATTTTCCATTACCTGTGCCTGCGAAAAAGGTTTGCAGAGTTTTGTTGCACACTGTGCAAAGAGCTGAGATTGGTTTTCAGGTTTTACCTTTTTCAAAGGCTTTGTTTTAGGCCGGCGAGACATCTTAATAGCACAGACGCCATTTAAACTTTTATTTTTAATGGTCATTTTATACTTTATTGCTTGAAACTTATATTTTAATGGAAAATATTTAAACCTCGTGTCTTTCATTGAAACAAAATTTTTTTTGAATTATCTTATAAGTGAGATTTAAGATGTCAAAGTTATTGTTTACATTGTCGACATTTTGTATACATTTTGTCTACACTGTCGACATATTGTCTTCATTCTCAACATTGTCCACCGATTGTCTACGTTAAAACGTAATAAGTTAAAAGTATAAGCCTAGAAAAAGAGTTATGAAAATATAGGTTGAGATTTGACCACTTAAATAATTATGAAGGTAAAACAAACTAGCCAAGTAATTCGCTGTAATTTGTCAAAATTCGTCTAGTTCGATTTAAAACGCTTGCATTAAAATTCATTGAATTCGATAGAAAAATATTGTTAAATCAATATATCGATCAGTAAGTGGGAACTTGTAATGGAGTGTACGTATTCGTGAATTAATTTATCATCGAATTTCTCAGCTCTACTTTTTAGTGTTAAACTAATAAAATTACGAATGAAATAGTAGCTTTTTTCGATTAAGTAAATATCTTGTTCTGGAGTTCACCGCATACTATATCTTTTTGGCGATTTGTCCATGTTGAGTCCTGTCCTGTCAAACAAACAGACTCACCAAATGAGTGTTTATTTTATCCAAAATATATGCTTGAACACAGATTAAATTAAAGACATTTTTAGTGCTCATTTTCTATGAAATCGAAAGAAACGATGGAGTCGTCTATTATAATCAACCAGCAATACCATCAGGCTTCGGCTCTCCAGGTGTAGTTGCAGATGCAGCCGTTGCAAGTGCACCACAACCCCAACCTACTATTCGAAACAAATTCCCTGAGACTTGGATATGGGGAAGCATTACGAAGTAAAATAATATTGATTTTCATTTAAGATTTCTTCTTTTCGTAAAAGTATATTTTTTCTGGTAAAAAAGTATCTTTCTGCTTTATGGTTGATGGAAAATTTCTTCCAAAAAAAGCACACATTTCGAAAACAGCACAAAAATAATAAAAAATATGAATTTTGTCAAAAATCCAAAAGTAAGGAATGGTAGAGTTTTATTTTTATTTACAAAAAAAATTAATAAATTTATAACAAAAAAAAATATTTTAGTAGTATACGACAAATATCCAGGAGAAGTGATGAATGTCATAAGCAGCATTAATTTTGTACTAGATGATTTATCCGGCTCTATATATGACACTAAAATCATTAATGCACCAACAAAGATTCGTAAAGAATTTCCCGAAAATTGGATTTTTGATAAATTTAATAAGTAAATACATTTTAATCACTTCATTTTATTTAATTATTTTTTTTTTTGATTTTTGGTTACATATATTAATAAGAGAATATAAGGTTGTGTCCACACTAATCCAAAAAAAAAATATGTCGTAATAAAATCTTAAGAACTAAAGTTAAGAAAATTAAGAAATATTTTTTCATTCAGAATTAACTGTCTATAATAATAAACAAAACATGGTGTAGATTAAGAATGTTTTTAAAACGTTTTTCATGTGCATCATTTGACACTCAGAATTGATATCTAATTTTTAATGTGTGTGATGTATTTTGTATGATTAAGTATGACAAACATTTATTTGCAAGAATATAATATCAAAAGTGAGAAATTGGGTTATTGATTTTGTTTAATAAAATGTATTAACTCATTGTTCATTTCATCTGTTCGGCCAAATATCTTCACCTCGAAGCCGAATTCAAAATCTAACAATCTTTCAATCACATGTCATTTAAATCCAAACTTAAGGGGGTTTGATTGCGACAAAAATTCAATACGTATAAGAAACCCTTATTATACAGTCCCTGGTGTTATGTTCATAATTTAGTTCTCTCTCTTTTGTGTTACCGTATCTTCTTTATTATAACTCATTTTTATTTTCTGAGTTATGTACAAAATTCTATGTTTTCTTCTTTGTCAATCTCCGGAGTTGTAACTCATTTCTCGTGTTTGAGTTATGTTAGATGTTTTAGATGTTTTGTAGTATAATCTTGTGAGTTAAAGCTCATTTGTCCTATCGGAGTAATGCACATAATTCTTTTCCTTTGTAATACAATCTCCTGAGTAATAACTCATTTGTCATTAGAAAAATGTGATCTTTCTCCTTATGATTCATACCTTCTGTCAAAATTTCTGGTGAAATTGAATGAGGTAATTCAGCGTTGAGGTCGTTGTCTATTTTTGTATTAATACAAAAACTTAAAAGTTAAATTTCCTAAAAGAGAAAAAGGAGCTATGTTTGAACTCTCCATTAAAAAATCTTTCATTTAACAATAAACTTATTTTGATACAAAAGTGAGACCCTCGTTATATTTAAGTGACTCAAGTAAGGTACATAGTTTTCCAAATGTACGTTCTTAAGGGGTATTAACTTATTCAGTAGAAATGTGTTAGCCCATTAAGAACCTTAAACAAAAGTAAACTTACTATTTTGTATTTGTATCGCTCAGTTTAAGTAATCAAGATCGGGACAACAATCTATATTTTGTATTATTGTTCCGACTCATTTCATTAGAACTCTTTTTTAAATTATGTCCTTCCCTCAAATATTTATTTAAAATTTGTAATTGATAATTAATTTTTAAGTACGTGTGAATAATAAAACTCTGATTTCTAAAAAAAATAATTTGACTTAAAATTTTCTACAAAAATGTGTTGGGCTTCAATAATTCTTATTATTTTTAGTCCAAGATTAATGTCAGAAGGATTGTTCAATTATTACTGAAAGGAAGCCGGATATGTCTTTAAAAAAAAAATCGGTTAAAGTATGGGAAAAATATGAGTAAGACCTCATATGAGTACCTAATATCAAAAATTGAGTTATCCTGGTTGAGCAATAAAAATCATGTTTAATATTGAAAACTGAAAAATACTAAGCTTCATTATTATAATGATTTCGTTTTATTTCTTTAAATTTGTGTATCAAAACAATTTTAGAAATGCTGTGCCGAAAAATCAAATTGTTCAAATCTCCCGGTTTTAAGATAACGACAACAATCGAAAAAAAAAGTTTTAAAATCCCGAATATTAAATACTTGTACCTCTTTTTTAAAATCCCGAGTTTTACAATCCCGCTTATTCAAAATCCTGATCAGTTATAATCCCACTTTTTAAAATCCCGACTTTGTATTTTGGTAAATGTTACTCCGAAAACCGACACCACCCGAAATCCTACATTGGGCCAATCAGGGGGTTTGCGGACCCGCTATCCTGTTCGCTGCGTTAATTCCAAAATCGGGATAATAAGAAACGAGATTATAAGAAACGGGATTATACCAGACAGGATTTTAAAAAGCGGGATTTAAAAAAAATTGGGATTATATAAAACGGATTATAAAACGCGAAATTTTAAAAAGCGGGATTTTAAGAAATGTGATTATAAAAAGGGTTATATTGAACCCAAGCCAAAATTTCATCCTAAATCAAAATTTTCTGCAAATCAACATAACATTAGTTAAAAATATTGTGGGGTTTTAACATTTCCGAAAGCCCTGCTTAAGCAAAAAAACAACAAAACCTATTTTTTAGATGGTCGATTCGCAGCAAGAGGTTTTGGTGGAGGTTTTGAGCAATCAATTCGCAAGGATTTTCCCGAAACATGGATTTGGGAGTCGAAAGATTTTATAAACACGTAATAGAATTTGTTTTCAGAACCACGAACATTGTTCATAATATATTCCAGCACCTTCCGATAATCCTATTGAAACTAACAGGATCACATTATTTTTATATTCTAATGGTTGAAGCACTCATCGCACTCTGGGTTGCTGTATAATTATAATTAAATCTTCCTTAGAATTAATAGTATAGTTTGGATCTATGTAACAACTGTATGTATATTGCATTTTTTTTTTTTGTAAAATATCTTAATTACTTACATTATCTTAAAAGCCTACTAACACCTGCATAAGCATGACACAAATTTTTGGGTTTTCCTGCTAATTACAAATCTCATTTGCTCTTTTTGTAAATTTTTTGTCGAAAATGATTTTCTAATCAATATTCTTGCCACACTAACAGTACCGAAGGAAATGGAATCACACTGAGCAAGAAAGTCCCCGATACTATTACTTCATGGGTTATCACTGGATTTTCAGTGAATCCAAACAGTGGATTGGCCCTTACCGAGGAAGCAACAAAATTGAGAGTCTTCCAGCCATTCTTCATTTCCACCAATTTGCCATATTCTGTTAAAAGGGGTAAGTTTCAAATTTTGCCCGAAATCTAGTTGAGTAACTGATACCGTTCTATTTCCATTTTAGGTGAAGTAATTTCAATTCCTATTGTTATTTTCAACTATTTGGAGAAGAATCTTGATGCTGAAGTTACCCTTGACAATTCAGATAATGAATTCGATTTCACTGAAGCTACCAACGAAATCACAGAAAGTACCATTGATGATGTTCAACGTACGAAGAGCCTGTCAATTGCATCAAATAGCGGACAAAGTGTTTCATTTATGATTCGTCCCAAGAAAGTTGGACCACTTAGTTTGAAGATCACTGCCAAGTCTCCAGTTGCTGGAGATGCCATGCAACAGTTCCTTAAAGTTGAAGCTGAAGGTGTGACCACATATGTGAACAAGGCCATCTTTTTAAATTTGAATGACGGAAAACCAAAGAATGTCTCTGTGGATATTGTTATTCCAAAGAATTCTGTAGAAGACTCGCAATACATTGAAATTTCAGTGGTTGGAGATTTGCTTGGACCAACTATTAAGAATTTGGATAAACTGATTCGTATGCCATATGGATGTGGTGAACAGAATATGGTTAATTTCGTGCCAAATATTTTGGTTCTAATTTATTTGACGGTAAGTTTGTCAAATGATTTAGTATATCGCAATTAATTAATAATGAATTTTTTTTGTTAATTAGGCTACAAAGCAACTTACACCATCAATTGAGAGCAAGGCAATTAATTACCTCCAAATTGGTTACCAACGTGAATTGCAATACAAGCACGATGACGGTTCCTACAGTGCATTTGGAAAATCAGATAAGAGCGGAAGCACCTGGTTGACAGGTTATGTTATCAAATCATTATGTCAAGCTCGTCCCTTTATTAATATCGATTCCAAAATTCTCGGAGATGGTCTTAAATTCTTGGCTAGTACTCAGCTTTCTAGTGGAGAATTTAAAGAAGTGGGCAAAGTCATCGATAGTTCGCACAGTGGTGGTTCGATTGGTCTAAGTGCTTATGTATTGTTGGCTTTCTTGGAGAACATCGAATCTGCTGATAAATATAAGGATGTCATTGAAAAGGGTTTGTCATACTTGGAGAAAGAATTGGCCTCGTCTGAGGATCAATATTCTTTGGCAATTGCTGCATCAGCTTTGCTTTTGGGCAAACGGGATGCATCTGCACAAAAGATCCTCACTAAACTTAACGGCTTGGCTAAGATAGATGGTGATCGTAAATGGTGGTCAAAGACTCTTGTCTCTGATAAATCGTGGTATGGACCAGTTTCGGTAGATGTTGAAATGACGGCGTACATTGTTTTGGCACTTCTGCAGAAGGAATCAGCTGAATCTGTGTTGCCCATAATTAGATGGTTGGTGTCACAGCGTAACAGCAATGGAGGATTTGCATCCACACAAGATACTGTTATCGGTCTTGAGGCTTTGACTAAGTTCGCTCAAAAGAGCGGATCTGGTACTGGAAATATGGATATTAATTATGTCGCTGGCCCAGGCAGTTCTGGCACCATTAAGGTCAATCCAGAGAATTCATTAGTCTTGCAATCACATGAGGTAAGTTGATAATGATTTCTTTCTAAAATATGTGTAATATTTAATCAATTTTTTGTGTTTATCTTAAAGCTCCTCAAGACTACTAAGACAGTTGGTATTAATGCCATAGGAACAGGTTCAGCTCTTGCTCAAGTTTCATGGCGATTCAATATTGCCGAGAAGGATCCCCAGCCTGGTTTTAACGTAATGCCTGTTGTTAAAAAATTGGAGAAAGACCAATTGACCCTGGTTATATGTACCAGTTTTATTCCGTCGAAAGAAATAAAGGTGTCTAACATGGCTGTAATGGAAGTTTCATTGCCTTCAGGCTACACAGCCGATATTGATAGTTTTGACAAAATCATGGATATTGACAGCGTTAAGGTACAAAATAAGAGTCTTTTAAGATTTTGAACTTTCAAAGAACTCAATCATTTGTTTTTTTTTTTTAACAGCGCGTTGACACAAAGAACTCCGATTCAATGGTCATTATTTACTTCGATAGTATTTCTGAAGAACAAGTATGCCCAGAAGTTAATGCTATTAAATCACATGCTGTGGCTAAGCAAAAGCCTTCATCAGTAACTGTATATGATTACTATAATAACAACCAGCGTAACACTGAGTACTACAATATAACATCATCCTTGTGCGATATTTGCCAAGGCAGCGATTGTGGAGCTGGCTGTAAGAAAGTGGAATAGAAATATTCATTTTTCCTATAAAAATGTAAAATAATACATTTTTTCTTAAATTGTAAAAATTTAAATTTAAAAAAAAAATTCCTTTGTGCCTAAGATTAATTCGAAGTTAAGTTTTTTTTTAACATTTAACTCTTGAATTGTGAATCTTAATATTTTTTGTACTGTTTTTGTAATGAATACTTAAATTTTACAAAATTCAAATAAATATGTAACTAAGCAATTTGTTGTTTAAGTTCTTTGAAATGAATTATGATGTACTTTGTTGTCAAAGGCTGAGGTTTCGCTCGTCGGATTTCAGGGTTCTAACTAAAGTAAGTACAGGGTGGCTCACGAATCGTGCTACGATAAAAAACTTAAATAACTTTTATTTTAATCGATGTATTTCATTAATTTTTTTATTGGATTAAAAATTAAATTTTATTTTAAATAACTAATGGTTTTTAAAGATGATAGACCGCAAATGACCTCCAAGCTCATCCACGCATATGCGGCACCTGATCAGAAAATTGTTCATTGCCGCCTGAAGGGTTGAAATTGGGATCCTCTCAATTATTGTCTAAATGAACTGCCTCAATTCAGTCAAACTCCTGGATTTCGGTTTGCACACTTCCTGCTTAAAATAACCCCATAAAAAAGTCTGGTGCAGTCAGGTCAGGTGACCTTGAGGGCCAGCGGAAAAAGCAGTTTCCAAAAGGCTGCACTTGACTGTTCAGCGGAAAATTTGTTTTGAAAAAAGAGCCTTTTGGATTTGCGTGCATTTATATCTCCGCCATTTAAAGTACAGACCACCCTTTTTTTCAATTTACTCTTTAATTTGCTTTGTAAACCACGGAGTATTAACGTGTTTCACCTTTCTGGTCCTCAAGGGGACGTATTTATTAAAAAAGGAATGTTATGTTTTCATTAAAAGCAAGGACTTGGAGACCAACATCCGAAGTACATTACAGTGGATTCCAATTTATATCTTCAAATTCTGCAAACAGAGACTCAATGTCAACTGAAGGGAAATGATAACATTTCCTTATAGCATCAACTGGATCAAATGGAAATATATTCAAGACCAAAAAAATTAAATCATGGTGCGAGAAATTAGGTGCACCTATCTGACTATAATGATTTACAAGTTCAAGTTGAGATACGAGAAAGACATCGAGAAGTGACAGTGTCTTATTTGGAAGGAAATGAGTAGGATTTTCAGCATTAGTTAAATTAAAGCCTAAGGATTCTAATACTAGATTGAGATTTTTGTGTCCATTCAAATAGTCCAGGTTTAAATCACCAGAAATAATACATTTAGAATATATATAGTAAACCCCACTCTTCAAGAAAATTTCTAACCAAAGAAGCATTCGCTACATTTGGTGCTAAATACATTACACATACTTAAAACTTATTTGCAACGAATGAAATCTCGGCGAGAAGAAACTCATAGTCGCCAATATGGGTAGACTGCTTAATTATCTTACATTTAAAATTATTGTTTACATACATAGCTACTACTCCACCACGCCTCGATGCACGATCTGCCCGAAACAATCTATAACCCTTCAGTTTAAATGGATCACTTAACATACTACAATTTAACCAAGTTTCCGATATGCAGATTATATCCATTAAGCTCTTCTCGAAAACAGCACAATTGAGGGTGGCCGTGGTGCGATAGTTGTATGCTCGCCTGTCAACCTCGTGGTCACAGGTTCGATTCCTGCCGTTGTTTATGACTTCTTATATTCCATTAAAAAAAACAATTCTAAAAAATTGTCATAAAAATGAGTTGCTGGTTTACTCATTACATGCTGTTCAGGCATAACACTAACATCATGTGAGTGATTAAACTACTCATAAATATGACAACGAAATAAAATAAAATAATGCGAATTATAAGAGACATAAATAAATAAGACACGGTAATTTTCTCCGCATTAGTTCAGCCGCCATCCCTGGAGATAAAATCTGAGACAACAACCACCGTCTCAATACGTCGCGCCACACATCTTTCTATCCTTCTTTCTCTTCTTTCACCGGATGCCGCGCTGTGTTAAAAATATATAAAGGGTATTCATAATCCCTTGAGCGCGCGCAAAATTATAAAACAAAAATTTAAAAAAATTCATCTATTTTGTTAACAATGCTTTGTGAGTTTAAATGGCATATACGAACTCCAGCTTTGTTTGAACACAACACATTAAAATAAGTACCGTTTTCATATTATACATGTAACCCCCCAGTGGACCAGCACCATTCGCACAATTTCTTAGTGCAGCGTTTTGCATTTAAAAAAAAACGAGTAACAACAATACGAAGAAAACACATAAAACAAAAAGAAAATAACAAATACAAATATCAACAACAACTTCATTAAGAGAAAAATGAGAAAGAAGGTGGAAAAACATGGTGAAATGTTTGACAATGACAGGAGAAGAGAAAGAGGGAACTACAACAAAAAATAATAAGATTAAATTTAACAAAATAAAGTATAAAAGATTTAGGTCCAAAATTACAATAAAGTTAAACAGCATCATGATTTATAACTTTTCCAAGTCTTCATTACATGTGATAAAGCCTAGTACGCTGCTGATGCGAAACGAAAAATCCCATAGAAAAATGACACGAGGAAATCATGAACGAAAAATTTCGCACTACTTTTCTTTTTCCAGTACGCTGCTGAGCCACGAAATGTGTAATTTTAGTGGATAGCTGTACTAGATTTTTTAGTACAATTCTCCACTCTTTTTGTTCTCAATTTAATTGACCTGCTCATTAATTGCTTGCGATATTTTGACATTTCATTTTTTTTATAGAAAAAAGTCAAGCTCTTGTATTGTTTATTTGATTTTTCATTGGCTTTGGGTTTTCTCTAGTGTCCTGTCTTTCTGTGCATTTTCTGTATTAAATTATTCAAAATAAATTCAATTCTAATTTTTGTATCAAAACCAATTTCAAAATCGACTAAACTAAATCTGCAAAATGGAAATGGGAAGTTGGAAAGAAGCACACCCTTCACTTATCTTATCGGCGAACAAGATATAGCTGATCTTTATTTGGAGTGCTGACCAACTATCGACTTTTCTCATACCTAGTGCTAGTGCTTAGATTAAAAATAACCTATGTCCTTTTAAAATTAATTTATTTTAAGTGACTACTAAATAAAAATATTATAAACAAGATTTAGTAGTTTGTTCTGCAATTAACTGTCCATGTCACGATTTTTAAAATGCATTTGTTACTCCGACTTTTAGATTCTATGCGACCTTTGACACCATATAAATATAAAAAAAACACTCACCATTTCTAACTACATACTTTCAACACATAAATTAAGTCAATTGCCACAAAGAAAAAATCAAATCGACCGCCCGCTACTGGCAATACGAATATGAATTTCCGACCTGGTCGGGACAAGATGTATCCAGGCCGGAAGCCAAAGGTAAGCGGCCTTCCGCTGCACCAACGACAATTAAGGAAATCATCGTTACCACAATAATGTTTGGTTGTAAAAAGACCATCTTAAACGATACCCACCCCTATTTGGGAAGCCTGTTTCCGATCTCATTGATTGACGATTTTATACCATACCCCAGAACTTATTTCTCAAGTTCAGACAATCTGTTTAATGTTTACTTCGTGAAAATCCGCGCGGGATGGACATTGTTATTTAGTCTAAAATTTCTGGTGATGACCTCGATAATCCTTTGTTGTGGGGATAGAAAGAAGATGATGACAAATCACTTACCTCGCATTGCCATCGCTACCTTCTTTTTCTTTTCTGGACGAAGTTTTTTAATGTAATTGAACTATCGTATGGCAGATGCCCTACTTGTGGATTTGATAGCAAATCAAGCTGCTTGTAAGCTGGTCAGTTGTCAATTGGATTTGACATATAAGGCCATGCATTTATACTATTCATTCGATTTTGGTATTAATTGAGGAAGCAAGACCTATAGTTAAAATGGGAATCGGTCAAAGAGCATTCGCAGCGTAGCAGAGCGGTCAAGTACAAACCCACTAAGAAAACTCAATGATGAACAAGTGAAAATGCAACCCGTTCCAAAGATATTTTTTTTTTTTTTTATTCATTTTTATTTAATCTTAACTTATAACTATCTTAAAGCTAGACAAAAATGTTTAAAATTAGCCTTATTATCAATAACTAACAACTAATTTACTGGCTCTTTACGGGCGCTCTAAACTAAACTATATCTCCTAATACTAATGTCTTTCGACCTTAAATCTATTTTAATTAATTCTAATTATTTTATTTTATTTTTGTTTTACCAAGAAAACTTTTTTTAAAAAAACTCGGTCTCGTATCATTTTTCATTTTTTACTTATAAACTACCTAAATCTAGACTAAAAATAATTAAAACTACATACAATTAACTTATATACTAACTAAAACTAACTTAAACTACCTAAGATACCTAAAAATACCCAAACCCACTTAAAACTACTTAAAAACTAGAACAGCCACAGCAGCATTTTTTTCGTTTTTAAAAAATTTTTTTTGTATATTTTGTATACGCATGCAGACACACCGAGCCATGCAACCCACACAGCCAAGTACATACGTACATACATATTCGTATGTACATACATACACAGGCACCACAGGCACGCACCTGCATGCACAAATGCCCCCGCAAAACATAAATATTTTTTTGTGCCACCCCGACGGTTCCTTATACCTAATTTACCTAAATCTACGTAAGTCGGCCAAGACATACCATCCTAATCGACTTTATGTATCATAATGCTGTTCAGAGAGCCAACAGAACTGGTTCTCTTGTTTCGCCCTATCCCTTCGGTCCCTATCGGACACAGTCCTACTGAACCGAAGGCGCTCTTCTCCACATTGAGCGATGACGTCTCGACCATACAGGAGTCGCCTATCTACAGTTTTCCGGCTGACGTGGTAGATGAGCGGAACCGCCATTATATCCTGTATCAGCCCTCGACTGTCTAAAAAGAGGAATGCCTCGGGAGGGATGTAGCCACTTAACCGCGCACTCTCAAAATATTCATTATTGGGGTAGTAAGCCCCAAATATTAAGCTGTTGGTTGAGGACATCGCTCTTGCAACGTGACCCCGAATCAGCTTAAACAAAAAATTAACTATTCTGTTTATGTTGGCTCCGTTGTATAGAACCTGGTTGGAATAATATCTTGTGTAGTCCGACTCTGGTGTTCTGTGTATTCCAAGGCAACATCTAAGACATTGCCTCTCAAACACCCGAATCTTTTCCATTTTAGATGGGGCAACGTTGAACAACACCGGGCATCCGTAGGCAATCATCGGCCTGATGAGGGCCATGTAGCAAATCACCTTCACCCTGCTGTCAAAACGGCTGCTATAAAACAGTCGTTTTGTCAAGGCAAAGGCTCACCTAGCCCTGGCCAAAGCAGCACCTATATGTCTGTCGAAATACAGGTACTGATCCAACCAGATGCCAAGGTACTTTAATACACTTTTACTCGCCAGTGGATGTCCATGTGGGCCTACGATCACCAGCTTGCGCCAGTTCTTTCTCGTATCCCTTGAGGCGCTAGACAACGGAGTCCTAAACAAAATAGTTTCTTGATTTTCAACTTCCAGTCATCACAATATCACTGAATCTTGTCGAAGTCACTCTGCAAGAGACTTTTGATGACATAAACTGTATTAGCTGTTCTGTACGCAATTAGATCGTTGGCGTACGCAATTGCCTGAGTTAGACTACCTATCCGATCGCTGGTGTAAATGCTGAAGACCATTTTTAATATTAAAAATTGCGGTAGAAGTTACATTGCCACTCTTGACAACAAACTTTCTACCATTTAGCATGTCATAAAGCATATACAATAGAGGTTTACTTATACCTAGTCTGGTTAGCTTTAGATAGAGACCTTCTAACCATACGGTGTCGAAGGCCTAGTTCCGTTCCAAAGATATACTCCAAAAGCTATTCACTGTTCACTTTGAAATATATAATCTGAAAAATATAATCAGACTATAAATATAATGGACTATATCTTCGGAACGGGTTGTCCAATAAAGGCGAGCGATATCTTTTTAGAATCAGCACTTCATACTTTTAAAGGAAGCATCAACATTTTTTGCAAAGAAGTTGTATTAAAAAAAATAGCTCCAGGAATACGCATACATCATTCTAAATATGCGTATTTCAAGAGTGATTTTTTGCAATTAGGCTTCTACATAAAAACTTTTGATGCTGATTTTGAGAGTATCAAGAGTAGATTACGAAAAGGTATCAACCAAGTTTTTAGGATAACTCGTTCCAAAGATACACTTCAAAGTATTTTCAGATTATGTATTTCAAGGTGAACAGTGAATAGCTTTTGAACTATATCTTTGGAACGGGTTGTCCAATAAAGGCAAGCGATATCTTTTTAGAATCAAAACTTCATACTTTCAAAGGAAGCATTAACAAAACCAAAAGTAGTTTTGTCACCAAATTACTTTTAGATGTATTTTTTTGTCACCAAATTTCCTTTACATATAATTTTTTTGAAATAATTCTTGGACTTGAAAATGGTATCCGGATTTAGTAAGAAACCATAAATTAGAACTCACAACCGTTTACACCATCCCAATGAAGGACGTAGTTTTCGAATTATAGAGTGGTTTACCTCCCAACTTCATTGATTTTCTGAAAATTGATTGAAATTTTATCAAATCGGCAAATAAACCAGTTTATAAATCCAAAAGCAATTGCTTAATTTGGATCATTTAAACGGTTCTGAGTTTTATTTTAAATCCTCTTTGTGTAACTAGAACCGTTTTTATATCAAAGAATTATTTTATAAGAATTACATCTATAAGTAATTTGGTGACAAAAAAATTCCATCTAAAAGTAATTTGGTTAAAAAACTCCTTTTTTTACAACTTGTCAGCTTTTTTTGACAGCTTACACCACAACTCTCCGCAAATATTTTTCCGCTGGGATTTTCGTTAGCATTTCGCTCTCCTATTGGAGACCACCGAACATTTTCGTTTCGCATCAGCAGCGTACTAGGCTTAAGCCTGGACTCCCCATCAAGTGTTCGTACAAATACCTGTTCATTGTAGGTGCGGACGGCGCAGTGCAGTTTCAGTGCCCTTCGATGTAGTGCGTAATTATTTTTTGTGAGACTATCATTTAAATAAATTCGTTGGTCCGAGTCCATCCCAATGTCACCACGGAGAGTAAAACATTCTTTTGTTCGATTGTAGCGAGAGTAACAACTTTTCAATAAATTATTTTTGTGAAATGAATTCACAAACTTCAGTATTATTGTACCATCATATGACAGGGTCTTGCCTTTTGGACTAGATGGTTTAACACTAAATATGTTTTTTTATCGGCGGAGGAGGAATGTTGACTGCATAACATATTTTATTGAATGTTGCCGTTAGATTTTCGTTGTTTGATGCAAGAAAACCTAGCAGAGGGTCAATTCCCGATCTGTGAAGATGTTAAGTGATAAATTTTATCACGCTTTCACGTCTAATTCGATTCTCGATTCGTGAAAAAGTGAAGTTAAATGCCAAACATTTTTCATATGATAATTTTTTTTATCACAGTCAATTGTTTTGTGAAGAAAATGTTTCTAATCGAATACTAAGAAGAAAAACAGGATTTGGCACATGACAAGTAAGCAACCATTTTTTGTTTTTTTTTTTTAAACGGATGCGTGCACTAAAGGGGTTTTGACTACCTTTAAAATGAACAAGCACAGTGCGAGCGTTAGGAAAGTAGGGAAGGATGCAAGAGGAGATACCGATGCACATTGGTTTTGAATTTCTGAATATCAAAATGGGAGGGGAAAATAGAGCCGGGTAAAGTATTCCACATTCGCGTTGTACGGCTAAAGAAAGAATCTTAGAGCTCTATTTTGAATTCTATCCAAAAGATTCAAATGAGTTCTGGGAGCTCCTGCCCAAATGTGCGAGTTATACTCCAGCTTTGGACGAACGAAGGCCTTATAGATTACAGCCAGATCAGACGGGGTGAAGAATTTCTTGCACCTTCCAAGAAAGCCCAAACACTTTGCAGCGTTTTTGGTTAATAAATATTATATTTATTAACAAATTTATTTTGGTAGTAAGTTATATTTGTGTTAATTCGAGTAAATAACGAAATTGTTAAACCAACAGCCGACACGACGGTGCTCATTCCCGCGACTGATCGTTGGAAACTTTACCATATTTAAATGGCTTTAAAGCGCACTTTGAGTTGAGTGTTTTTTAAGAATGCTCTCAATTCACGTATTAAATCCATGCATAAATGTTTTGGGAATCTATAAAGTTCAATACAGAGCTCCTAGTTCTAACTGCGAATAGATTTTGCCCATCTCGAAGGGAAAGCCTCAATATCCTCACATGAAAAAATAACAAATCTGACTCAAAACAGAGATACTATCTAATATAATATAAAACCCACAATTGTTGAGTACGACGTCTTTTATTAATTTATTAAACGAATTATTATTCCGGACATTATTCTTAAGCAAATTTAGAAACTGGAATGAAATATTTACCTTTCCCAACAAAAAATCTAATCAGAAATGACAGAATTTATCATTTAGTACTTTTTAGTACAAACTTTATCACAATGAGTTCTAGAATCGCATTAGGCATGTGCGTGAAGTTGAAAATGATAAACCTCTGTGAAAACTGAAATGATATTTTTTTTCACTTCAAAACTTCACTGATCGGGAATTGACCCCCAGCACAGCATCGGAATTTGTTTTTTGTTGTTCGAGCAAGTCGATTCGAGGCTCAAGCACGTTGTACCGGCTTTGCAATTGCCTTATTGTGTCAAACAAGTTTGTTTCGAATTCCGTCAATCTTTTGAGAATACTTTTTTCAGCAGCAGTTGTTTGAGACAGTTTGGTATTTAGATCATCTTGGAATGCAGTTAATCTCTTCTCAATGCGTGACCACAATTCAACTGAGTCGATGTTGTTCCTTTTAGATGGAGAGCTCGATTGTGCACTTTGGCCGCGCTTCTTACTTTACCTGAGGCATTTTCAGATAAATAATTTATATCAAAAAACCATAATTAGTTTGTTTGCGCTCTTGTAGTTAATAAAAATAACAATTTTTTCTACCATCGATTTTGATAAAAAAACGAGTATGCACTATTTTAATTATAGTCTACATCTACATTTTGGTCAAGGATTTTTTTTTACATATTTTGTTATTAACGGGAGGTACTCATTCAATATTTTTTTTTTATGTTCGACTTTCTCATAAAGGCCTAAAGTGATTTGGATCAAAATTTGTATATAGGATGTCCTTCGAATTATAAATAATACTACATACCAACATTTTCGAAAAATATTTTTTTGAAATTTCAATCTAAAGTTTAATTAATTGCTTATTGTTAAGTTTGACCAATTGGTTGAAATATTATAGGTGATCGAGATTTAAATATATCTCTTTCGGCTGTTTTGGTCGTAATGTTTTTTTAATGAAACAATTTCATTTCCTTTCAATACCACAGTTGCACTGAATCGCGTAGATTACGATAACAAAATGAAAGACCTATTGTCTGATCGTTTTGTATACCGCCCTACTCGGGAACCCTCTTTCTTCACTGCAAAATAAAAACAATGAACTGGTGAAATGGCTACATGGAAACAAGTTGATTGATGATAGGCCAAAGACAGTGATGACGACATATACAGCACAAATACCGAAAATTCACAAACCAAATATGCCTCTTAGACCTATAACGTCATCAATGAGAGTTCCTTGTTATGAACTTGCAAAATACTTGGGGAGAATTTTACAGTGCGTGACAAGAGATTCGGTCTACTCAATTAAAAGTTCTTATGAATTTAAAGATAAGGTAAATAATCTGGTTCTAGAACAACTGATGTTTTAGTATCTTATGATGTTGTATCATTATTTACTAATGTTCCTGTACAACTGGCAGTAGCCATTATTAGGAAAAAATGGGAGACAATTAGTAAACATACACAGTTAAGCCAAACCAAATTCATAATGTTGTTGGATTTTTGTCTTAAAGAAAACAATTACCTTCAGTATAAAGATAACTTATACAGACAAATTCATGGAATGCCAATGGGAAATCCACTTTCTCCTACCATTGCCGATTTAGTTTTGGACAACCTTTTGGACAATAAATTTGCCGATAGTAACAAACCAAAGATAATCGTCAAATATGTAGATGATATATTTGCAGTTGTTAATGAGGGGGAGGTCGACAATGTTTTACGATGCCTTAATTCATATCATGAAAAAATACAATTTACCGTTGAGAGGGAAAAAAACAGAGCGATAACGTTCTTAGACGTCAAGATTAATCGCGTTAATGATAGACTCTCTTTCAATTGGTATCAGAAAGACACAGCATCTGGAAGACTTGTCAACTTTAGATCCAATCAATCAAAGCATATTCTTATTAATACAGCCTCTAATCTAGTTCAATAAGTCTTTGCGTTGAGTGACAGGGAATTTCACTCCGCAAATGAGAAAATAGTCACACAAATTCTCCTAGATAATGGCTATCCAATGGAAATCATACGGAGCTTGATACTTCGCCAAAAACACAAAGGTCCTGTTGATAATCGGCAAAAAGAGAGAGGTATTTATAAGAGTATAGTTTATGTTCCCAAACTGTCAGAAAACTTTAAAGAGACGGTAAAAATTAGCACTAATGACGTCAGTTTAGCGTATAAATACAATAGGACGCTGGCACCTCTTTTCACCAACATGAAAACAAAAACGGAAAAGGATAAGTGCACAGACGTAGTCTATAAAATTAACTGTCGTGGTAATGCAGAAGAAAATTGCAATCTTTCCTATATCGGTACAACGAAGCAACTTCTTCGTCAACGAATTTCCAATCACAAATCCGACATTAATTTAAAAAGCACTGGGAAGACAGCGTTGGCCTTACACTCCATTGAGCGTGGACACAAACCAGATTTTGACAGAGTGGAAATTCTGGAAAGGGAGAAACATGACTCGTCTCCAAGCGGTATACTCTAGAAACGCTTCATATTATTAACAACAAAAACAATATGAATCGTAAACAAGACAGCCAGAACATTTCATCGGTTTACTGCTCTTTGGTGACTAAGCAGAATCCGTGACAATTTAAAGCCGACTAAGCTTCAATCGAAGTGTTTTTCTTATATCATAACATTTTTTTTTTTAAACATTGCTTTATATTTGTCTCTCATTGTATTATTTACGTTTATCTGTAATACGTACTAAATGTAAGTTTGCCACAATTTTACACTAAATGTTCTTATGTGTATAATATGTTCATTTTATTTTTGTTAATAAAAGATCCCCTGAAGAAGACGGCAACCACCGTGGAAACGTCGGGAAAGGATGAAATTGTTTCATTAAAAAAATATTACGACCAAAACAGCCGAAAGAGATATATTTAAATCTTGAACAGCTATAGTTTAATTAATTGCTTAATATTGTCACACAATTTTTTTTAAAGAAAAAAAATAAAGAATTTGTTTATATAAAAAATTAAGTAAAAACGACTTCAAAAATATATATAGATTCTTAATAGAAATATTTTGCGATCGACCATAAGAGCAAGTACGTGTGATCCAGTAGTGCATTTGATTTTATATTCCATTCTTTTGCGTAACTTAAGTCCACAAAAATTATGCAACGGTGTACGACGTACTTGAATCAACGATATTGACTGAAAAGTTTAAGGGAAAAGTTCTCCTATTACCTAGAATACAAATGATTCCATCAGAATCAACAATACCTTTCAAAAGGCTTTGGCTTTCGCGATGACGATAAATAAGTCGCAAGGGAGCATAATGACAATTTCTGTCTCGGACTTGGAGAATCCGTGTTTCTCCCATGGTCAGCTGTATGTTGCATGTTCACGCATTTGAAAACCATCAAATATATTTGTTTTAACTGTCTAAAGACAGATTAACGAGTAATATTGTTCATCATTTAGTTCGCAATTAATGGAAATCACTGATTGCTATTAATTAAAATCCTTACCAAGCACTTCCTTAACAATACCAATTTTAATATCTAATAATTAAACGCAATACAATAAAGTCGCAGCAACGCGCTGCCGGGTCTGATAGTGATTCTATATAATTCATGCGAAGAGGTTTTAAAAATAAACTAATGTTAGAGTGGTTCAGTTCTGTTCAATAATTGAACTACTCACGCAACGAATCAAATCAGAATCATCTACCATGTTATAATCTGACGTTCATCTGTCCAAGATCAAGGTTTAACCTCCTGTGAATTTGTTCATGAACAAATTGTAAAAGACAGAATTCGACTAGCGAGAGAAGTACATCGCTTTTCCATACTCCATACTCCATGATCTATGATAGTTTCGACACTTATTTCCCAGCTAATAATACCTTACGTAGTGTATTACTTTCAGAACAAAACTGATAAAGGCAGCTCAAATGATAGTGTGGCACCACTGATCATCATCATCCCCCGCGATCTAGAGTACAAGATTATGAATATGACAATGACAATGACATAAAGCCGCATCAACATAAATTGATCAAAGCGCACATGGATGTTCTTATTCCAAATTTCCCCACTGAGATATGAGATCTGACAACTGACACCGCGGGACAGACGATACTTGAACCAAATCGTAAGATCATCTCAGAACTGAACTAGAGTAAAATTCTTTCAGTTTCATCAGAGTTGCTGTGGCCAGTACATCTGCTCGCATTTATTGCTTCCTTGCAAAATCGGAAATCACCACCATAACCGTTCGGCCGGTAGTCAAGTGTTTGTTTTATGTAAAATTAATTGACTTCTTTGAAAAAAAAAATTCAAGATCGTTGACACTCGGCATTTGATTGAATTAATTTAGTGCAAGTTCAGCTGCACTGTAGATAGCATGATGCGTTTATTTATCATCAGCATTTGCGTCTTGCAAATTGCTATCACATCTGTCAACTGCAGCGGGTGAGTTAAGAATCAATTAAATAAGTATTGCTTTTAATTAATGTATATATAATCTTAAGTGTTTGTATTGTATCTATTACTAAGAAAAATCTAGATGGAATTTGTTTACTTCTTCTTTATTTTTCACTCCTGGACATTATCGAATAATAAATATAATTATTTAAGACAATGAAATGCAATCCTCTTTCGAATATTTATTTTGGTTTAATTTATCTGAAAAGTTCTTAGTACACCGGATGCTTAATAGATCAGACAGAAAATAATAATCTAGCATGTCGCTAAATGCGAGTGAATGTATTTAAGTTGACCGTGCCTTCTCAAGTAATTATTTCGGTCATGAAAATAGATTGTCTTGTTATCTTTGTTCGGGAAAGGAATGCTGGAAAGTTTGAGTGTTTATTGTTTAATGAATGATATTGATGCTTGGAGATTTAGCAAATAAATATTTGTATTGATAATGATATTTGCATGAATTATCGGTTCAGCTTCTGAAAAGAGATTTAAGAGTAAATAGGACTGTAATTTAAACTCCCAGGCAAGTTCCCTATCACTAAAATAATATTTACGTTCGGTCTTATTTACCGAGGTTAAAAGTCAAGTGGTATGCACTGAAGTTATACCTAGTTAATTAATCAATCATATTTAATCAATGAAAATAATATTGGTTGTTTTGGCAAAATCGTCAATCGAATGCATTCGTAAAAAAAAATTAACAATCGAAGATGATAGAGAATGCCAAAAAGTAACGCAATTCCGTCTTTCTGTCTATCTGTCTGTTTGTCTGTACAACTCTCTACAGCCTAAACGGCTTAAGCGATTTTCTTCAAACTTAGTATTTAAATGTTTTATGTGATTGTCCAAAATATATTTTTGAATCGTTGTCTTAGCCCCAAAATTAACGGTACTTGCCATACAAATTTTTCTACCATCTTAATTACCTCGAAAACGGCTCTAACGATTTTGATGAAAATTGGTGTGTGTACTAGTTTGGGTATGGTCTACATTTTGGCCAAACATTTTTTTTTTTAAATATTTTGTTATTAACGGTACCTGCCATAAAACCATTTTATTGATTTTCGACTTTCTCAGAAACGGCTCAACGGATTTTGATCAACATTTTTATTCAGGATGTATTTCGAATGTATTTTTGAAAATTCAATATTTCGAAAATGGGTGGATGATTTTTTCTAAAATTTTGTTTTTAAATTTATATTATTAAATATTTAAATTGTTCATAACAATTTTTTTTTAGAAAAAAATTTAGAATTTATATATATACAGTGCCGGTAAAAAAAATAACACCACTGGTAAAAGTTTCATTTTAACTTCTTTAATTGAGTGAATAGAAAAATATTTACAGCTTCTACTACTATTGTCATTGCTTGAACTATCATCTTTCTCTATTGTATGTCTCTGGCGTTAAAGTAGTAAGGGTTGTTTTCTTACGAGACCATAATGCGAAAATCCCATTTTTTGTGCGGTAAAAATAATAGCACTGATCGCAGTTTTCGTTACAAAAAAATATTTTTTTTTGTGAAAATTTCAAGATAAGGCGGTCAAGTGTTAGAATTTGCTTATATTTATTTGGTTTCATTTAAAACACAAAATTTACAGTTTTTCAAGGAAAATAGGTCGTGGAAAGCATTGTTCCAACGAAAAACGGGAAATTATTAAAAAAATGATATCGGAAGGTAAAACGTATTGAGAAGTTCGACGGTTTGTTGGCTGTTCCAACAAAATGATTCGAAGTGCAATAACATACACATCTAAAACCGACTCTAGTGGACAAAAACCTGTTATGACGAGAACTCTCATCAGGCGCCTAGTCCGAAAAAAGCCATAACAATCCCTTAACGGCTGCAACAGAGCTAAAAAAAGCTGAATATTACAGCTTGGATGGGAACCGTTCGCCAAAGATTGAAATAACATAATTTAACTGCTTGTAGTACAAGAAAAGTCCCTCTTTTAACTGCAAAACATGCTAAAAGGCGTTTAATATTTGCAAGACATCATTTGAATTTGCCAGTAGAGAATTGGCGCAACGTTCTATGGACAGATAAAAGTAAGATCGTATGGTTTGGCGGTAAAGGATCTCGTTCCTACGTGAGAAAATCTCCGAAAGTGGAATATAATCCCAAATACACAAATAAAGTATTTGTATTTTATCTCTTACTGTCCAATACAGTTAGAGTAAAAGATGTATCTCAGCTTCTTACTGTTCTATGTACAATAAGATTTTGTTGTTTACAAGAGACAAGCACTTGAACTTGTTCTTGAAAGGAATTGTAGATTCGAAGTTAAAACACCTTGTTGCTGTTAAACGAAACGAAAGAATTTTATTGTCGAGATATGTCTCTTTTATACTTAGAACTAAACAATCAAATTGATGATGTTACAAATAAATATTAATTGTGTCACATAAATTGCTTACAAATATAATACGATGACACATTGCATTGCAAAATAAATAATATTAATTGTTTAACATAAATTGCTTACAAACATAAATACGATGTCACATTGCATTGTTACATAAATCGTTTACAAATATATTAGAGTAAAACAAAATATGACACCATTATGTTTATGTTGGGCAGGTCATTGTTCCCTGCTGATGTCATCAATACTTGGTGTGGCTTGTGTTTGCGAAAGCAATGAACATTCTTCCCCGCGTTGAATGGGAGCTCATTCAACAAACTATACCTCCGAAACGTTGTATTGAGTTTTGGGCGGTGAAGGAATGGAGTTTTCGTTTGACGTCATTTGCTTCCGAGTTTTCAGCAGAAATATGACTCCCAGGCAGACTGCTATTATAAGTGCCAGATAGCTGATTGAGTAATGATGAATGTTGTTAGTAAGTATTTTTTCGTTGAGGTTTGCGAGCTTCTGATGTTGTAATGTTGAAAGTTGGTTTTGGAGTGTTGTAAGCGATTCAATGTGCGAGTTGTTAAATTTTGGAATTTGATCTAGAGCTGATTGAACATCACTTAGTTTCGCTATAGTTGATAAATTTCCAAAACTTATGAAGGATGAATGTACGTTGCTTATTGTCATCTGGATTCCTTGAATGGTAACTAGGTTGTTTCTCAATCTACAGTTGCCTTCGATTGAGAGGAGTCCAGCTCCAGCGAGATCCATTTGACAGGTTTCGGAATTGCATACAGCAGTAAGTTGAATATCTTGAAGGGTTCCAAAAATCCATTGATTTCTATTGTTCAATTGGGTCCATATAAAGTTGTTGATGGGCCGTACAATGTTACACGAAGTTGCGGTGTTGTTGATGAAAAGAGAAAATTCACAGTTATACGCTTGTGAACCTGCGTGATATTTTGCCTTTCTGGTTGAGCAGAAATACTGCATATCTTTTCCTTTGTTGCAATCCTTGAATTCTGATGAAGTCATTGGAAAATACTGGTCTCTATGACGGTTTATGGCCAGAATCTCTATGGCTGGGCTTATGGTCAGAAGCGTGTTGTTTATAATTAATGGGGCTGATCTTATTTGGAATAACTCAAATGCTTCTTGTTCAACGATATTGGCATAATGTTGTGGGCTTGTTTTTCCTACTATGGAGTTGGGCCCATATATTGGATTAAACCCATAATGTTTTCTTTTGCAGACGAAGATATGCCCCTTTTGTGGGTCTTTCAACAGGACAATGACCCCAAGCACACCTGTAAGATATTTAGATATTTAGATATTTTTATTCAGTTAAATCAAATCTCTTACAAATAGACTGTACAATCTTTTTAATTGCTCGAGTGTAGTAAGTTAAAAATTAATTTAATTTGAATCTGACTATGTAATAAGAAATTAATTTAAAGAAATTTACATAAGTACCTATTAAAGAAAATGATTTATTTTTGAATTTATATTTATAAAATTAGTTTTCATTTGTAGCCATATACTTAAACAAAACGGTCTCAAAGTTACGTGTGTCAATAAGTCTCCTAATGCTTTGTGGTAGCGAGTTAAACAATCTAATGGCATGGATGAAAAATTGCATTTCAGTTATACGGCATGTAAATCGAGGTTGTATTAAGAAGGCTAAAAAATGGTGTGGAGATCATTCAATTAATGTGATGGGGTTGCCAGTGCAATTGCCTGACCTAAATCTGTGGGCTGACGTGAAGAAAGCAGTCTCTGAAACCAAACCGACTAGTAACACAGAAGTATGGGCTGCAGTAAAGGTCTCCTGGGAGAATATTCCGGTAGAAAGAGCCAACATTTGGTAAATTCAATGACCGGACGTTGTGCAGCACTAATAACCAACAAAGGCTATTCAACAAAATACTAATATTGCTGGAGTATAAAATCATAGAAAACGATTTTTAATTTTTATGATGTTTTAGTTTAAAGTTGTATGATGAAGCAATGGTACTATTTTTTCACCGCTTATTTATTTGAATTTTTCGAAAAAAAAATAATTTTTTTAATAAGTTGATGAACAAAAGTTGGATTCTTTTTTAAATGTGAATTTTTGGACTTAATATAAGCTTTTCGCATATTCAAAATCTTCCTCAAAAGATTATCTTAAACTTCATTTTTAAACGAAATCTGGTTTTCGTAATGGTGTTATTTTTTTTACCGCAGCTGTATATAATTAAGTGAAAACGATTTTAACCCTGGATGGTTATGCATATTTAACACACACATTAAAGTTATGCTTCGCTGCATCGACGAAGTTCACCTTTAAATCTACATTATCTTTAAATTTGTGTAACCTCGATCATGAAAATTTTATCTGAAGCTCTTAGTCATGTTTTTTAAATATTAAATACGATTTCTTATTAGTACCGACATGTTTTCTGCACTTAAAAATAAAATTAAAATTATTACTTCATTCTGTTTCACAAAAATCCATTGGTTAAAAAAAAAATACAAAAATAATAAATTAATATAATATTTTGAAATAATTGCAAAAACTTAAAGTAATAATTCATATCAACTGTTAAAACTAAAAACGAAAATAAATTTATATATATACAAGAGACACAGGCTTCAATTTTATGTTCACCACATACGCTTTTTTGCATTTGTAGCACATAAATTTCGTCATAACTCTTTTGGAATAGGGAAAAATCCACAAAATTTTCATTTTCTTTCTCCCAACGGTTACTGAATGTGGTCTTGATGTTTTCTTGTCTTGCCTTGTTGTAGCATAAAAAAATCACACAAAAGTTACCCTTCGTCGTTTCGCCGAACACACCTGTTATAAAAACGTAATTACATTGATCGCAAGTGCGCTCAGTGGTAGAGATCAACACGATGAGATGCTTTACCAAGATAGAATCAAAAGGGATAAATAGTTAGAGAGAAATCAAAGAAAATAAAAGAGGTGTTCGTCGATTCGACGAAGGATATAACCAACCAGGGTTAAAAATACATTTAGCCGTTTCTATTAATAATCTCTTGCATATAATGTGATCGAACATAGGAGCAAGTACGTGCGATCCAGTCGCGCATTTTTTTTGTTTTGCAAAAAAAATTAAATCTTGTTTTCTGCGATTTTTATTTTTTAAAAATCAGTTCTGAATTTGACCAATTTTTTTTCGTAACTTCTCCGCTGTAAGTATTTATTTAGGCTATTTTGGTCTATGTGTAAAAAATACGAATATAAACAAATTTATTCCATTTTTTTCCCAACGTTTGTTGAGTGTTCCTCACTTCTTCAGTGTCAGTGCCATCTCCGGAAACGACAAAATAGTAGGAATACAAAAGGAAGCAGATTATGTAATTTGGTAACAATCAAGTAAGAAAGATAAAAGTTAATGTTATTTATATTATTGTAAAAAAACTTAATAAATATTTTTGTATCAGATTGGATAAATATATACACCCCTGAAGAAGTGAGAAACACTCACGAAACGTTGGGAAAACAATGGAATAAATTTGTTTATATTCGCATTTTTTACACATAGACTAAAATAGCCCAAATAAATACCTACAGTGGAAAAAAATATCAGTTCATTTCTCTCAAAGAAAAGGGAAATTTTGGAAATAATTTTTTTAGGAGAAAAATGGTTATTTTGAGTGCTTCTAGGAGTACCATTTTTTTGTTTTCGTTTTTCTGGAAATCGGTTTGTTTGATTTTTTTTAAATTTTTTTATGCCGAAAATTTAAATACTAATGTAAGCCAAAATTTTTCCAATTTTTTTTAATTAAAAAAGAAAAAAACATAGTCAGTTTACATAGCCTGACAGAATTGACAAAAAAAAGACCAATAAACGAAATTTGTATTCAGAACTAAAAAAAAACATTTTTTTTAACTCAAAATTTCGACAACAACTCAATCGATTTTTTGCAAACTTCGTTTTTGGTAGTTTTTTGACTTATTGAGTAGTTAAAAACCTATATTCCTAAATAAAAAAAAGAACGGTAAATCTCATACAAATGTTAAAAAACTCGTTAAGATAAAAACTTATCTCTCGAAAATGGCTCCAAGAATTTTTATAAATAAAATGCAAGACTGGATCGCACGAACTTGCTCTTGTAGCTAACAACTTTAATGTAGCTAACCATTGAGGTTTAGTTAGTTAGGTGTAGTTATCCTATGCAGGTTTAAAGCATATGTATGTTAGATTACCTTGATTCTTATTACAATGAATTGTCGAATGGATGATTCAAGAAATAGTTACATATGTAGCTACCTACAAATGTATATTTAAATATAAGTTATGGATTTTAATTACGTAAGTTAGGAGAGTAAAATGTATCTACATATATATACATATTGATGGAACCTAAGTATGTAAACATCTACATATAATAATGAAAATGAAGGACGTAGGTGGGTAGGTAGCTATATACATACAACTTAATAATTTAAGTGCAATATGCATACATAAGATTCATGTGATTCTTAAAGCACATATGTACTCGTATATATAAATGTATGAGGGCCTATATTGTATTTAGTATTCAGTGACAAACGCAAAAATTCGTTAATAGGAATAATAATAAGGTAGACATAAATGCATAATACACATAATTAAATGTTTTTATATTGCTTAGTCGTATATAATTTGGGGGAAAACAAAGATGCAATTTGAATTCATGGATAAATAAGAACATATCAAAAAAAATCAAAAAGCGTTGGAGTGGTTTTTTAATAAATTAATTTTTTATGTATAAAATTTTGAAAACATTTTTAGAAAAAAAAATTGAAACGCCATTTTGAAGATATTATTAATATACATAAAAAATCAAATTTCAAAAAAATTCTGTGACTGGTTTTTGAAAAATCGATTTTTCAAAAAAAAATTTTTATTTATTTTTTAAAAATCGAAAAAAGTTTTTTTTTTTGAAAATTTTCGTATGCAGTTTTATTAACAATTTTAGGGAGCATTTTTATACAAAAAAAAAGTTTTAAATGTTTGAAAAGTGGTTCTATGGGTAGTACCGTTAATAAGTACGCAAAAATAAATATTTTTATACTTGAAAGTGAACTGTACTAATTTAAGAACACACAAATTTTTTTATAAAAATTCTTGGAGCCGTTTTCGAGAAATAAATTTTTTTCTTAACGGTTTTTTAACATTTGTATGTGAGGTACCGTTGTTCTTTATTTAAAAAAAATAGTTTTTTTTTTAACTATTCAAGATAATGTCAAAAAACCACCAAATACGAAGTTTTGCAAAAATCTATTGAGTCGTTTTAAAAATTTTGAGTTTTCAAAAAAAAAAAATTATTTCCAACAAAATTTGTTTGAAAAATGTTGGTATTCATAGTGCTTAAACTTTCTAGGAGCTTCTTCCTTAAAAATTTAAAAAAAAATCAAATTAACCGTTTCCGAGAAAATCGAAAACCAAAAAAAAAAATGGTTGTACTAGAGGTACCAAAAATAACAATTTTTTTCAAAAAAAAAAAATTATCAAAAGGTACCATTTCCCTTCATTATTGATTTTATTTTTTTTTTGACCAAAAAAAATTTATGGGGGATACTGTTATTTGTCTTCTTAAAAAAATGAAAATAACGTGTGGGCATATTACCGAAAAAATAATATGTACCATGTTTGAAGCAAATCCACCGAACCGTTTAGGCTGCAGACTCGAGGACATACAAACGGAATTGCGGGACCCACTTTTTTGGTGTTCTCCATGATCGTAATGTCATGTTTGATTGTTAGACATTTTTTTTTTTACGAATACATAACTTGCCTTATAGTACCTATAATCGCAAGTAAACAATGTATGCATTCTTAAATTAGTACAGTCCACTTTCAAGTATAAAAATATTTTTTGTGCGTACTTATTAACGGTAATTCCGAGAGAACCACTTTTAATGTTTTCGATTTTTTCACTCTTGGATGGACCGATTAAAATAATTTTCTTTTATTCAAATGCTCCTTAAAATTGTTAATAAGACTGAATACTCAAATTTTCAAAAACGAAGTTTTTCGATTTTTAAAAAAATAAATAATTTTTTTTGAAAAACCGATTTTTCAAAAACCAGTGACTGAATTTTTTTTAAATTTGCATTTTATATGTATAATTATCATAGCTTCAAAATAATGTTTCAATTTTTTTTTCTAAAAATGTTTTTAAAATTTTATACATAAAAAAAATTATTTTTTAAATAAACCACTGCAATGATTTTTAAAACAAATTTGTTTGATATATTTTTATTTATCCAGGAATTTAAAGGGAAAAAAGTTAGCAATATAAAGACATTTAATTATGTGTATTATCCATTTATTTCCACCATATCTAAAGAGGCATCTTACTTTATAAGAAGACATTTTGCTTATTACTAACCTAGTGAATTTTTTTTTGAATACTCTCGGTCTCGATTCTTATAGTATTTAGAATTTTAGGGTCAACGTAATTCCTCATCGCGTTGACTCTCTGACGTAACCACAACATATATGTATCTTCAGTTTGCCACAAGAACGTCAATGCCTTGTGTCATCGCAGGTTTTAGAATTCTCGTCAACACATTGACAACATGTTACGTTGACAGTCATAACTTTCGGTTATGCTAAGACAAATTTTGACGTTATTTTACGTAAGACGGCGTTGATCTTTTAATTATAGCTGTAGTAATAATCTATCATCATTCAATAAATATCTGAATTTATTGATCAACAGTATGATTGAGAGCTGGTTTCCAGGATTTTTAAATGTTTTTTACTTTGTTTGCTTCTAAAAATTTCAAATGGAAAATTGTTTAGATATAAGTGAAATTGAACCATACAAATAACTTTCGCTTAGTTGAAACCACCAATCCACCAAATAACAGTTAACGACCAGTTCAATGAAGGCTATTTAATAATATAAATTTAAAAACGAAATTATCTAGCTGTTTTTGAAATATTGAATTTTCAAAATTTTTTAAAAAATCCAAAAAAATATTATTCGAAAATGTTGGAATGCAGTATTATTAATAATTTGAAGGACCTCTTAAATAAAAATTTTGAACGAATTCCGTTGAGCCGCTTTTGAGAAAGCCGAAAATAATAACAAAATATCTAAAATGGCAAAACTCAGGATTGGGGGCAATAACCTAACTTGTAATGAAACCCCTTACCACTGGCAGGGGAATGTCCGAGCATATAAGCTACAGTTGATCAGATCGACCTTCCTTGTCGTCGTCGGTGGTCAAAGCTAAACTAATTCGGCATGCACACACGGGATGAACAACTTTTGGACTAAAACCGGTTTTCGTCTTTAGTCCAAGCACACACGAGTTGATTTCAGCTGACCGAAGAATTGTATACATGAACCTCTTTTTATATGTGTTAGTATCGTATCTGACCGTTTAAACTGTTGTGTATGTGTTAGTTTTAATCTTCGTTCATCCACGAAATTTAGGGTTGAAATTTCAGTGCGTTGCAAACTGAACACTTCGTTTCCCTTGCCCACAAAACCGGTTTTAGTTAGGGTGGTTGGCGGTGCTCTGCAATAGCTTTTTTTGCCATACTCGTTAGATACTTATCCAGCGGAATTAACCTTGCTTCTTTGTAGATATTCTTGTTCCTGAAATATTATCCTCGCTGTCGATTGAAGTGGAGTCCGGTGCAGATTCTTAGGACCTTTCTCTCGAAGATTTGTAGTTTTTTCATTGCTGACTTTGAAATAGTCAACCAAAATGGAAAACTGTAGCTTATGACTGGGCGTAGGACTTCTCTGTACACAAGTAACTTCGTCTCTTGGCTTAGCCCTGGTCTTCGCCTTATCAAGGGGTGTTGTCGGTTGAAAGCCCAGTTCCCTTTTCTGATGACACTTTTCGAGTGCGGGTTGAACCGTAGCAACTCATCAAAGCTGATCCCCAGGTGTTTGACTTCAGAACAATATTTCTGTAAGTGGCTGCTGACCTACTTCTGCCCATATGGGGTCTTCTAAAGCAGACAAGCTTCGATTTCCTTGTGTTGATTTGTATGCCCCATTTCTTGTAGAAATCAAACAGTTTGTTGGTGTGTGCCTCTACTTTCCGGGGTGATTTTCATTCGTCATCGAAGGTTATCGCGTAATGTTTCTTAGCAAAAGCTGAATGTGAACTGTAACGATGACGAACGAAAATAACAATTATTATTTTTTTGTTGTCGTCACATGCTTCACCGAGTGTGAATTGTATTACTATGAAAGGCAATTTATTCTGAATACACCTTAGAGGTTATCGGCAGAGTTGATTTATTTATTGAAATAGGAAAAAGTGGGCATAATGTAACACTTTGTTACAACCTAAAACGTGTATGTACCAAGTTTGAAGAAAATCGCTTAAGTCGTTTAGGCTTTAGATCGATCTACAGGCAGACAGGCAGAGAGAAACACAGACGGAATTGCGGCACCCACTTTTTGGGTGCAATGTCAAGTTTGATTAAGACCCCGAACGTGACCTATGTCGCAAGTAAAAATATGAAGATGTGGTGACGAGAAGGAGAACATTGATAACTCGATTGACACGAATTTTTTGGCAATGCAGGATTGAGTAAGTAAGGGTCATACATTTTTGTGTAGAATGTTAATTGTGATTTGGTAACAGTAACTGAATATTTAACTCTAAACATTACCTGTAAGTAGTAATGTCTCTTAAATATAATCCAAAATTCACCCACTAGTGAAGTAAATAGAAGGAATAGCGATATAGGATTGAACTTCTGTTGGTATTGGGTATTAAGAATTGTATTATGCCTAAGCCTGACATCCAGTTGATAGTGGAGATTAAGAAATGAAGAAGAATAAACTATATTTTCCATTGCGAATGTTCTATTTTAAAGAGCGTTAAACTGTTTTAGATATTGTTATTATAATTACCATTGGAAATTCAACTAACTACATAGAACAAGCTTTATTGAAGCTTTATTAAAATCGTTTCCGATTGGGGTTCGGAGTTACTATTTTTACTCCGATTTTTCCATATTCTATAGGAATAAAACATATAAGTATTGAAAAGGGAACTCCGAACAACCAATCTCGAATGGTATAAGTCAATTATACCTAATTAGACAAACTAACAAGTTGCTTTATCTTCACAGGTTCTATTCGGTAATTGCACCTGGAACTCTGAGATCAAAATCCGACTACCATGTAACAGCTGCACTTCACGATGCCCCATCGCCTTGTAAAATTAAAGTTGGACTTATCGGTCCCGAATACTATGTCTCACAAACCATCGAAATTCAGCCTCGCTCGTCAAAGTCCATTAAATTTGAGGTAAGTCCTTTGAAAATAATTATACCCACTAATGGTTTACTTATGCAAATCATCAATATAATCAAATTCGGAAAAAATATAGGTTCCCAAAATCAAAGATGGTTTCTATAATTTATTTGCCGAAGGAATATCGGGCATTGAATTTAAGAACTCATCCCGACTAAACTACGCCGGAGAACATTTGTCAATTTTTATTCAAACTGACAAAGAAATATACAAGCCAGGTGATGAAATTAAATACCGTATTCTTGTTT
The DNA here is from genome assembly GCA_910595825.1 of Philhelius pedissequus. Classification (NCBI taxonomy): domain Eukaryota; kingdom Metazoa; phylum Arthropoda; class Insecta; order Diptera; family Syrphidae; genus Philhelius; species Philhelius pedissequus. The sequence goes on along the minus strand of OU343160.1, from coordinate 303,358,764 downwards.
TGGACAAAAATATGCTTCCAGTTAAAATTCAACAAATTGGAGTACAAATATATGTGAGTACAAAATGTTTGTAATTTGTTTTTACAAAAAAAAACATTCTTGCTTTATGTTTTTAAGGATGGAGACCACAATCGTATCACACAATTCAATTCTCCAACATTGATCAAGAGTGCCACTATGAGTCAGCTTCAGCTTTCAAACAGTCCAGTATTGGGAACATGGAGTATTGATGTTAATGCCGATGATACAGTCAAAACCAAATACTTCAAGGTGGAAAAATATGTTCAGCCAAAATTTGAAGTAATACTTGAAGCTCCAACAAATGTTGTGATATCGGAGGGAAAAATTGGAGTAACTGTTGGATCAAAGTAAGTGTTCAATACAATTTTTTTTTAAAATGTATTACAAGTCTGAGTCACGCCAAAATTATTTTGAATTTTTATTTCCAATGCGCTTATTAGAAGTAACCATTTTTTTAGTCTCTCATGTGTCATGTCATTGTTATTCAATGTCGCATAATTATCCACAGTTAGTTGGTACTTAACTAACCTGGTTCCGGCCTGTGAAGTGAAAGGTTTAATTCAAGACGCTGTGTGGCCATCCTGGGATATTGCATCCAGCCATTCAGACCAAGCATTCTGGCTATCCTTGTCCCCTTGAACCTTTGATGGGATTCTATGACTTTTTTGCCTGAATCATTCCCGTTCATTTTCTTAATAACTTTACCACTATAGCCAACGAGTGTTGATACCTTGAATGATAATATCCAAATTTGTTTACATTTCCTTCTGGCACAGAGTACTCAAAGACACCGTAAAGCAGGACTTAGAAGTGTATGTTTTAGTGGACACCTGAAACGAAATTATAGATCTCTTGTTCGGAGCATGGAATTTACCGTCGGCGAACTGGCAGTTGAAACTTAGAAACTGGCCTTCGTTGCCCTTAACCACCTCAATGTATTTAGTAACATCCACCGGTTGAGTTTGCCTGAGGCAGTCTTCCTCAATGGTGGCTTGAGAATGATGTCTCCTTGACATCGGGATTAATGCTATCTTTGGGATCCGTTTGGCCACTGAGTTTGTGGTCACCTGGCGCCCAACGTGAGGTACGATTTTATTGCGGTGTAAGAGGATGGGAGAGGATAAGGTAGATAGGAAGGAAAAATGATGAGGTAGGGCGGAGGAAGGGGAAAAAAAATAACCGATTTGAAGGCTGCGGGCTGCTTGCAATGGGCGGCTCCGCTCGCCGGAAATTAGAAGAATCAAAAAATGGCCGAAGATTCCCAAGGTAGGGTGTGTAATAGCCTCACTGCAGTGCCTCGATGTTTCAATTGTCCGTCCGTCTCGCTATAGTCCTTTCCCTTTTTCATATGATCCTCCCGCCTGATTTGTGTTTTGTGTTTGCGGGCGAGGTTAAGTTTCCGGGGCAAGATCCCCCCGTCCAACGAGCTGGTGCCTTGTATGTGCAAGCAAGCCAAGTCTTCGCAACTTACCATTCTTTCCCTTTCCGCCCTCTTCCTTTAAAATCTCCTAGCCCTTTTTTCATACCTAATCACACTACCGCCACCTCTCCTTCTCCTCTTGCCACGCAACAAAGTGTTAGTAGAGCCTTAGGACCAACGAATTAAATGAATATTCATCCATTTTGATATTTCGTTAAGAGGGCTTTGTTTTTTTCGTCGCGAATGAAGTTTAATAATTGATTATTTCTGTTTTGATGTTTATAACGCGGGGCCAATTTATTGATGTGAATGGTATGTGGAACGCGAAAAGAATTTGACACTTCGTTACGATCAGATTTAAATTCTTACTTACTTATAATGGCGTTAGAGTCCATTGTGGGCTTGGGCCTCAACAAATAAGCTTCGCGAGCCAGCTCAGCCCATAGACAGCTGCTTCCAGGTTCGTACGCGAAATTGATTTAGCTCCCCTTCCCTTACCGCGCTTCCTGAGCTTTTGTCTTCCTCTACTGCGTCGTCCCTCCATGCTGGATGCGACGATTTCTGGGTCGGAGTACTGATGTCCATTTGACCTACATGAACATGAAATCTAAGTCGTTATATTTTAGTTGTTCTGGCTAGACTGGTGTCACTGTGTACATGCCATACATCATCATCACCTTTGAAAAAGTCCATGCCTCTTAACTATAAAGCAGAACTGGATGATTAGTGTTTTGTTAAGTGATATGTGAGGTTCTTACCGATCTTGATGGAATAGCGTGAATTTTCTATCATCATCCTCCACGAACGACCGAGTTTGTGAGGCATGCGACAACTAGACATTGCTATCTATATATAGCTCGTCTATGTAGATGCTGTCATACTCGGCCTTAAAATCGATGAACAGGTGGTGAGATATCGATTAAAAGCTCCTGTGTTTTTTTTCCAAGTAGTATTAATATTTGGTCGATTATGGAACTTCATGGGATAAAGCCACACTGATATGGACCTATCAGTTTGTTGACGAACGATTTTAGACGAGAATAGTAACGATTTATAGTAGAGAATAACTTGAGAGACTGATACCTCTATTGTTGCGGTAGGTCAGTCGGTTTATTTTCTTGTAGATCTGTCAAACAATGCTAAGATTCCATTCGTCGGGCATGCTTTCTTCCGACCTTATCTTGCAGATGAGTTTGTCCATACTCATAACCGAATCATCGCAGCTTCGAAGAGCTCTGCTGCTATGCCATCAGCTTTATTGAACTTGATTCTTGATGTGACTAACTTAACTTTATGCAGGTCAGCTGCGCTGAATTGTTGGTCTTCACCTATATTTAATGGTTCGTTCATGCAGACAGTGGAGTTCGGTTCTTCATCATCGTTATACAGTCTGCAGAAGTGGTCTTTCCAAATTTTTAACATTGAATGCGTTTCTTCTGTGTTGTTTCTTAGTTCATCCTTCGTACTTTATAACCTTATGTAACATCTTTTAATTTCCTCGATCGCATGATTCTCATGCTCTCTTTTTTTATTTCTGAGAAGCCGGTGTTTCTCCCTCCGCTTCTGCCCGTAGAGCTTTCTAGCTTCTTTGCTCTTTCTTACGCCACTCCACTTTCACCTTATATGGTTCTATTTTGGCTGCATGCGCCTACCGGTATTCATCGTCAAACCAGATCAGTATAACCCAGCTCGTCAGAGGCGGCATCTCTGATGACATTTTGCTAGTGGTGCCACTGGATTCTTATAATATATGCTGATGGTAAAGGACTTCAGGTTATTAGAGACTTAATCGCAAAATGAACTTGCGATCCCTTGCCCGTAGCCTTCCAACGTCAATTCCTTCCAGTATTTTGTAGCCAGGAAGTGTTCTGTGTCAATGTTGGCACAGCGTAACGTTTGGAGAGTGTCTTGAGTCGATCGTAATATGATCAATCTAGTTGACGGTTGATTTATCAGAAGATCTCCGTGTTCATTTGTGAATGTTAAGATGCGGGAACTGCGTACGAGCTACGACAAAGTTTTGCCCCGCAGCAAAGTCGATTATCCTGTTCTTTCAGATTATTCTGCCAAAGATTGTTTTCCCTACTAGGTAATTTCCTCTACAATATTCAGTGGCACCATACTTTAAAAGATCACGCAGACTTTAAATTTTGAATGAACCTTACATATAAGTTGCCTAAATATTTTTCTTTGCTACAGATACACCCATGGAAAACAGGTTAAAGGCAAAGCAATTATTACAGTTAAGCCTTCATACTATTATTACGGCGATGATCCCGATCTACCACATTCCGAAAAGATCATTCAATTCGAAGGAAAAATATTCGTTGAGTTCGATATTATCGGTGATTTGCAAATAACCAAGAGAAACTACATACCCCAATTGACTATTGTGGCTATCGTCGAAGAAGAATTAACTGGCTTAAAACACAATGCCACAGCAACTGTCAATATCTACCGTGAAAAATATCAAATTCAAAGTATTAATCCGCCACCAAACAAATACCATCCCCGGAAGCCTGTGACATTCAATGTAAGTTTGTTTAATTTTATATGAGCCTTCAATATAGCAATTATCTATTTGTTTCTTTTTGTGTAAGCTTATTGTGAAGAATCTAGATGGCACTGCTGTCGAAGACACTGAAAATCCACTAACCCTAAGTTTTGGTCCGACCAATGATCGTCCTGAAGAGGATCCCGAATCAATTACCACATCATCACCGCCTAGCCGAACGACCACACTAACAACTTACTTGGACAGCAATGGAACTGCTAACTTTGAGGTTAATCTGTCTGATGGTGGATCAAATCCATATTTCGTAAGGGCTAGTTATTTGGACTCTTCAGCATATGTGACTTCGTTGACAAAAGTTCAAAGAGCTAATAACGATAAGCATTTGAAAATTACTGTCCAAACCAGGAAGTAAGCGAACTTTTAAAGAACTTTCCCAATCACTATAACTTTTGATGATCAATTATTTCAGTCCAACTTTGGGTAAGGATATCTCGATTAAGGTTGCCAATGGGAAATCAATTCCATATTTTGTCTACACGATTATTGGACGCGGTGATATAATTCAAAGTAAAATCATTAAAGTGAGTTTGGCTATTTTAAACAAAAAAATGGCTGAGTTAAGAAATCATTTAACGAAAAAAAATACTTATTCTTCGTTCAGTTTCAGAAAAATCGCAAATATCATTTCTTTAAAATAACACCCACTATCGATATGTTCCCACGGTTCACTCTTTTCATTCACTATGTTGTGGGTAGTGATTTTCATCATTCCGAGGAAGTTATTGAGATTCAAAAAACTTTTGAAAATTCTGTAAGTTAATTTTGGAACAACAAGTGTCTATATAAATCTAATTTTTCACTTTTGTTTTTCTACAATACAGATTTCTATTGGTGTTCCAAATCAAGTTATGCCTGGTGAAGAAATTAATATAACAGTTAATACTTTGCCTGATTCGTATGTGGCTCTATTGGGAATTGATCAGAGTGTGTATCACCCGAAAACAAGAAACGGCATAAGCAAAGCTGCCATCTTTCACGATTTGAATCGATATGATGCACGAACGCCATGGTCGTTTGGTTATGGTCAATATCCGGGAAGACAAGCTGGTTTAGTGACTTTAACCAATGCTAATTTTATTTTTTTGCGAAGTAAGTCGTAAGACAGTTTTGAAATATAGTTTCTAGAAGTTCAAACCGTTGTTGCTTGTTTATCCAAAATTTGTCCAAGATTTGTCGCGGTTACGGAACACTTGCTTTTTTTAAGTTTTCTCTAACTTCGTTAAAAAATTGTATGCTCATTTTTTTTTTCTATCCGAAGATGTACCAAATGACTCGGTTGGAAATTACTATTCAGAGGACACAAGCTTAGAATCAGAACTAGAACCACCAGCGAAAAAAGAAGTTCCAGAAACTTGGATATGGGAAAATGATGAGAAGTAAGTTCACCTATTATTATTTTTCTCAAAACCAGTTTTTTAACATTTTGTCAAAACACAGTAAAAGTGTTTTATATTTCAATGACTCAGAAACCGAAACAAAATGCCAGGTATTTAAACTATTGCAAATGGCGGCAGTGAGCTAATATTTATGTTGTGAAGTAAAGAGATGAAGAATAAACTTCGCGTTCGTCATTGTCAATATGTGGAACGCTACTTATAAAAAATGTGGAAATAAGATATTCAATTCGAAAAAATTTAGAAAAAGCTGAATTTTGGTGGAGAGCTTCCTTTTACGTTCTAAGCATTTCCTAAGAAGGGGTTAGGCGGCGTAAAATTTAGTTTTTACAAATTATTCGAAAACAATAGGTGCTTTTGGAAAAAGTTGAAGGTACACATTAGGCGTTTTTCTTTTTTAGTTCAGAGCAGACAGCAAAGTCCGACTTGTCAAAAAAATTTCTAGTATTTCTTTTTAACTCAGATCATTTTGAGCTCCAAATGTTAGTTTACTTTTTCGTTCTGAACATTAACATGTGAAGATCGCGCTCGGTGCTCGAGCATAATCGACTGAGCATGTGAGTAAAATGCTGAACGCACCAAATCAAGAAGGAAAATGTGAAGAAAAAATAATCAGATACATTAAGTTGGTGAAAGAAGTTGATCGCTTGTTGATTTTCTGTACCTAGACCTGGTCCCATTTCACACGGCGATTATGGCGTTCGAAAAATTTTCATCATTAAACCCGGTAAAACCAAGGTTCTCAGATCGCCACTGCGCTATATCCTTCTGGAGATAAAAGTGGTGAACCAGAGCTCTGCTCTCCAGGTCATGGTTCGTGCGAATGCTAGCTTTCACCTTGTACACTTGCTGGAAAGCAGCCCCGCAGCCTTTACCTTCTCCTTCGGATATTCGATTATGAAAAGGTCATCGTCCACGACGGCGTCACCCGGGTCTATGCCTGCTGTCAGAGTACGTCTCTGTTCTCTGTCGTCCTCTGGAGTTTAAGGCACGGAAGACCGTTTTGATTATTTCTTCTTACAATCTTATTAATTTTTGGGAACATACTTGGGTCGCTAGAGTTAACGGCACAAATTTTATTGTCTCAAAACAAATTAATAGACAACCTATAATTTTCTATGACCAATTGGTTGATGGTTTTGATGGACGACTTCAGTGTCCTAACCTCCAGATCTCGTGTGTCAGTAAACCGTCTGTACAAGCGTGTTAGTCTTGGCAATAGACCACGTTTGTCTGTTTAGTGCGTTAATGGTCGCATTACGATATACGTACGTTGCGTTACGTTCTTTGTATTTCGGTATTGTTTTGTTCGTAGAATCGTTTCGTCAATTTGGTCTAAGTATCTGTCGATTTCAGTATTTGTCAGGTTCCTGTCATTTGGTGGGGATATACCATTTGAACGTAATTCGCTCAATAAGACGTTCGAGAAGCGTGGCCAGCGCACCTTACTGTAATTGTAAGTATGCACAGGTACAACTCCCAACTCCATAAGCTCTTTCGGAAGTTGTATTACGGCGGCGAATCCGCAGTGGTCACTGTCGTACTCGATCGTTCGTAAACAATTTTTAGGCCGTTGGCCCACAGTATCAGTAATTGTTAGTCTTGCGTCTTTCAACATTAGATCCAGATAGGCACCGCTTCTTGGAAACGATGGCCTGTCTGTAGCGAGAAGTTCAATGCGATACTTCAGGTTGTATCGACCCATCCAATTATACACATGGTTACCACTAGGATTTTGTATTTGATTTCCCCAATCTATATGTTTGGCATTCAAATCACCAGCCAATATATAGTAGTTTTCTTCCGAGCTCAATCTTAAGTATTCAAAAAGCTTTTCAAGATCTGCTATAAATACTGTTGGCTGAAGTTCTTCGGGTGCATAGGCAGCGATCACATACATTCGCTTCCCCTTATGGAGATGAATACATATGATGCATGCCTCTAACGTCCGAAATTTTCGCACATCACTATTATATATTACCTTATGACTAATGCCTTTACGTGTAAAGATTGCGACGACTCCTCCTTGAGTGGAGTTGGGTCGGTCTCTTCTTACGATATTGTAATTGTTATTAGTCAATTTATGTTTCTGGGTAAGCTCAGTTTCGCTAGCCATAAACACATCTGGACTTATGTCTTTAAGCAATTGGAATAAATTCGCTCTACGTTCGGTCCTAATCAGTGAATTTACATTCACAGCTGGGATCTTAAAGGGCCTCTCCGGCAGCGCGCCCTTAACCTCTAAGTTGCATTAAGCTCGGCAAAACAGAGTAGAGATAATCCACCCTAGTCGCCTGCCCCCTGATCCGCCTGTGCCGCCGGCGCCTTAGGCACGGGGGCCTGTTGGGCGACCTTTGGTGTAGGCTGTACCGTGCTTCCCCTTCCTGACGCCATTTGGCGTCTGTTGGACGCTTTTCTACCACTGTTTGCTTTGCTGCTTTATTGTTTTTTATAAGCTGAAACGTGGGGCATCCCCGATAATTAGCGGGGTGTCCGGCGCCTCGGCAGAGTACACATTCAAGCTGGGTCCTATCTTCGACCCGTTCCTTTCCTAACTTGCATTCATCTGCATTGTGGTTCTCTCCACACTTAACGCAGCGTGACTGCATTTCCCAGTTCGCTGCGGCGTGGCCGACCCTTTGGCAGCGCATGCATTGAAGAATGTCGCCGCGCCTTTTTAATTTGTCCCAAGTTACAACGTGGTAGTTGAGGACGGAGATACTCCTCAAACTATCCAGTTTGCTGCTGGGTGAGAGTTGAACAAGGAAGAAGGGAAGACTCCGCTTCTGCCGCCTAGCTCTAACTGTAGTGAACGGCTTGACCCCGATAAAGTCGAGCTAATCATTCACTTTTTGGGGGACTTCACTTAAGAGCACCTGTGGTTCCGTGCAGGAATCTATGCCCTTCAAAAGGACCGTTTGAAATTTTTCGGTCTTAGGGGTGAAACTAAAGAATTCAGTAGTTTTTGTGCTGTTCCAGTGTGAAGCAACGGATAGCATGCCTATCATTATTTAATCTTTTTATAGTAAAGTTTTGACCTATGGCCAACTTACACAGATTTATGGTATCCTGTAACTCCATTTTATAAGTTTTTATGGGTGGAACCTTTTCTTTTTTCGTAATCGGCGGCTGTGGCTGCTGCAGCTGAGACTGACTTTTCTGCTGCTGTTGATTCTGCTGCTTTGATTCTGCTGCTGCTGTTTTTGTTGCAGTTGTTTCTGGGATTGTGTCTGCTGCTGTTGCTGTTGTTTCTGCCGTTGTTGTTTTGGCTGCTGCTGTGGCTGTTGTTTTTGTAATTGTTCTTTTTGCTGTTGTTGTTCTTGTTCCTCGAATTCTTTCAGTTCTTTCTCTCTGCTTAACGGCGATAACTATAGTATCATGTTGCCTTTTCAAATTTTGGATTTCTGCCTCCATTGCTTCAATTTGAGCGACCATTATTTGTTCCTCGTCCTCCTCAGATGACGCCTCTGATGTGGAGAGGTTCACGAAGGCAGTACTATCGCCCGTCGTGAAGTGCCCTTCTCCTTCCTCAGACATATATGCAATACCCTCTTCGGGTGAAGTGTCTAACAGGGTTTGTCTTGCTGCCTCTGACGTCTCGTCTATGTCGGACATCTTCACCTCAGCTGGCAGTTTTGCTGAGGTGGCCGTGGATCTCCTCTTTACCAAATTTGGTGCGCACTTGATCCTCATTCTGCGCTTCTGATTAGCATCGGATGATGTTGCCGTTGTTGTTATTGCTGTTGATGTTGTTGCTGCAGAATCGCTGCTTGTATCGCTGCTTTCGATGTTCCTTCAGCTGATGCCATCGCTGGCCTCATTGGCCCTAGGACACCTTTTGATGCCCCTGTGCTTAAACTCCTCCTCCTTTGCTCGTTTTCCCAACCAATAAAGTTTTCGACTTCACGGTTGTGAAAAAAAGCTCGCAAAGTTCTGATGCCCGGCTGGGAATCGAACTGGCGACCCTCTGGTTCTCGGTCGGCCACTCTACCGCTGTGCTACTGCACCACTTACGAAATGTTGATTTAATGTTAAACTTACGCTCACACACGAAATTTAATTTGCAAAAAACTGGGAAGCCGAAAACGTGTTAACACCTCCACAGTACGAGATCGACTGAGGGAAGTGATGCTTTCATCGGAGGCAAGGCCGTTGACGGTTTATCCAATATTGAGAAAGTCGAAAATATTAAAAGTAGTTCTATAGGAAGTACCGTTAAAAAGTTCGCAAAAAAATAAATTTATACTTAATAGTGAACAATACTAATTTAAGAACACACAATTTTTTTTATAAAAATTCTTGGAGCCATTTTCGAGAAATAAATTTTTTTTAACTTTTGTATGGGAGGTACCGTTATTTTTTATTTTAGAAAAATAGTTTTTTTAACTATTCAAGATAATGTCAAAAAACCACCAAATACGAAGTTTTGAAAAAATCTATTGAGTCGTATTCCAAATTTTGAGTTTTCAAAAAAAAAATTAATTTCCAAAAAATTTTTTTTTTTTCAAAAATTTTAGTATACACTAGTGTTTAAATTCTCTTGAAGCTTTTGCGGAAAAAATTTCAAAAAAATCAAATAAACGGTTTCCGAGAAAGTCGAAAACAAAAAATGGTTCTTCTAGAGGTACCAAAAAAAATTATCAAAAGGTACCCTGTCCCTTCGTTAATCAAGTGATTTTTTTTTTCTAAAGATCATTGGAGCCGTTTTTGAGCAAAATAAGATTTTTGCTTTTGGCCAAAAAAATGTATTGGAGCTACTGTCTTAAAAAAAATTAAAAATAAAACGTGTGGGCATATTACCCAAAAAATAATACGAGTATGTACCAAGTTTGAATCAAATCCACCGAACCGTTTAGGCTGCAGAGTCGAGGACAGACATACAGACTGACGGAATTATGGGACCCACTTTTTTGGTGTTCTCTATTATCGTAATATCATGTTTTTTATGAATACATAACTTGCCTTATAGTACCTATAATCGCAAGTAAAAAAGATGTTACATACGAAATTCCCTTACTTATCCATGTTCCCAATATTTTCATAGTCATTCCTACTGTTGTACTTATTTTTTTTAACACAGACGACTGCTATGATTTTTAGGAATTCCCAAAATAGTAGTGAAAATAATTCTGTAGAGAGTGCTTTAGGATTCCTTTATGAACCTCTAACTTGTAGTTCTTACATAAATCTTTAAAAAAACATTAAAGTTTAGTTTATTAGATAAATCAAACAATTAATATTTTTCTTTCGTTAATAGCAAAAATGGAACTGGAATGAGCTTTAGACTAAAAGTTCCTGATTCAATTACTTCCTGGGTTGTGTCTTTAGTATCACTAAATTCAAAGACTGGTCTGGCATTAATCGAGACACCAAAAACTATTAGAGTTTTTAAACCATTCGTTATATCTACAAAATTGCCCTACTCTATCAAAAAAGGTTGGTATTTAAAACTAATATTTTTTTTTGTAAATAATAGGCACTATAAAGTTCGTTATATATTCTTCTTCTTTCAGGTGAAATAATTGCACTTCCAGTTGAAATATCCAACTTCTTTGCTGATGGTCTCGATGTCGAAGTGTCCTTGCAAAATTCGGACAACGAATTCGATGTAATCGATGTTGTGAACGAAATAACTGCTGAAGAAGGGAATTGTACAAAATATATTTCGATTCCCGCGAACAGCACCATTACCATGTCGTTCTTGATTCGTCCTAACAAAATTGGAGACATTTCACTTAACATCACAGCCACTTCCCCTCTGGCTGAAGATAAGCTCCAGCAAACTCTTAAAGTCGAGCCCGAAGGAGTAAGGATCGATGTGAACAAAGCTGTTTTTATGTACCTGATGGAATACAATGAGAAATCTGTAAGTTTCGACATCGATTTCCCAGAAAATGCTGTTCCCGATTCGAAATCCATCCAGCTGTCAGTCTTTGGAGATATTATGAGTGCGATAATCTTGAAATTCGACGAGCAAGAAAATATGCCAGACGGCTGTGCCGAAGAAAATATGGTTTTCTTTGTTAAGAACGTTTTAATTGTAAACTATTTGAAGCAGGTGCGTATTATAATAACTCTACTAAAATATCAGCTTCTATAAGATTTCGGTAAGGTCGTTTGGAATCTAAAATCTCTTACCGAAGTTTTATCGCCAGAGCAAATTATATTATATTTTATTCAAAAAACTTTAAATTTTTGTAGGTTCATTTTGGGTATAGTAGTAAATTGAATTTGAATGAACATCATCCCCCGCGAGGTTATGATCAAGACTTGATCGATAAGCGTTCAAAACTTCTTCGACTTGGCTACCAGCGAGAATTACAATTCAAACATGACGACGGTTCGTACAGTGCCTTTGGCAGATCCGATCCAACAGGAAGTACATGGCTAACGGCTTTTGTCATCAGATCGTATCTCCGGGCCTTACCTTACATTGACATCGACCCAAAAGTTATCGAATCGGGCCTGAAATTCTTGGATAGGAAGCAAAGTTTGTCTGGAGACTTCCGCGAAGATGGAAAACCCATTGATAGCCTACCCAAAACTGATGCCATAGGTTTGACGAGTTTTGTTCTGCTAGCATTTTTGGAAAATAAGGAATATGCCAAGCAGTACGAGGACACAATTGACAAAGGATTGGAGTATGTGGAGAAAGAGCTACCGAACACAAATGATGGGTACACCTTGGTGCTTGCATCATATGCATTTTTTGCGGGTCAATGGCTTAAACAACTCGAAAGAATAGCTAGCAGAATAATAAATGTCTACGAGTTGGCAAATGGTAAGACATATGCGTACTTAGATTAACAAGGATTTAGCAAGAATTTATTTGCAGACGATCTTCAATGGTGGAAAAGAACTACGGATATTGGATTCTCGTCGTATAAACCAAGTGCAGTAGATGTCGAAATGACTGGATACATGGTCTCGATATTGTTACACAAAGGATCACCGGAACTGGTGCTTCCAAATATAAGGTGGCTCTTGTCCCAACAGAGTGTACACGGAAGATTCTCTTCATCTCAGGGTACCGTCGTTGCCCTTGAAGCTTTGTTTAAGTTTGCTCAGAGATCCGCCATGACTGAGGGAGCTATTGATGTTGATTTTTCTGATGGCGAGAAGGACGGTATTGCTGGGACGGTTAAAGTTAAGTTGGAGCAGTCGGAGTTTGCATTGAAGTTGGAAACACATGTTGTATGTTCCTGACTCTTGGCCCACCATGAAATAAGCCCGTAATGAATTTTATTTCTAGCTTCCCAATACTCTAAACCAGTTACAGCTTACTGCCAGAGGAAACGGCTCCTCATTGGCTCAATTATCGTACCACTATAATCTGGCCAGGCCGAGAATTGATCCTTGGTTCCAGATATCGTCGGTCATAAAGGATTCTCTCAAAGACCAACTATCATTTGATGCCTGTATTAGATTTATTCCTAGGCGTGGTCTGACCGAATCCAATATGGCCATAATGGAAATCTCGTTGCCAACGGGATATATTGCTGACGCCGATAGTTTTGATCGTGTTAAGGATGTACATGGTGTCCAGGTACATATTAACTTACAAGGATTTTAGAATTTAATTTTTTTTTTCATTTTACTTTCTCTACAGCGTGTTTCAACAAAAAATTCCGAAAGTGTTGTTATTGTATACTTTTACAATCTTAGCGCCAAACAACACTGTGTGCCTATCAATGCTGTAAAATCCCATGCTGTGGCAAATCTCAAGCCTGCACCTATTGTGGCCTATGATTTTTATGACAATAACAAACGTGGTATTGGATTCTATGAAGTTAAGTCCTTACTTTGTGATGTTTGCCAAGGTTCGGGCTGCGGAGAGAATTGCCTTTTAAAGAAATAACAATAATTCCGTTTAAGAGAATTAATATTTTCTTTTATTTAAGGAAATTTAGAAAAACGAAATAAATATATAATTTTGCAAAATTCAATATATTGTGGTTGGTTTACTAACTACAAGCAGAGTCAGTCTTTCGCTGATTGGTTGAAGTTTTTTTTAAATGTAATTTCTGCATTTCTTTCAGTTTTCGGCCAAAGGCTTCTGAATTAAGTATACGTTCATCATTAAAGAAAAGCTTAAGTGTGGGAAGGAAATTCGCGGGAAAAAGTGATTGAATGACATGTGGAAATTTTTAAATCTAACTGGTGTTTGAGGACACAGACTGAAAAACTATCGAGATGTCGTTGAATAACAGTATAGACATGGTGTTAGGGTATTTGGTATCGGTGACGTAGAAGGGTTTTGCCCCGATGATCTCTTAATGACGAAAAAACGGTAGAGTGAGAATAAATAAAATGCACGACTGGATCGCACGAACTTGCTCTTATGTTCGATCACATCGTATGCAAAAGATTTCAATTTAAAATCTAAATTTTTTACTTAACTAAAAAAATTGGTATGACAATCTTAAATATTTAATACTATAAGCTTAAAAACAAAAAATTAAATCTGATTAATCAAAAAAAAATAATTCAAAATTCTGAAATAAATACTTAAACTAATTTGGGCTCAAGAAAAAGTACGTCATTTTATTTGTTAGATAAATTTGAATTTATGAGAAAAAAATTTTTAGAATCTGTGAGGCCGTTTTCGAGAAAAAAAGTTTTACTTTAAAACGTTTTGAAAAAAATTAAAAAAAAATTCAAAAACGCCAAATTCATAGGTATTCAGCAAATACATTATAAATATAATTTTTGAAAAAAATTTAATGAGCAGTTTTCAAAATATAAATTTTTTTTTCTTCAAAATGCTTTTAAAAATACAAAAAAATATGAATTAAAAATATTGGTACGCATTATAAATTGGGCAACCTAAGGTTATATGTGTGTGAAATTTCGAAAGAATCGGGTAAGCCATTTATGAGATAGTCGAAAGCAAAAAAAAACGGTCCTATGGAAAGTACCGTTTTTAGACATTTAAAATTTTTTTTTCAACCATATGATCGGCCGTGTCTAAAAAGCTGCACTGATTTTTTTAAATCAAAATCGTAAGAGCCGTTCCCGAGAAAAATAGGCTTAAAAGTAACGGTTATATGACAGGTACCGTTTATTTTTTGAGCTAACAAAAATTTCAATTTCCCCTCTTCACAATACCTAAAAAACTCCATAGACCAAGTTTAAAGCAATTCGGCCCATTCCGTTTGGGCTCTAGGTTTCTATACATTCATACAGACAGACTGACAGACTGACAGACTGACAGACTGACAGACTGACAGACTGACAGACTGACAGACTGACAGACTGACAGACTGACAGACTGACAGACTGACAGAATGACAGACTGACAGACTGACAGACTGACAGACTGACAGACTGACAGACTGACAGACTGACAGACTGACAGACTGACAGACTGACAGACTGACAGACTGACAGACTGACAGACTGACAGACTGACAGACTGACAGACTGACAGACTGACAGACTGACAGACTGACAGACTGACAGACTGACAGACTGACAGACTGACAGACTGACAGACTGACAGACTGACAGACTGACAGACTGACAGACTGACAGACTGACAGACTGACAGACTGACAGACTGACAGACTGACAGACTGACAGACTGACAGACTGACAGACTGACAGACTGACAGACTGACAGACTGACAGACTGACAGACTGACAGACTGACAGACTGACAGACTGACAGACTGACAGACTGACAGACTGACAGACTGACAGACTGACAGACTGACAGACTGACAGACTGACAGACTGACAGACTGACAGACTGACAGACTGACAGACTGACAGACTGACAGACTGACAGACTGACAGACTGACAGACTGACAGATGGACAGAATTTCTCGACCATCTTTTTTCGTCTTCGGTATCATCGTAATATCATGTTTGATTGTTATCTAAAAACTTTTTTTTTCGACGAATGCAAAACTTGACTTATAGTACCTATAATCCCAAGTAAAAAAGAACCAAAGTGGCTGCAGTGGGGAACTCCAGAAGTCTAGTGAAAATAGGTCTAAATTGAACAAAGTAATAATGATTCTCTAGATATGAAGAAGTCAATTTCAATAATCTAAGTCTAGGGTGAAAAATTTGAAAATTTTAAATAAAGCCATGTTGTCTAGGGTAAATGAAACACTGGAGATATCAAAATATTTTAGAGGAAAACATCTTGATAATAAAATCAAAAATATGTGAATATTGTTTGCGTTTTCTTCGAATATAATTACTGGCCAGACCACGGGTATAAAATCAATACATATTTCTAGGTGCATGAATTTAACCAAATTCCCCTAGAAAAATATAATTTGCAGTATATATATGCTGCAAATTCTATTAGAGTCGGTAGAGATCGACCAAAAATATTGCGTCTGCGTCTTAGAAAGGTACGATAGCATCTAACTGATGAGCCCAACTATCGTGTCCGGGTAAAACGCATTTTGGACTATAGGTCACAAAATATTTCAATTGGCTGTAAAAGATTTGTACTTTCAATACGCTAAAGTGTGTTGTTTTTTATTTGACTATAAAGCTCGCTGAAGTCCAAGGGTCGATCGTCAAAAAAGCAAAAAAAAAATTAGGGTACATATTTTAAAGACTTCAAATCATAAATGCTCATACTTTGTTTCTTTGCTTGCCATGTACTATTGGCACTAACTGTATTGCTATTTTTGGGTTTAAAAAAAGCCGAACTCGATATTTTGATGAAAATTTAAGAACATAAATTAATTTTTTTTTCAAAAATCCACAATGTGAAAAAGTCTTAAGTAAAAAAAAAATGAATATGGCAAGTACATACCGTTATCGTTGATAACATTTTATGTAACAACATTTTGAACCAAAATGTATACTACACACTTAGGTGCACTGAATTTTTGTCGAGGCAATCACATAAAACGTTTAAGTACCAAGCCCTACAGACAGACATACAGATGGAATTAGGTTACCCGCTTTTCGGTGGTATCTAACATCGTAACGTCAAGTTTGATCAAAATCCTACTGCAAAACTTGTCCTATAGTGCCTACATCGGAAGTAAGAATATTCAATTAATTACAAAAGGCAAAAATTAGTTAATGGTATTTTTTGTTTGGTTTTCGATTATCTGTAAAATTGATTTTGATTGAGTTTTTTTATGTTTTTTTTATTGAGAAGCCTCTAAAAATTTTAAAAAGTATCTTAAGCCATCATTTTTTAAAAACTCTTTTTGAAATAAAAAAAAATATTTTAATTTTGAAAACTCTATATTTCGAAAAAAAAAACAACTTAACTCCGATTTTTCAATCTCCAGATAAACATCCAGCTAGTTGCCAGAGGAATAAACTTACTTGACTGTTAAACAACCGCATAACATCTAATTTTTCAGTCAAGAAAAAACAATCTATAGAATAATTCAATTTGAACGCCACTCTTATTTCGAGTATCGAACTTTTCATAAAAATTAATTTTTGTTTAACGTTTATTTCAAAGGAATAATTTTTCAAAGTGTTTTTGACATCGAAAATAGCTATTTATTTTATTCCTTAGATAACTCCTTATTCCGCTTGAAAATGAGCAGATAACTTTATTAATAGATTAAGTTGCATCTGACTATTGAAAAACTGATTTTTGCTCTATCTGGAGAATATATACTAACTGACTGCTTAACTGACTATTGAAAACTTGGCTCTTAATCAATGACCCTGGCAAACGAAATATTGACAACGAATTTCGGGTCTGCACGTGGAATGCCCGGACCTTAAACAGGCTACATGCAGCCGAACAATTAGTGGAGACCCTGGATAAGTACAGAGCTGATATAAAAGCACTCCAGGCTCCAGGAAATGCGATGGGATGGAGAGGGCATGTGTAAAATGAAATCTACTTTGGTAAATGCTACAGGGAAAGGAGATAGCGGTTATTTGGATTCGGATTTGTGGTAAGAGGCAAACTTAGACTAAGGCAAAACCTCTGGTTCGATGAGGAGTGCCGGCAGGCACATGCACCCAAGGACGAGGCCTATGAGTCAATGCTGCCAGCTAGGACCAGTACTGGTGAGAGAGCAGCCCGCTAGGTCTATGTGTCAAAAAGGAGAGAGAAACACCGACTCCTAAGAAGGAAGAAGAGGGAGTACGAAAAGCAAGCGGTCGAGTCTATTGAGGGATGCTACGGCAAGGTTAACGCTCGAAAGTTCTATTAAAGGGTAAAACGATCTTCCCAAGAATTCCAGCCCAGAATACAAGCCTCCCGTGAATGTTTGCCAAGAATTTCAAGTCGAAACACACCATCTCTTCATCGACTTTAAAACCGCCTGTGATGGCGTTGATAGAAACGAGTTATAGAGAGCCTTGTCACATCTCGGCATCCCTCCGTCAGAGTCGTTAAGAACTTCACCGACGACTTCGATGTCGAGAAAGGTTTGAGACAGGGTGATGCGCTATCATGCAACCTCTTTAATATCGTGCTTGAAGCAATTGTACGCAAGTCAACACCAGAGGCACAATTTTTCCAAAGTCCGTCCAACTCGTTGCTTATGTTGATAATATTGACATCAAAAGCAGAACAAAGCGAGATGTCAGTGGAGCTTTTGAAAGTATTGAATCGCAAGCGGCGAAGATGGGTTTGACTGTTAACGAGACGAAAACTAAGTATATGCTGTCATCGAGAAGAGAAGTCCAGCACCATCGACTGGGACAAAACGTCACGATTGGCGGTTATAACTTCGAAGTAGTCAGAGACTTTGTTTACCTGGGATCCACTATTACATCGCACAACAATATCAGTGCGGAGATCAAACGAAGAATCACACTTGCAAATCGCTGTTTGTTAGGGCTTAGAAAGCATTTGAGTAGTAAAGCCCTCTCTCAAAGAACCAAAGAGGCCCTATATAAAACTTTAATCATCCCAGTCCTGCTGTATGGGCAGAGGCATATACACTGACAAAATCGGATGAAAACCAGCTGGGTTGCTTTGAGAGAAAGATTCATCGAGTGATGTTTGGCCCAGTGTGCATCAGTGGTGAGTGGAGAAGCCGATTTAAAGACGAATTTTACGGGCTCTTCAGCGAAATCAACCTGGTCAAAAATCTGAAAATACAGCGACTGAGATGGCTAGGTCACGTGGAGCGCATGCATATCGACGCACCAGCCCGATGAGTCTTCATATCTAACCCCGGTGGACAACGTGTCAGAGGAAGGCCCCATCTTATGTGGCGCATTCAAATGGTGAACGATAAATATTAACCCTTTATAAGAAACTAATCCTTATTTTATTAAAGCAATTACACTATCCAACGCTAGTTGTAGAGGTTTGCTGGTTGGGGCTATGATACATCCTGGATTGTAAGAACCATCTAAAGTAAAGTAAGTCATTATTGGACGAACCGATAAAAATTATAATTTTTTATACAAATGTTCCTTAAAATTATAAATAATAATGCATATTGAAATTTTCAAAAAAAATATGGGTTTTCGATTACAATAAAATAGTCTTTTTTTGAAAATTGATTTTTCAATTAGTTAGTGAATATTTTTTAAATTTAAAGTTTTATACATATATATTGATAATTACCTTAAATCGGTGATTAAACAATTTTACACACAAAAAATCTATTTTTTACAAAGGATTTTTAAAATACCCATATTTTTTTAAGTAAAATATTTTTTTGCAAACTATATTTACACCAGCTCAGCAATATAAACTATTTTGTTGTGTTTCATCCATTTACTTCCTCATTGGTTGCTAATTGTGATTTATTTTTACACATAATAAAAACGCACGAAACAGACAATGAGGTAATACTGATCACTCACAAAATAACAAAAATAATTATATATTTTAGACTAATGTGTATAAGGGTGTATTTATAAAACTTTTCGGATTTAAAATTATACCTTATACCTAATGTATAACGAAGCGTGAATTTTTCAAAAAAAATGTTTCCACATGCATAAATAGTACAATTTATTTTAGAATAATAATTTGCTTCCGCTTTTTGAGTAAATAGCAACAAAATATGGGCTTAATGTAAATTGACACTAGAGGTCTGGGGTATTATTTTACCTTTAAATAATTACTGAGAAATCTTAAAATTAATTTTCATAAAAAAAAATTCTTTTAACCAAAAAAAAAGTAGAATAAAAACAAAAGGAAATTAGTGACTGCGAAGTTTTACATTTTTTTTAAACAATTGGAAAATATATTTAGCAGCTTTATAGAAAATACAAATTCAATTTAAATCTGAACATTTTATTTTATAATTATATATTATTTTTATTAGTAAAGATTATTTATGTCTGTGATTTTTTCTGGTGTCCTGAGTGTAGGTATTTATGTTTCGCCACTGGTTTTACTGCACTTTTCTTATTAATCATTATTCGAATATTTAACTTAAAATTCCTTCCAAAACCTTTAAATTTGCTGGCTGTATGACCTAAAATACAAATACGGAAGTAAACTGTAATGTATTTACCTCGAAATGAAACTGAAATCTCTTTACACTTTTTTGTAGTAATAAATTTATTGCATGCAATTAAACATTATCTCAAAACATAAACAGCTGTAACTGCTTGCGTACATGATTGCAAGCAGCTTAATTGCTTCTATTCAACATTTAAACTTTTGTTAAGTATTTTATTATTTTACTACCATTCACCTTATAAGATGCGTATCACTGTGAATATGTGACACTTTTAAATGCGTGAATAAATTTCACCTACATTCGGAAAACCCTCACTCTGCTCAGCATAGCCTTGAACCAAACAAATATTTGATTTAACACCATACGACAATCGTAAATGGTTGTGAAGATACACTGATAGAAATTAAATTCAACTTTGAACTGCTTTGGAAAAAAAATAAGTCACTTAAGGTTTATGGAAGAAGACCCCATATAAATTTAGTCTCAAAAGAACAAATTCTAGTGCCTCTAATCAAATAATAATGTGCCAAATTTCCAGCAAAACCGTTCAGCGGCTTTTGTTTTAGTATCATATCCAGTGACGTAAATAGATTTTTTTTAAGTTTTACTTGAATTAATTACTTGTACTTTTTTATTAGGTAATTATTCATTATTCATTATTCATTATTCATTATTCATTATTCATTATTCATTATTCATTATTCATTATTCATTATTCATTATTCATTATTCATTATTCATTATTCATTATTCATTATTCATTATACATTATTCATTATTCATTATTCATTATTCATTATTCATTATTCATTATTCATTATTCATTATTCATTATTCATTATTCATTATTCATTATTCATTATTCATTATTCATTATTCATTATTCATTATTCATTATTCATTATTCATTATTCATTATTCATTATTCATTATTCATTATTCATTATTCATTATTCATTATTCATTATTCATTATTCATTATTCATTATTCATTATTCATTATTCATTATTCATTATTCATTATTCATTATTCATTATTCATTATTCATTATTCATTATTCATTATTCATTATTCATTATTCATTATTCATTATTCATTATTCATTATTCATTATTCATTATTCATTATTCATTATTCATTATTCATTATTCAATATTCATTATTCATTATTCATTATTCATTATTCATTATTCATTATTCATTATTAATTATTCATTATTCATTATTCATTATTCATTATTCATTATTCATTATTAATTATTCATTATTCATTATTCATTATTCATTATTCATTATTCATTATTCATTATTAATTATTCATTATTCATTATTCATTATTCATTATTCATTATTCATTATTCATTATTCATTATTCATTATTCATTATTCATTATTCATTATTCATTATTCATTATTCATTATTCATTATTCATTATTCATTATTCATTATTCATTATTCATTATTCATTATTCATTATTCATTATTCATTATTCATTATTCATTATTCATTATTCATTATTCATTATTCATTATTCATTATTCATTATTCATTATTCATTATTCATTATTCATTATTCATTATTCATTATTCATTATTCATTATTCATTATTCATTATTCATTATTCATTATTCATTATTCATTATTCATTATTCATTATTCATTATTCATTATTCATTATTCATTATTCATTATTCATTATTCATTATTCATTATTCATTATTCATTATTCATTATTCATTATTCATTATTCATTATTCATTATTCATTATTCATTATTCATTATTCATTATTCATTATTCATTATTCATTATTCATTATTCATTATTCATTATTCATTATTCATTATTCATTATTCATTATTCATTATTCATTATTCATTATTCATTATTCATTATTCATTATTCATTATTCATTATTCATTATTCATTATTCATTATTCATTATTCATTATTCATTATTCATTATTCATTATTCATTATTCATTATTCATTATTCATTATTCATTATTCATTATTCATTATTCATTATTCATTATTCATTATTCATTATTCATTATTCATTATTCATTATTCATTATTCATTATTCATTATTCATTATTCATTATTCATTATTCATTATTCATTATTCATTATTCATTATTCATTATTCATTATTCATTATTCATTATTCATTATTCATTATTCATTATTCATTATTCATTATTCATTATTCATTATTCATTATTCATTATTCATTATTCATTATTCATTATTCATTATTCATTATTCATTATTCATTATTCATTATTCATTATTCATTATTCATTATTCATTATTCATTATTCATTATTCATTATTCATTATTCATTATTCATTATTCATTATTCATTATTCATTATTCATTATTCATTATTCATTATTCATTATTCATTATTCATTATTCATTATTCATTATTCATTATTCATTATTCATTATTCATTATTCATTATTCATTATTCATTATTCATTATTCATTATTCATTATTCATTATTCATTATTCATTATTCATTATTCATTATTCATTATTCATTATTCATTATTCATTATTCATTATTCATTATTCATTATTCATTATTCATTATTCATTATTCATTATTCATTATTCATTATTCATTATTCATTATTCATTATTCATTATTCATTATTCATTATTCATTATTCATTATTCATTATTCATTATTCATTATTCATTATTCATTATTCATTATTCATTATTCATTATTCATTATTCATTATTCATTATTCATTATTCATTATTCATTACTCATTATTCATTATTCATTATTCATTATTCATTATTCATTATTCATTATTCATTATTCATTATTCAGTATTCATTATTCATTATTCATTATTCATTATTCATTATTCATTATTCATTATTCATTATTCATTATTCATTATTCATTATTCATTATTCATTATTCATTATTCATTATTCATTATTCATTATTCATTATTCATTATTCATTATTCATTATTCATTATTCATTATTCATTATTCATTATTCATTATTCATTATTCATTATTCATTATTCATTATTCATTATTCATTAATGAATCATATATAATGAATTATTTTTTTAAATTCAAAAGTGTATTCTTTCCAGATGGAGAGTAAAGATTTTGAAGAAATCTGGTTCTACTGAAATGTACCAATTTTTTCTGTCAGTGTAGACACAAGAATGATTGTTATTAAGTTCATAGATAACATCTTTATTTAAACAGTATGCTGGGTGTATCGAGATACGTCGTCTATGAGTAGGTATATAAAAACAGTAATTGAGCAACTGAAGTTCATTTATTTTACTTCTTAGGCAAGCGAAGTGATGAAGTTGTCCATAATTGTGTGCCTTATTTTTGCTCTGCAACTTTCAAGAGGAAATCGAAAGGATTATACCGGCTATAAAACCTATCGAGTTTCTTTTACGAAAGACCAAGTTGATAAGCTCAGGTCACTTGTGGATGGAATCGAAGGGGTAATTTTTTAAATGACTTTAATGTTTTTTTAATAAATTACAGAAAAAATTTTATTTTAAAGACTGAATTTTGGCTGTTCTCGACCGCTCAGGGAATATCGGATATTTTCACATCACCCGATGCAGAAAACCGATTACTTTCTTTGTTAAAAGAAAACAAATTCAATTTTTATTTGCTTAATGGCGATATTCAAGGGTAAAAAAACTGATATACATTAATTTTGTCATTAATATTAATTGTAGAAATTATTTTTTTTTCCTGTAGAGCCATTGATGAGTCTGAATAAACTGATTAAGGACGTTTCTGACAGTCATAATATTTTTTTTTATTTTATCATTTCTTTTCAATTTATAATTTTAAATTCAATAATACATTAAAAATAAATTCAAGTGATTGGAGCAAAATTTTCAACGATTTAGTAATAACTATGTTAAATCATTTTTAGTATGATACTAGGCTAAAAAGAAGATTTAAATCAGTTTAGTATGTGTCGTACTATTTTCTTAACATTTTACTAAAGTTAAAATCACAAAATGGCTACTTATTTTTTTAGTATCGTACTAAATCCACATGCCACTTTGACATTTACAAACGTCAGAAAGTTTTGTTCGCTTACTTTTTTGCACTATTTTAGGCGTGTTTAGTTGTAGTTTATTAAGAAAATAGATTTAGGTGCTAGTTAAAAAGTGTTTAAAATTAGGAAAATATCAGTAAAGTGCTTTAGTATAAGCAAACTGTTAAGTAGTATCATGCTGAGCCCTTAACGTCAGGCTGTTTAAAATTTTGCGTCATTGTTATTAACTTAAAAAAAAAAAGATTAGCCCTCAAATACAAACTAAAACCAAATGACAATTATTGTATTCTTTTTTGTTTAAGTAAAGTGCAATATTTCAAAAAAAAAAAAACATGTCATTTTCTAAATATGGTATCCCTTCACAGGTATCACAGTAAATGACAACGTTTAAGAAAAGTTAAATAGAGAACAAATTAAAGTGAATAAGAAAAATAATAAGCTATTTAATTATTTGAAAATGGTGATCTATGGTGTTTTGATTGAATAAACAAATGATTTTGATCATTTAATTCTTTAATAAATTACTTAATTAAAATAAAATTATTAGATTTAGCAGGATCCACGAGTGGGGTTTTCGGATTCGGACCCCCCATGATCATTGGAAACGTTAACTTAGTTAACTATTAATATGATAATATGACTCTTCGATCAATGTATGTTAAGTTATTAGTTTCACCGGACCCTATGTACTTACCTTTTTTATTATTTTGTTAATGACTTGGAAAAGCATTAACTTAGGCAGAAAAAGGACAAATCAAATCTTATAAGGACACTGGTTCGAAAAGAGCAACGCCTCAGTTTTTTTCGATCAAATGTGACCTGGACTTCGGAGTGGCATCGGGTTGGTATGGTCTTCTCCGACGAAAAAACAAATTAATTCGTAAAGCCCTGATGGCTATAGCTATTATTTTAATAACCTCCGTAAAGAAACTCATTATTTGGACGGGCTGCATAACATAGTTTGAGGTGTTATGGTCGTTTGACATCAAAATTTGTTCGAATCTTGAGCATTTCTTATTTATCAATTTTTATTTTTTACATTCGTAGAAAAGAGAAGGGTAGATTGCATGTTTCTTTTCCACTCATGTAAAATCGTAAAAAATCCTCATAGTTAAACTCAAGTGTGGACAGGTACAAAGGGATTAAAATTGATAAATCTTGGAAGTACCTTGTCGATGTTTGATGATTCAAGCATTAAAACAACCACCTGACAAACGTGTTGTTTGATTTTCATAACTTTTTGAGCTTGTAGGCTTTTCAAGAGATACAACCTATGTGAACAGATGGTGGTCACGTCTTTTTTATTTTTCACATCTTGTGCAGTAAATTGTAGTGCTTTTTGCAATACTACCAAATTTTAAAAATAAATTAATAAAAATATAAATTAAATAATGAAAACTAATTTCACCATCAACAATCCGTCCGTTCCGTTAGACAATTGCCGTATTTCGCTACCGCTACTGATCCATATAGATCATGAGCCTGATTACACGATTCATTCCTTTCGTTATTCGTCATTTTGACAGGCACATACGTTCTTGATTACACCGTTCGACTAATGTTGTACAAAATCATATTACATGTGAATCCCCCATTGGAAAATAATTTAACTCTAAATAACTATATTATAAACTCCGCCTTAAAAAGTCACGTGCGTGACAAGCCTAAAGCCTAGTACGCTGCTGATGCGAAACGAAATTTTTCGGTGGTCTCCACTAGGAGAGCGAAATGCTAACGAAAACCACGGCGGAAAAATATTTGCGGAGAGTTCTGTAATCTGTCAAAAACAAATGACAAGTTGTAAAAAAAAAAGTAATTTTGTCACCAAATTATTTTTAGATGGAAAATTTTTTGTCGCCAAATTACTTTTAGATGTAATTTTCTTGAAATAATTCTTGGATTTAAAAATTGTTCTAGTTACACATAGAGGACTTAAAATAAAACTCAGAACCGTTTAAATGATAGAAATTAAGCAAATACTTTGGGACTTATTAACTGGTTTATCTGCCGATTTGATGAAATTTCTATCAATTTTAAGAAAATCAATTAAATAGGGAGGTAAACCACTCTATAATTCGAAAACTACGTCCTTCATTGGAATGGTGTAAACGGTTATGTGTTCTAATTTATGGTTTCTTACTAATTCCAGATACCATTTTCAAGTCCAAGAATTATTTCAAAAAAATTATATATAAAGGAAATTTGGTGACAAAAAAAAATACATCTAAAATTAATTTGGTGACAAAACTACTTTTGGTTTTGTTAATGCTTCCTTTGAAAGTATGAAGTTTTGATTCAAAAAAGATATCGCTCGCCTTTATTGGACAACCCGTTCCAAAGATATAGTTCAAAACCTATTCACTGTTCACCTTGAAATACATAATCTGAAAATACTTTGAAGTGTATCTTTGGAACGGGTTATCCTAAAAACTTGGTTGATACCTTTTTGTAATCTACTCTTGATGCTCTCAAAATCAGCATCAAAAGTTTTTATGTAGAAGTCTTATTGCAAAAAACCACTCTTGAAATACGCATATTTAGAATGATGTATGCGTATTCCTGGAGCTATTTTTTTAATACAACTTCTTTGCAAAAAATATTGATGCTTCCTTTGAAAGTATGAAGTGCTGATTCTAAAAAGATATCGCTCACCTTTATGGGACAACCCGTTCCGAAGATATGGTCCATTATATTTATAGTCTGATTATATTTTTCAGATTATGTATTTCAAGGTGAACAGTGAATAGATTTTGAACTATATCTTTGGAACGGGTTGTCCAATAAAGGCGAGCGATATCTTTTTAGAATCAGCACTTCATACTTTCAAAGGAAGCATCAATATTTTTTGCAAAGAAGTTGTATTAAAAAAAATAGTTCCAGGAATACGCATACATCATTCTAAATATGCGTATTTCAAGAGTGGTTTTTTGCAATAAGACTTCTACATAAAAACTTTTGATGCTGATTTTGAGAGCATCAAGAGTAGATTACAAAAAGGTATCAACCAAGTTTTTAGGATAACCCGTTCCAAAGATACACTTCAAAGTATTTTCAGATTATATATTCCAAGAGAACAGTGAATAGCTTTTAGAATATATTTTTGGAACGGGTTGCATTTTCACTTGTTCATCAGTGAGTTTTCTTAGTGGGTTTGTACTTGACCGCTCTGCTACTCTGCGAATGCTCTTTGATCGATTCCCATTTTAACTATAGGCCTTGCTTCCTCAATTAATACTAAAATCGAATGAATAGTAAAAATGCATGGCATTATATGCCAAATCCAATTGACAAGTGACCAGCTTGCAAGCAGCTTGATTTGCTATCAAATTCACGAGCAGGACATCTGCCATACGATGGTTCAATTACATTAAAAAAAAAAACTTCGTCCAGAAAAGAAAAAGAAGGTAGCGATGGCAATGCGAGGTAAGTGATTTGTCATCATCTTCTTTCTATCAACACAACAAATGACTAGCGAGGTCATCACCAGAAATTGTAGACTAAATAACAATGTCCATCCCGTGCCGATTTTCACGAAGTAAACATTAAACAGATTATCTTAACTTGAGAAATAAGTTTTGGGGTATGGTATAAAATCGCCAATCAATCAAGAGGTGGGTATCGTTTAAGATGGTCTTTTTGCAACCAAACATTATTGTGGTAACGATGATTTCCTTAATTGTCGTTGGTGCACCGGAAGGCCGCTTACCTTTGGCTTCCTTGTCCCGACCAGGTCGGAAATTCATATTCGTACTGCCAGTAGCGGGCGGTCGATTTGATTTTTTCTTTGTGGCAATTGAGTTAATTTATGTGTTGAAAGTATGTAGTTAGAAATGGTGAGTGTTTTTTTTTTATATTTATATGGTGTCAAAGGTCGCATAGAATTTAAAAGTCGGAGTAACAAATGTATGTTAAAAATCATGACATGGACAGTTAATTGCAGAACAAACTACTGAATCTTGATTATAATATTTTTATTTAGTAGTCACTTAAAATAAATTAATTTTAAAAGGACATAGGTTATTTTTAATCTAAGCACTAGCACTAGGTATGAGAAAAGTCGATAGTTGGTTATAATCAGCACTCCAAATAAAGATCAGCTATATCTTGTTCGCCGATAAGATATGTGAAGGGTGTGCTTCTTTCCAACTTCCCATTTTCATTTTGCAGATTTAGTTTAGTCGATTTTGAAATTGGTTTTGATACAAAATTAGAATTGAATGTATTTTGAATAATTTAATACAGGAAATGCACAGAAAAACCAGACACTAGAGAAAACACAAAGCCAAAGAAAAATCAAGTAAGCATTACAAGAGCTTGACTTTTTTTTTTATAAAAAAAATGAAATGTCAACATTTCGCAAGCAATTAATGTGCAGGTCAATTAAATTGAGAACGAAAAGAGTGGAGAATTGTACTAAGAAATCTACTACAGCTATCCACTAAAATTACACATTTCGTCGTTCAGCAGCGTACTGGAAAACGAAAAGTAGAACGAAATTTTTCGTTCATGATTTCGTCGTGTCATTTTTGTATGGGATTTTTCGTTTCGCATCAGCAGCGTACTAGGCTTAATAAAGATCAAAAATCGAACACATCTATTGTAATCTATTATCAGGCTTTCCAACATAGCAAATACACATGTAGTGTTTATGTAGAATGAGATGTCATTTGACACTAACTATTGTATTGTTCTTATTTGTGGCTAACACTGTACGATTCCAATGACGCGTTCTAGTAGGAATATTTAATTGATGCCAACCAAGAAAGGAAAGCAAAATGAAGTTATAAAATGAAAGACTATTTACATTAAATGATTATTAAATAAATGATTAACTGATTTTAATGATAGGAAAAAGTATGTACAAAAGTATTTATTAAAGTTAAGAGAGTATAAGTTAATTCCGTGTGATCTGTTGGACAACAGACGATAGACTCATCGAATCGTTGAAGGAAGCCAGACAGGAATTTATTTGAATGTTGGAAAGTTCCCTTTTGGGACTTTTAGTACGTTTGGAATTAAGGTACAGTTGGAGTCAACCTGTTGAAGTTCAGACTGTCGATTCAGTGTCGCCACACACAAAATTATATCAGCGCCCTCTAAATTTGAACAGCACAAATGAATTATGTCAAGTAACACTGGAATAAAAAGGTAAAGTAGATCCTAGTGGGTTTTTGTTGCTGTATCTCTTGTTACATTTTGACTGACTTAGTTTCCTTTTCTCAACAAAACACGGCTAATGCTTTGTTTACATGCACATTTCGCACAATAGATTTTTTCATAGGTTTTGGTTTGAGACTAAAAGCTCCACGGCTAGCGTTATAAAAACTATTTAGTAAGCTCGGTAAAATTTATGAACATCTTAACTTTTGAATCGTATAGCTACATATTATTTTTTCAACATTAATGAATAATAAGCATGCTAAATTTTTTAATTAAGTTAAATCTCATTAAAAACTATTTAAATCAAATGATCAGATGTTGACGAGCAATTGATAAGCAAAATGCCGTTATATTGAATTTTATTATCGTTTAAATATGTGGCAGCACCATATTTAGTGCGAACAGTTCTCACACAACAAAATCAGACAAGTTCAACAGCTGTGGCACCAAGAATAAGAAAGAGAAAACAGATTCTGGTGCCAAGGAATTTTTCAGAGAGTTCAGTCGATTAGCTGGCACGTAGTCCTATCCTTGGGATTAGAGAAAAATATAAGAACTTGTAATCATAAGTAATGAAATAAAAACCTATTTATAAATCTTAAAGTAATTGTTTTTATTAGTGTTTAGACGCAAACACTAAATTGGTGACCCCAAACTCTCAATAAATAGAAAATTTTCTCTAAATAGAAAAAAAAAAACTACGTGACGCCCGCCCGGCAAACCACAGCCATAACCTCAACTCATCATGTCGGATCTAAGCGATCTGATCAAGAGCAGAGGAATCATTAAACAGCAAATCACAAAATTATACAATTTTTTCTCCGTAGAAAGGACTGCTACCCAGGCCGAAACAAAAAAAATCAAACTCGACAAACTCTACCGAGACTGACATCGTTCAATCGGCCATCGAGCAAAAATCCATTGAATATACTGATCAAGAAGAAAGCAACAATGCAATCAAAGAAGCAGATAGCGAGAGAGATCACATCGACAACCAGTATGATGCCATTACTCAAATTATAAGTCAATTACGAGCAAAACAAGATCAAGAAGAAATTGCCCATCAAAATCAAACAGAAAATAATGAACTCACACTGCTTAGAGAACAGGTAAGACTTTTGACTTTGCAAAACCAAAATTCTATGGTACAAAATACATCCGCACCAGTCCATTCACCTGTTCACCATCCACGACCGAATAGCCATCGAATAAAACTAACCAAATTTGACCCATCTCAACCTCAAATGTGGCTTAGTCAAATAGAAATGACATTGGAATTGGAAGGCATCACAACTGAGGAAGAGAAATTCAAGCAAGTGTTTATTAATCTTGAGGGTGATTGTCTGACAGCTTCTGAAGATCTAATTGGCGATTCTTCAGTAACAAACAAGTTTACAGTCTTCAAAAAAAGAATTCTCTCCAGATTTGCAGAATCGGCTGAGTCCAAATTAAGACGTTTATTGAAAGGCGCAGATTCTGAAGATAAAAAGCCATCAATAATTTTAGCTGAAATGAAACGCCTTGCTGGTGGAGAATGTGGCCCCAAAGTCATGAGAGAATGCTTCATGCAAACATTACCCGAATTGACGAGAAACGTTCTCACTGTCTTCGAGAACTATTCTCTTGATGACCTCGCTACTGCAGCAGACAAAATGTTTGATTCTGCGAAAATTAGTCAGTCTACATCTACATCATCGGTCATCGAGCAGCAGTCAATCCATGCAGTCTCTCAAGAAAGTAATATGAGCTACACAGAACTCTGCCGAACCGTTAAAGAGCTCTCGGAGCAAATCCATGCTCTAAAAACTCCGGAACGACACAGGTCCAAGTCTAGAAACAAGTTCCAGAATCGAAGGCGTTCTTTCAGTAGAGACAAAGACGACAAAAAGGTATGCTTCTATCACAAGCGATATTCTCACAATGCCAGAAAATGTGAAGGTACTTGCTCATTCAACAACAACCAGCAGGAAAACTAACCGTGCTGTCGCCAGTTCAGACGATTGGCGACAGCAAAGTCAATATCAGCTTTAACATCAAAGAACCCCGTCTGCACATTTTCGACAAAGGAACCAACACTCGTTTTCTCATAGACTCTGGTTCGGTAGTTTCTGTAATTCCAGTCTCAAAAATTAACCAACGTCTTCTTAATGCAGATCTTAAATTGTACGCAGCAAACAAAACTGAAATCCAAACTTTTGGTTATCATTTCCTTAAGCTCAGTCTTGGTCTCAGGAGAGAGTTCAAATGGTCGTTCATTTTAGCTGATGTGCAGTCAGCAATTATCGGGGCAGATTTTCTTCAGCACTATCATCTGGTCATTGATCTCACAAAAAAATGTCTCATAGATGGAACAACGAGTCTTTTGACGATTGGAAGAGTAGCGGATGTCAACGAGTTTGGAATATCTACTTTAAGTACAGGAGCTGTGCTAAAGGATGAATATTCAAGCCTACTTAAAGAGTTCATCGACATCACTACCAATTCAGTACAGAGTAGAACAAACATCGATCTTTCAGTATGCCACTACATCGAAACAACAGGTCCACCAGTTGCAAGTCGTTTCAGACGTCTTTCAGGAGATAAATTAACAGTGCCAAAGCTGAACTGGATTATCTCATCGAAAAAGGTATCTGCCGACCATCCAAAAGCCCATGGGCGAGTCCACTTCATATGGTAGCTAAGAAAAATGGTGGATGGAGAGCCTGCGGGGACTACAGAAGACTAAATGCACAAACAACACCTGATCGATACCCCATCGCACACGTTGATGATGTTGCAGAGAGACTTCACGGAAAAACTCATTTTTCCACTCTCGACCTTGTTCATGCATACAACCAAATTCCGATGGCTGATGTCGACATTAAAAAAACAGCTGTCTGCACCCCATTCGGTCTTTTTGAATACCTATTCATGCCATTCGGTCTGCGGAATGCATCTCAAACTTTCCAAAGATTTATGGACTCCATCTTCAGAGGTCTGCAATTCGTTTTCTGCTACATAGACGATATAATCATCATGTCTGAGTCCGCTGAACAACACCAAAAACATCTTCAAATTGTCTTTGCAACCTTAAGACAATATTCTCTTACAATCAATGTTAATAAATGCCAGTTTGGAATGCCAGAAGTCAAATTTCTTGGCTATCTAATTAACAAGGACGGGTGCAAACCACCTCCAGAGTGCGTCTCTGCCATCGTCAACTACGAGCGTCCCGAAACTATCAGCCAATTACGACGATTTTTGGGTATCATAAACTACTATAGGCGTTGCATACCACACGCAGCAGATCTCCAAGCTCCACTCAACGAATATCTTAAAAGTTCCAAGAGAAATGATAAGAGAAAAGTTCCATGGACAGAAGAAACAAAAATGATCTTCGATAAATGCAGAGCAAGTCTTGGTGAAGCAGCACTTTTAGTTCACCCAGTTTCAACCGCACCTTTAGTTTTAACTACAGACGCGTCTGACGTGGCACTAGGAGCTGTTTTGGAACAAAAGACGAACAACACCTGGAAACCACTGGGATTTTATTCTCGAAAGCTGATTCGAACCGAGATTAAGTACAGTGCTTACGAAAGAGAACTTCTTGCTATCCATGACTCCATCAAACACTTCGAACACATTCTTGAAAGTCGACAATTTGTGATCAAGTCCGACCACAAAACACTTGCCACAAATATTGGCAACAAATCGGATAGAGCTTGCAAACGACAGCTCAGATACCTGGACTACATATCAACCTTTCAAACTGTTATAGTGCACATCAAAGGCGATGAAAATATTGTAGCCGATGCATTCTCACGTCTGGCTCACTCGAATGTCAACGAGATTGCTATGCCTACAGACATCGATGTTAAAACACTATTCGAATCACAATCTGACGACGTAGAGCTCAAGACTCTCATTGAAGGAACCAACTCATTAAAACTTCAAATAGTCCATCTAGAACCTGAAAAAACGCCGATCTACTGCGATGTGTCAACAAGATATGTCAGACCGTATGTTCCAAAAGAACTCAGGAAACGCATTTTCACCTCGGTGCATGGTCTTTCACATTCAAGTGGGAAAGCAACTCTTCAGCATATCAAACAAAAATATGTTTGGCCATCTATGAAGAAACATGTCATTGAATGGGCTCGCAACTGCCTTCCATGCCAATCAGCAAAAATTCATCGGCATAACAAGCTGCAGCCTAATCACATTGACATGCCAGATAGCCGTTTTGATCATGTCCATTTGGATTTGGTGGTCCTGCCACTTGTACAAGGTTACAGATACTGCCTCACGATGATTGACCGATATTCTAGATGGCCGGAAGCTATCCCACTAAAGGATATGACTGCTGACACTGTGGCTAGAGCTTTTTGGACTCATTGGATTGCAAGATTCGGCTGTCCCAAAACAATAACCACAGATCAAGGTACGCAATTTGAATCAGCCCTCTTCAAAGCACTGACCAACTTAACAGGAACAAAGCGTGCTAGAACAACAGCCTATCATCCACAGGCAAATGGGATGATTGAACGTTGGCACAGATCTTTCAAAACATCCTTAATGTGTCACTCAACAATCCCATGGACAGAGCTTCTCCCTACAGTGCTTCTTGGGCTAAGAACGTGCTATAAAGAGGATTTGAGCGCATCAGCAGCTGATTTTCTTTATGGAACTGCCATCAGACTTCCAAACGAGTTTTTCACGAGCGAAGACATGTCTGATGCAGATCCTCAAATCTTCGTGGAAAAATTTCGTGAACATATGCGAATGCTAAGACCGGTTCCATCAGCACATCATATCTAAAAGAACGTTTTTGTCCTTAAGGATCTGTACAAATGCTCCCACGTTATTCTTAGGATTGATTCAGTAAGAAAGCCTTTGGAGCCTCCTTACACTGGACCATTTGAAGTAATCGAAAGATTATCTGACCGTCTCTTCACTATACGAATGAATAATAAAGCTATGAACGTGTCAGTGGATCGACTAAAACCGGCATTTATCGCTCAAGAAGAAAGGCCAACACAAATCAATTTATCGGATGAGAATATAAATGAGGAATCCAGCCTGCAGCAACAAGTTGAATTTCCAACAACTCCAGAAACCATTCACAGCCAGCAACAACATGAATCCGAATCCAATCCACAAGCAAATTTATCAATTAAAAAAAAAGTATCCTTCAAAAGCAATGGCAATCGTGACATGGTCACTGGTGGGGGAGTAGATGTGGCAGCACCATATTTAGTGCGAACAGTTCCCACACAACAAAATCAGACAAGTTCAACAGCTGTGGCACCAAGAATAAGAAAGAGAAAACAGATTCTGGTGCCAAGGAATTTTTCAGAGAGTTCAGTCGATTAGCTGGCACGTAGTCCTATCCTTGGGATTAGAGAAAAATATAAGAACTTGTAATCATAAGTAATGAAATAAAAACCTATTTATAAATCTTAAAGTAATTGTTTTTATTAGTGTTTAGACGCAAACACTAAAAATATATAGCATAGCAGTCGTTATTTGTGATTTGAAACAAGTTTGAATATATTGAAAAAAAAACGGTTTCAAAACTACTGAAAGTATGCAATTTTTAATCATATTACAGAGCCCAGAGTCAAAGTTGAAGATGAGATGAATTCTAAGCAATTTAGTAAACATGGATTGCTTAGAATGCTGTAGGCTGTTCCAACGTCATCGATATTGCCAAGTTCAACAGGAAGTTTATTTTTAAAATCTCTCGTCGAGATTAACCATACCGACTGGCAGAGTGATCAATCTCGAGCATACGCTTCGCTTTATCTATCAGTTATAACTTAAGTTCTTTTTGAGATAGTTTAACTTGAACTATCCGGGCTGAAAATGCTGAGGAAGCTAACTGTCTCATCAATTGCTGCACTGATATTAATTATAATTTTCGGTTTGTTCAGTGAAATACAACAACTAAAACAATGGTAAATGTTCGTTTTAAAATATAATTTAATGATTGACGGCAATTTTAAATAATCAACCGAATTATGTTTGTAGATTCTATACCGTTGTTGCACCAGGAACGATTCGATCAAATTCAGTTTTTCATGTATCTTTTACATTAAGTGATTTCCGTCAATCGTGTTGGTTTAATATCAGCTTCAAAAATGGTCGCCAAATATTTATATGATCTCGAAACCATGGAGATTCAACCAGGTGAAACTAAATTGGTCAACTTGTATGCACCTTATTTGTTTGAAAAACGCTGCCACTTAATTGTGTTTGGATATCTTGGAATTTATAGTCGGCAATTTGCTGAAATATATTTCGAACATGATTCCTTCTCTGCGTTCATTCAAACCAATAAGGCAAAGTTCAGGCCTGGCGAATTGGTTCAATTTCGAGTGATTTTTATTGATCAGTTGACCAGACCAGCTGAAATTCATCATAATTTAATTGTTGTTTTGATTTATGTGAGTGTTTTTTTTTGTTTAAGAATGAAAAGATATATTCTGTTTTTGTTTAAATCATATTTAACAGGATGGTCAGGACAATTTGGTTAAACGTATCTCGGTCGTTAAACTTGTGAAAGGTGTTTTTAAAGGCCAATTTCAACTTTCTGACTTTACTAACTTGGGCGACTGGAAAATAAAAGCTGAAGTTCGTGGTAATATAGCTGCAGTGAAGAGTTTCGCAGTTGAAAGAAATGAACCGCCAACATTTTTTATAAAAATAAAAACCGACTCGTATGTGGACATTAACAAGGAAAAAATATCACTGGAAGTTAGTGCTAGGTAAATATTTTTTTTTATAACTAGACTTTTAAGAAAGCCCGAACAACTGTAGATTAAAGACGATTTAAGAGAATCAAGTTAATTTTGTAATGATGCAAGCGAATTTATCCCGTCTACCTTAGATACGATATTGACTGTCGAAGAAATGAAAACTTTTTGGCTTTATGTAAAATTACACCGGATATAAACTTAAAAAATATTTGAAGTTTGCAATTCG
The DNA here is from genome assembly GCA_910595825.1 of Philhelius pedissequus. Taxonomy (NCBI): domain Eukaryota; kingdom Metazoa; phylum Arthropoda; class Insecta; order Diptera; family Syrphidae; genus Philhelius; species Philhelius pedissequus. The sequence continues at coordinate 303,322,773 of OU343160.1, read as the reverse complement.
TTGCTGTGAATTTTACCACAAGTTGTATCATTTTGCGGACCATCTGTCAATAGAATTGTGAAACATGTTATGGTGGAATTTACAGCAACAACTTACCGTTAAACACTTTCTATTAGATAACACACAGGAGGATTTTCCACCATACGTCATCGTGCTGATTGAATGTAGAACATTTTGATATGGGAAAAAAGCTGAGATGTAGAAAATTTAATCCCTTTTAAGATATATGGCTTGTTTTGGTTATGCTATTCAACGCGGCTAATTCCAAAATTAGAAGAGACAAGCCAGAGATAATTTCTGAAAATGCCCGGTAGAGTGAAGCTAAGAACAGTCAATTGACAGATCTTAGTCTTATTTGAGCAAGAGCTTAATACTACGTTTTCACCTAGAGATAATCCGGTTTAAAAAAAGAAGATTCAAAATTAATCTTGAAGTGTTTTCACCATAGAAAAGAGATTATTTTGACCTTCCCTATACCTCCATCTCTTTCTACACACATATAAAGTTAAAAATCGAAGATGATTGCTACTTGACGACTCTATAGCAAGATGGCCTCCTTGTTTTCTGTATGGAGAATTGATATTTGGATGTGCGTATTCTGGCCGCGTTCCACAAAATAATGTTTTTTTGGGGTATGTTGAGAAAATATTTCCCTACTTTTTAGAAGATTTCAATGAGATTAATTTCTAATCTTCGTTTAAGGTGATTCAAATTTGTATGGGAAATCTTCAAAATTAAGAAGATTTATGGTAAATCCACATAAATCCGGATTAAGTGGTAGGTGAAAATGTAGTATAAAATACAACAGTTGGAAAGGCAATGAATTTGCCCTGGTAATTGACAATTATCTACTTCACACATATCAGCACATAGTTTTTGTTATTGTCAAACATTTTGGAAAGGTGTGCTTCTTTGGTTTAATAGTAGGAGGGCACAGCCTACACGATGAAACTCCCAGCAGCGGAGAGCGAGCAATCATCAGTGCTGCCACTGACGTGCTGGGGTTCACTACAAGTAACCACAACGAAACTCTTGGTTCGATACTAAGTGCAATCAGCTGGTACATGAACGTAAGAGCGGGGCCCAGCAGTAAATACTGCATAATCGAAGCAGAGCTGCTGGGAAGGCTGCCAGGGAGCTCTCCGGGTTAAAACGAAATGAGGAACGCCGACTTCTTCTCAGGAGAAAAAAGTTGTGGAGAAATTATTAAAAATTTACTAAAGGGGGAAACAATCCAATTACGGATACAAAAAAAAGTTGAGTGGCCTAAGTATTTCATTATTGATCCACTTTGAAGAGGCTTCAAAACGGATGGCTGTTCCTTATCCAAAGCAGTCCACCATACTGACACCCCGTTAAGTGAGAATCGTTCTAATTACCGGCATCTATAGCCAATGCCTTATACGTGTTGAAGACCACATTCGCTTACAATGGTTTTTTTTTTTTTGCAATAGAAAAGTGCCACTGTGGCCTTTTTCACTTTTTCTTGTTTATTAGGTTTGCAGCTACGAGTACTACTTATTTAAAATAAGACCCAGATATTTTACTTTCTTGGAGAATGCCCTTCAATGATGGGCGAGTCCGTGTTGTTTCTGTATTTCGGGGGGGTTGACGCCCAGGCCAGACTGTTGTGCCCCATTAGTTAACTTGTTTAAGATATTCTGTAAGAATTCTTTCAGAATAATGGGTTGCTTTTCTCATACGGCAATACATCGCACTCATACGTAATCACTCTGTACGTATCCGCCTCTAGGGATTTCAGTATCTCGTTGACTATCGAGTTCCATAAGAGAAGTGGAGATAGAACACCACCCTGCGGCGCACCTCTGCTGGCAGGTTTTTTTTGAATTAAGATTTGAATTGACACTCTTACAAGGCTAAATTGATTCAAGAGCTGAAGCCTACTGATCATTTCAAGCGTCGTCAATACCCAGAGTGGTTGATTGAACAAACAGAATGGTGACTTTACACATAAAATCATCTTCAGCGACGAGGCACACTTTCAAGTCAGTGGATTCTTTAACAAGCAGAATTGCCGCATTTAGCCAAATGAGAATCCATGCGTGATTTTTGAAAAAGCTGATGCATCTAATATGAGTGACTGTTTGGTGCATTTCATGGGATGAAATGACGTCGGCCAAGCAGTTACCGTGAATGCTCTATCGCGAGATGATAACGGACTTCTTGTGGCCAGAAATTGGGGATATGGACCTGGACGTATATGATCCAGCAGGATATGGTGCCACTTGCTAATTGACGTCCATAAGCCAAGAACAATTCAAGAGCTCAGTGATGAGATAATTCGACACATTAACGACATTGAACCTCAATTATGCCTCAGAGTCATTGAAAATATGAACCATCGGATAGAGGTTTGCCACCGAAGCAGTGGGGACCATTTGGCCTATATTTTGTTTCATATATAATTGTCATAGATCCTTCACTCATAACAAAATATTCAGACAATTTTTTGAAAAGTTTTTGTTTGATTTACAATAAACATCGTGCGTTTTTGTTTAGACCACCCTTAATTTAATTTATCTAAGGCGAGTTCAGATATAAATACGAACTCAAAGATCCTAGCAATTTCACTTATATGAACTGGATTATCAGTTTTTCTGTCAAATACTGATGTTAAACAATTTTTGATCATCACTTTTTGACCGGCCAATTTTCTGTACATATGCGATTGCCAACAAATTCTGTAAAATGAGTTCGCACAAACTTTTTCCCATGAGAAAGTAAGAAACAAAATCAATTTTTGTCTCACTATTTGACAAAAATTTAACTGAAGCATGTTTATATAAATGAGATTATTGAAATCTGAAAAATGTCATTTTTCTGAACTAGTCTAATTTTTTTATCGTCAAACTTAAAATCGAATTTGTATTATTTTTCTCTAAAACAATGTTATCGAAAATTTTCAGGCTAACAGAGAAAATCCGCAAACAGTTGTATTAGAAAATAATATTTTGTATGGAGTGTCATGTCTGACAGCAGTAGGTTTTCAAAGAGATGGCAACCCTGTAATTAGCTTACTTCTTCAAAATACATCTAATTACATTTCAATATATATTTTGTTTAAGCTACTTTTTTGGTGAACCCGTCAAAGGAAATCTATTACTATTTGTCAACAATACTTATGCTGTTTTCCAAGAAAAGCTTCCAGTTCTAAAAATGAAATCACAAATCGATGGAAAAACCACAATTGTTTTAGACATCAAAAATGATCTTCACATGAAAATCGAAAATGAAACGGGAATATCCAAAAGACTTTACACATAAAATGTGATTGATGATTTAAGCGAACAACAGAGTTGGACAGAAACAGAAACTGGAATTCATTGTCAACTGTATAAAATCAATCCCCAAGCTCCGAAAATCTCTGATTCAGATAATAACTTAAGCCTAAAGGTATAGATTGAAATTATTTTTAGTGTTTTATTTGAACTTTTTCTAAGTTTCAAAATATTTTAGATCAGAGTTTTAGTTACAGATTTACTTAAGGAAAGTGAAACTGTGATCAAAATCGTAATACAATGTTTCAGGACTTCTATATATTTGGTTGATGATTCCGAACCGTTCAAAACTCAGCATTTACTTGAAAACTCAAATCATGTTCATTGGTTGGACATAGAAAATAGGAATTTTTCAAATTGTTATTTATACGCAGAATATTCAGGCATTAAATCGAGCACAGAATTGGTCAGCAAAAATATGGATTCCTTTTATATGGATGTTCTAACTGAAAGGTAATAATTTAATATTTATGAAATTTTACTTAACAACAAATTAATGGCAAGTTGCCTGAAAATATATACATTCTAAAACTAATTATAATATTCTTCTGCAAAGTGGGTAGGTATGTTCATTGAACAAGGTAAGATAATTTTCAAGTTTCATTGAACGTACCCGCTGTAACCAAAACGCCACTCAAGTTAATTAAATGTCATTAAGCAAGGGGACAAATTAATAAACTCGGAAGCAGTGAACTTTCAGCTGTCAAAAATCTATCGGAACTTATCAAAAAAGTTTGCAATCAATGTGCGTAAATATGGAAAGGGCAATTTGGAAAGCATTTCCAGCGGCATATCGATATAGTGAAACAATTACCACTCACACATCGATTTAGACAGTTAAATGTTAAAGTTAATCCTCAACTGATAAACTGATCTCTAGTTTACTTGCGGTTAATTATTTGTCGGATAACCTAACCTAGCTCAACTCAGCTACTGAAAAACTAACACTTTAAGTTGTCAAAAATCTATAGAAATCGATGGGCGACACTGTGGAAATCGCAATTTCTAAACATTTACTCCGTTAATACAGAGTTAACCATATCTCTAATTTGTTGAGTTACTTCGGGATCTAAATTGTCAGCAATCTTTTTCATAAGTTTTTCCGCAATTAACCTTGCAAATAGAATGATCTCGCACTGAAAAGCTGGCCTAACTTATTTAAGAGTATTCTATGGGAATCTATTAAATAAACTCGTAGGAGATAAAAATCGGTAATTTGGAGAGATGAGTATTGAGTTTAAATTTCTGCTTAGTGACGTCATTTCTGGTTTTCAGTGTGAAATAAGATAAGTTTCGAAGTAAATTTTTTCAGACAAAATTAAACTTAAACCATCCACTGATAGAACTAATTTTAAATTAACCCGAGGTTATTTGCTTTTTCTGGTTTAACTTTGCATTAACTCAGCCACAGGAAAACAGGACCGATTCTTTATTATTTTGTTCCCCTTATCATTAAACAATTTGAATACATATTCAATAGCAGAGTCTCAGTAAATTAATAATATATTTTCTACCTTTTGTTTTTTTATTTAAGGCCTCAAGTAAACAAAAAGCTTCAAATAAGACTTAAAAGTAAATTTCCAATTGGAAATGTTTCGTATGAAATTGTATCAAGAGGAGATATCATTCAATCAAAAACAATCAGCGTAAGTGTTACAGATTTTTAGGTTAGTTTTTTTTTTTTTTTTATAATCTACACGCGCTCAAGGGATTATGAATACCATTTAAATGTTTCACCACAGCGCGGGCGTGAGGTTAAGGAAGAGAGAGAATGATAGGAAAGATGTGTGGCGCGATATTCGGAGACTGTAAAATGGTTGTTGTCTCAGATTTTATCTCCAGGAATGGCGGCTGAACTAATGCGGAGAAATTTCCGTGTCTTATTTATATATGTCCCTTATAATTCGTATTAATTTTTTTTATTCTTTGTCATATTTTATCGGTATACTCTCGCGCCACGGCCACCCCCAAATATGTTTTTTTTTTTGAATAATATTTATTTAGGTCCCAGATAACCAAACGACATTTATTATACAATTAAATGTGACCTATTTAATGGTTCCGAAGATAACCATATTTGCCCATCATATTGTAAATGGTTTTTTTGTAGGGCAGCTAAAGGACGTTCACATAAAAAGGGCTTTTCAAAACACGGTACGTTCATGCAATTACCATTATTTTAGAAAACTTTTTATTTTTATTGTTTAAGTTTCGAAAGTTTCAGTTAAATAGATATTGTTCTTCAGATTGAAATTAAAACCTCTGAAGAAACTATACCTGGTGCTCCAATACACATTAATGTCACTTCCGATGAAGAATTCTACATTGGTTTAATGGCGCTTGATCAGAGGGTGCCTCAAAACATAAATACCAAAAATGACTTGAACGAGGATCTTGTCTACATCAAACTTCGAAATTATGATTCTATAAGTATTGATTCGAGTGTATTTCCTGGAATAAGAGCAAGACTTGTGACCTTCTCAAATGCCTTAGCGGATGATGGATCAAGTAAGTACCTCGATGCATTTATACTTACTCTAAAAAATCTTTAAAATTAGAAATATTTTCAGGAGTCGGAAGCAGGGACAGTTTCCTGGCACGTGGTGAACAGGGCCATCCATTACCCGACCATTTTGAAAAACCAAGTATAAAACTTCCAAGTCTTCCGAAACTTTTTTCCGAAAGATGGCTGTATGAGGACTTTGAGAGGTAAGCATAATATCATTTGCTGTTAAACTAAACTTAATTAATTATTGTTTTTAAATCAAGTAGTCCAAATGGAAATTTGAGTTTATTTGAAACCGTGCCCGGCACAATCACATCTTGGTCCATAACTGTGTTCTCACTTAATTCGAAATCTGGGCTGACAGTGACAAAAAATGCAATCAACCTGAACGTTTTCCAAAAGTTCTTCATTTCATTTGACTTACCAAGCTTGATTAAAGAAGGTAAACGGCTATTGGGATTTGCGCCCTAAGACGTTAAACACTTTTCATTTTAGATGAAACTGTTGAGATTCCCATTTACATATGCAATTATATGAGTAAAGACGCTTTGACCAATGTGACCATTCAAAAGGATAATGAAGATCTAGAATTTGCCTTGAATTCTAACCAAGCAATTATTTCGGCAAGTGGAAGAGATGACTTACAGTGCGTGTAAAACCACTGAGACCTGGAAAAAACAACTTAAAAGTCAAAGCTATTTCCTCAATGGCAAACGATGCGGTTCAAGAGACCCTCATTGTCAAATCGGACGCAATTCCTAATGGAATATCAAAGACATATTTGTTGAATCTACCAGAAGAAGACACCCACGAACACCAGATTACAATTGATATTCTTGAACACGCTGTACCAGGCCCAAAAAGACCCGAAGTTTCAGTAGTTGGTGATATATTTCGGCCTTTGGTTTTTTTTTTTTTTTTTTTTTATAACTTTGCACGCGCTCAAGGGATTATGAATACCCTTTATATGTTTTTCTTAACACAGCGCGGCATCCGGTGGAAGAAGAGAAAGAAGGATAGGAAAGATGTGTGGCGCGATGTTCTGAGACTAGAGCTGGTTGTTGTCTCAGATTTATCTCTAGGGATGGCGGCTGAACTAATGCAGAGAGAATTACCGTGTCTTATTTATTTATGTCCCTTATAATTCGCATTATTTTATTTATTTCTTTTTCATATTTTATGGGTATGCTAGTTTACTCAATCACATGTTGTCAGTGTTATGCCTAAACAGCATGTAATGCGCAATGCAGCAATTTATTTTATGACAATTTTTAGAATTGGTTTTTAATGGAATATAAGAACACATAGACAACGGCAGGAATCGAACCTGCAACCACGAGGTTGACAGGCGAGCACAATACTATCGCGCCACGGCCTTGTATATATAACCTATAGTATTATCGTGAGGTAGGTTTTATTTACGCTGGATAACGACTCGTGAGGGCGCTAGTTTCCACATTAAAATTAGCAACATTGTCAGATTTGTCGCAACATTTTGAATATACACACCATTTTAGAAAGAGCAAGTTATATTATATACATTGCGTATATTAATAAAAGGAGTAAGAGAGTTAAATGAAAAATATTATTTTTTTTGTCATATCAGGGACAAAGAACAGATAAATTGCAAGTAAATAGAAAAATATTCAGTGCGTGTGTGTGAATTTTATATTTAGTTTCGTTTTGTTGTTAAGTTTTGCTTTGATTTATTTTTGCCAATTTTTTTTTTACATTTTTTTTAAGTTTAAGTTCAAGGTGTTTCAAGGTCTTTCGATAAGAATAAGAAAAATAACATCTTAATAATAATGAAATAGTGAAAAATGTCCAGTTGAATATGGGCAGATTACATACCTATATAATTGTTTTGTGAATTTCAGTTTGTGCTGTAGGTAGTATTTTGTGTGAATTTCGCGGATAAAATTTAGATATAATTAAAACACCTACAATGCAATTCTATTTGCAAATGGAATTTTATTAATTTTAAGTGTTGTGAACGTATTGTAAAACCTGTGAAGTGTCAATAATTATATATGTACATACTTACATACCTTCTTTGGTATCTTTAATGTGGAGTGAACATGTATTTTTGTTTTTTTTTCGTATAGTGCTTGTATTAAGTGTTTTTTTTTAAGTAATAATAAAGAAAGGTGTGTGAATTTATTGGAAGTATAGCCTGTACAATTAAAAGTCAGCTGTTCTTTTTAATAAATACATTCGGTGGATTTGCTTCAAACTTGGTACATATTATTTTTTCAATAATATGCATAAACGCTTTTTTCATTTTTTTTATGTAGTAAACCAAAATTTTTCAAAAACAATTTTTTTGTAAATTAATTTTTTTTTTGAAAACTCAAATTTTCAAAAACGGCTGAACAGATTTTTTCGAAACTTCGCATTTGGAAGTTTTTTGACATTATCTTCACAGTTAAAAAAATTACTTTCCTAAAATAAATAACAACGGTACCTCAAAAACGGCTCCAAGAGTTTTTATAAAAAAAATGTGTGTGTTCTTATATTAGTACATTCCACTTTCAAATATAAAAATATTTTATTTTGCGTACTTATTAACAGTTCTTCCCATAGAACCACTTTTGGTTTTTATTAACACACTTTAATATTTTCGACTTTCTCACTATTGGATGGACCGATTAAAATTATTATCCTAAAATTATTCTTGCTAAAAGTGTTAATAAAATTGTTTACTCAAATTTTCAAATACGAGTTATTCGATTTTTAAAAAATAAATAGATTTTTTTTTTGAAAAACCGATTTTTCAAAAACCAGTCAAAGATTTTTTTTAATTTGAAATTTATATCTATATTAATAATATCTCCAAAGTGTGGTTCCAATTTTTTTGCTAAAAATGTTTTTAAAATTTTATACATAAAAAATTAATTTAGAAAAAAACCGCTCCAACGATTTTTGAATTCAAATGGTATCTTTGTTTTCCCTCAAACTTTAACAACTAAGCAATATAAAAATATTTACATTAAAAAATGCGTTTTAATCAAGTACTACAAACTACACAAATTATAAGATACTGTCTGATGTAATTTAAAAAGCTATATGTATTTATTAAAAAGAACAGCTGACTTTTAATTGTACAGGCTATACTTCCAATAAATTCACACACCTTTCTTTATTATTACTTAAAAAAAAAACACTTAATACAAGCACTATACGAAAAAAAAACAAAAATACATGTTCACTCCACATTAAAGATACCAAAGAAGGTATGTAAGTATGTACATATATAATTATTGACACTTCACAGGTTTTACAATACGTTCACAACACTTAAAATTAATAAAATTCCATTTGCAAATAGAATTGCATTGTAGGTGTTTTAATTATATCTAAATTTTATCCGCGAAATTCACACAAAATACTACCTACAGCACAAACTGAAATTCACAAAACAATTATATAGGTATGTAATCTGCCCATATTCAACTGGACATTTTTCACTATTTCATTATTATTAAGATGTTATTTTTCTTATTCTTATCGAAAGACCTTGAAACACCTTGAACTTAAACTTAAAAAAAATGTAAAAAAAAAATTGGCAAAAATAAATCAAAGCAAAACTTAACAACAAAACGAAACTAAATATAAAATTCACACACACGCACTGAATATTTTTCTATTTACTTGCAATTTATCTGTTCTTTGTCCCTGATATGACAAAAAAAATAATATTTTTCATTTAACTCTCTTACTCCTTTTATTAATATACGCAATGTATATAATATAACTTGCTCTTTCTAAAATGGTGTGTATATTCAAAATGTTGCGACAAATCTGACAATGTTGCTAATTTTAATGTAGAAACTAGCGCCCTCACGAGTCGTTATCCAGCGTAAATAAAAGCTACCCCACGATAATACTATAGGTTATATATACAAAGGGTCTGAGTTATTTATTGTGCTGCTTCTTTTTGCAATGCCTTGCTCCAGTGTGTGAATTTTTGTTTTGTTTTTTTATTTTTTAAATTTTGCTCGAGCTCAAGGGATTATGAATACCCTTTATACATTTTTAACACAGCGCGGCATCCGGTGAAAGAAGAGAAAGAAGGATAGAAAGATGTGTTGCGCGACTTATTGAGACGGTGGTTCTTGTCTCAGATTTTATCTCCCAGGATGGCGGCTGAACTAATGCGGAGAAAATTAACGTGTCTTTTTTATTTATGTCGCTTATAATTCGCATTATTTTACTTTATTTCGTTCTCATATTTATGAGTAGTTTACTCAATCAGATGTGGCTAGTGTTATGCCTGAACAGCATGTAATGAGTAAACCAGCAACTCATTTTATGACAATTTTTAGAATTGGTTTTTAATTGAATATAAGAAGACATAGGCAACGGCAGTAATCGAACCTGTGACCACGAGGTTGATAGGCGAACACACAATTATTGCACCACGGCGAACCCCAAGTGTGTGAATTTTTGTTTAAATTCGTTCTCGATTAAATTAATTCGCCCAGAGAGACTTTCGGATAGTGTCTTAATTTCTGTTTGTATTTGTGAAATATTTGATTCAGTAATTTCTTTTTCAAACCAATCCAATCGAGTGTTAAATGTTTACCAAAATTTCTTGTGATAGCGAAATGTAGATAATGAAGCTGAACTGCAATTTCGTGAGATTAGTCATTGTATTTATAATTATATAGTACTACTTTTGGCGTTTTTCTTTTTTCGTTCAGAGCAGAGCACTGAACAGAGTTTGAACACATAGATTATGCACTGAACTTCTTCCAAACAGAGCGAGCTCTGAACACTGATATATTTTTTAAACACGCTCGAACCACACAAATCAGAATACATTTAAATTTTTAACCATAAAAAGCAATACCTACACTTTTTTGTACACAGGTACACACGAGATACAGAAAATTAACTAGCGATCAACTTCTTTCGCCAACCTATGTATGTAATTTTTTTTTTCTTCACATTTTCCTTCTTGGCAGACATGGCATTTGGTGCGTTCAACAATTTACTCACATGTTCAGTCAATTATTTTCGAGCACGTCGAGTGCGATCTATACCATGTTCAGAACGAAAAAAGAAACACACATTTGGAGCTCTGCATGCTCTGAGTTAAAAAGAAACACAAACGAATTTTTTGACAACTCAGACTCTGCTCCGAACTAAAAAAGAAAAACGCCTTAATAAACATGAAAATCTGTTCATGAACGCGCCCTTGAAGATGGCGCTAGTGTCGAGAGATTTGCATTTGTAGATTATTGTTTGAGAGCGATGGCAAAGAAATAAAAGAGGGAAAATAAGAGATGAGGTAGTTTTATTTCTGTTCTTATAACAATAAGAATCACTAATTAACTTCAACTTCACAAAGAACCCTTTATCACACAAGAATAAAAAAATACCGAATTGCATTTCTACGAAATCAAATTGAATCTTGTTTTCTACACACAACCGACGGCAAAATATGTATATTTCACACACGTACCTACAATGTCGAAAAGAAAAATTACACGAAATCTTGGTTCAAACCAAAACAAAGCGAAATATACCTAGGTAGTACATAAATCAAAAGTAGGTCGAACGGGATACCTACAAATTGAAATTATGATATTCTTCCTACATAGGTATTTTCTCCAGTTTATAATAAATGTGAGGAAAGAAAAAAAAATGCAAAAAATATATATTCTTTTATCCTGCTTTAGCTTATGCATTCTTCTCCCTCATTAGCTATTTGTCTTGCCTTATTATTTATTTGTCAATACTTCAAATTCTCTGTCGCACTGAGAGTCTGCAAATTCGTACCTCTAGAGAGAGGGCGCCTCGGATGTTCCGCTTCATGATAGTACTATAGAATATATATACAATGGATTTGTGTTATGTTTATGGGTGATCCCCAAAAATTCAGATTTCCCAGTGTTTTGTTTTACTTCTTTTTTTTTTGTTTTCTTTTACTTCTTGCGATTATAAGTAAAGGGTTATCCATTTTGTGGTTTTAAAAGTATAGGGCTGGAATTCGACATCTGTCAAACTAAGTTGTTAAACCAATTTTTTTTCCAGTTGAAAGTCTGGCATTTACGAAAATGGATCGCTTAACTATCGCACAACGCATACAAATTGTTTAAACCTACTACAAAAATTGTGATTCTGCCACAGCCACATATCGTGCGTTAAGAGGAGATTATGGTTTACATAATCGTCCAACTACGCAATCAATTGGTAGAATTGTGAAGAAATTTGAAGAGACTGGATTGGTTACAGATACTGTAAGGCCTGTGCATCATCGTTTCGCTCGTATCACTGAAAATATCGCTGCTGTAAGTGAAAGTGTTGCCGAAGACCAATTCTGGTCTGTCGATTCCTCGTCGTTCGTAGGAATTAAGATTGTCTTACGGTACATTATGGCGTATTTTGCATTTGGATCTACACCTACATCCATATAGTGTCCAGCTTACACAACAACTGGAGTCAGCTGACAATTCACAACGTCGTAGAAACGTCGAATGGGTGCTTGAACAACAGGCGGTGGACGTCGATTTTTCGAACAAAATTTTCTTCAGCGACGAAGCACATTTCTCACTCGGTGGGTATGTTAATAAACAAAATTGTCGTATTTGGGGTTCTGAGAATATTCAAGGGATTGAAGAGAGTCCATTACATCCACAAAAAGTCACTTTTTGGGGCGCTCTTTGGTCCGGTGGTGTGATTGGACCTTACTTCTTCGAAAACGACGATGGAACTAATGTCACTGTCAACTCGGAGCGTTATGGTCATATGATAACCGACTTTTTTTTGCCTGCTTTTGAAGAATACGATTTGGAGAATATGTGGTTTCAATATATGGCTATGGTTTCGAATATGGCTTTATTGCAAGAGACATTTCCTGGCCGCATAATTTCTCGTCGTGGCGATATCAACTGGCCACCAAGATCATGCGATTTGACACCACTGGACTTTTTTTTGTGGGGCTACGCGAAAGACCGTGTTTATGCAGATAAACCTTTAACTCTTAAGCACTTGAAAACCAACATTCGTCAAGTTATGGCTGAGACACCGCCCAATATGTGTCAAGAAGTGGTCATAAATTACCTCAAAAGAATCGATGCTCGCAACAATTCGCGTGGTGATCATTTAAATGATGTAGTGTTTCACACATAATGTCAACGTTCAAACTTTATAATAAAAAATATCATCATGAAAAAAATATATTTTATGTGTTTTTTATTTACGTTTACTTTTGAAACCGAAAAATGGATAACCCGCTACTATAAGGTAATTTATGTATTCGTAAAAAAAGTCAAACATGACATTACGATCATAGAGAGCACCAAAAAAGTTGGTCCCCCAATTCCATCTGTCTGTCTGTCCTCGAGTCTGCAGCCTAAACGGTTGGATGGATTTTCTTCAAACTTGGTACATATTGGTTTTTCGGTAATATGCCCACACGTTTTTTGTAATTTTTTTTTTAAGTTTGTTTGCCAAAAAAAATCTTATTTTTCTCAAAAACGGCTCCTACGATTTTTATAAAAAAAACTCAGTTCATTAATGAAGGGAAAGGGTACCTTTTCATATTTTTTTTTTTTTGGAAATAAAGTGCTACTTTTGGTGCTATTTTTGGTTTTCGATTTTCTGGGAAACGGTTAATTTGATTTTTTTTACGCAGAAGCTCCTAGAAAGTCTAAACTCTATTGTAATTAATTTTGGAAATTAATTTTTTTTGAAAACTCAAAATTTCGAAAACGACTTAATAGATTTTTTCGAAACTTCGTATTTGGTAGTTTTTTGACACTACCTTTAATAGTTAAAAAAATTATTTTCCTAAAATAAAAAACAATTAAAAAAAATCTTTAAGAATAAAAATGTATTTCTCAAAAACGGCTCCAAAATTTTTATAAAAAAATGTGTGTGTTCTTAAATTAGTGAAGCCCACTTTTCATTATAAAAATATGTTTTTTGGCGTACTTATTGACGATACTTCCCATAGAACCACTTTTCATATTTTCGACTTTCTCAATATTGCATAAACTGATTAAAATAATTTTTTTAGACAAATGATCCCTAAAATTGTTAATAAAACTGCAGACGAAAATTTTCAAAAAAAAGTTTTTCGATTTTTAAAGAAATAAATAAAAATTTTATTTTTGAAAAATCGATTTTCCAAAAACTAGTCACAGAATTTTTTTTTTTAATTTGAATTTTATATGAATAATATCTTCAAAATGGTGTTTCAATGTTTTTTTGTGAAAAATGTTTTCAAAATTTTATACATAAAAAATTAATTTATTAAAAAACCGGTCCAACTATAACAACTAAGCAATATAAAAACATTTAATTATGCGTATTATCCATTTATTTCTGTTTTATTATTATTCCCTTTTTACGAATTTTTGCACATGTCACTGAATACTAAACCGAATCTAGGCCCTCATACATTTATTTATACATATGTCTTTAAAAATCTCATGAATCTTATGTATGCACAATATTGTATATTGCACCTAAATTGTTAAGTTATGCATATAGCTATACCTACCGACCTACATTCGTCATTTTCATTATTATATGTACATGTTTACATACTTAGGTTGCGTCTATGTAAGTATGTAGATACATTTTACTCTCCTAACTTACATTATTAAAATCCATAACTTAGAGTTAAGTATAAATTTCTAGGAAGGTACCTATGTAACTATTCCTTGAAAAGAATTTATTATACTAAGCATCAAGTAATCTTACCTAAATAGGCTTTAAGCCTGCATAGGATAACTATACCAAACTAACTTAACCTCAATGATTTTGAAGAAAACGCAAATACTAATTTAATATTATTTTTGTTTTTTTGGACTGTATGGGTTAAAGCCACATTGAAGATTTTAATGACCTGTAGTCCAAAATGCGTTTCGCCCAGGCACGATAGTTGGGCTCGTCAGTTAGATGCTATCGTACCCTTCTAATACGCAATGTTTTTCGGTCGATGATTACCGACATTGCGTCTTAGAAGGGTACGATAGCATCTAACTGACGAGCCCAACTATCGTGCCTGGGCGAAACGCATTTTGGACTACAGGTCATTAAAATCTTCAATTTGTCCTTAACCTCAATGGTTATAGCTACATTAAAGTTGTTAGCTACAATAGCAAGTTCGTACTATCCAGTCGTGCATTTTATTTCCACTCTATTTGAGTTGAATTAAAATTGCCAATTGTTTAAGTTTTATGTAATTGTTTTTACTTATAAAGCAGATAATAGTATATTATGTAACCAGTGATAAATATTTGTAACACAAATAAAAAATATTTACAGTGTTTTGTTTTTATAAACCACTTTAGGAACAAATTGAGACTACTTCTCTGTATTCATTTCACTCTCTGCATTAAAATGTATTATTCATGAAATAAAAATGAAATTATATTCTTCACTTAGACGTTAGAACATTAACATAATGGATTACAAAACTACTAGCTATTCTTCTTAATTATATATTTTTTTTTTCAATTTACTCAGTATGTGCAAGTTAAATTACAATGTTAGTTTTTCTGGGAATCAGCCTAAGTGGACTTTAGCCATTTTTCCCCGGGCTCTTTAATTCGTACAGTAATAATTGCTATGCATTATGGTCTGGTGTACGTCATCGGTACGTCAAGTTCAACGGCAAAAATGCATTTCTTAAATCATTCTCGCATCTCTGAGAGTGTCAGTGGTATCGGTTTAGAGTCAGCAGCCTTGTGTACACTTATCAGTCATAACTTGAGCTTTTCTTGAGACAGTTTACCTTGTGCTTGACCTTATCAGACTCGAGTTGAAAATGCGGGCGAAGCTAACTCTAGCTATTAGTGCAGTGATTATTTTCGTTTTGTTCCGTGAAACAATATCAATTAAAAAAGGGTTGGTGTTCGTTTTTTTTTTGTTTAATGGAAAATCGAAACAAGATTGATTGATGCTAATTAATTCGAATTATTTTTATAGATTCTATACCATTGTTGCTCCTGGAACAATACGATCAGAATCAGTTTTCCATGTGTCGATTTCTTTAAGTAATTTCCGTCGATCGTGTTGGTTCAATATAAGTTTACAAGTTTTGGGTTCACCATTTGAACTTAAAACGGTTGAAATTCAACCAGGAACAACGGAGTTAGTTAAGCTTCAGGCGCCTCATCTTTTTTATAAAACCGGGAATTTAATAGTTTCTGGATATCGTGGCATCATTATGGATAATGCAATTGCTGCAATAAACTTCGAACATAACTCATTCTCGACATACATTCAAACCAATATGGCAAAGTACAAGCCTGGCGAATTGGTTCAATTTCGAGTGATTTGTGTTGATGAATTGACGAGACCAGCTCAAATTCATGAAAGAATAGTTGTTTTGATTTTTGTGAGTGTGTTTGTTTTTTGTTTAAAAATAAATGGAAATATTTTCGATTTTAATAATGTTTAACAGGATGGACAAGATAATTTTGTGAAGCGATTCCCTGACGTTAAACTTGTGAAAGGTGTTTTCAAAGGTGAATTTCAACTATCTGAATTCAATAATTTGGGCCAATGGAAAATAAAAGTTGAAGTTACGAATAATGTAGTTGCAGAGAAAACTTTTTCAGTTGCAAGGTATGATCCGCCGACATTTTATGTAAAAATTAACACCCAGCTGAATGTCGCCATAACGAAGGGAAATATATCACTGGATATAAGTGCAAGGTAAATAATTTAGAAAAAAAGTTTCATAACGACAATCTGATTCTTAATAAATAACCCATTTAATTTAAGAATAGAATTAAAGACAACTTAAATTTAGGGCCAGTTTTTCAGTTGGAGACTTTTGTTGTGTCAAATTAAGATCCCGAATTATCTAAGGATTTCCACTCTTGCACGAAAAATAGTGCTTATAGTTTTCTTAGGGAGTTCGCCTTTGAAATAATTAGCAGCTTGAACTCGATGATTTAAATCTCTGTATATAAGCTTTGTTGACAATTCCACCGATTTAGATATTAGCCGTGTTTTATTGGGAAATTTATCCATCGTAAATTTATCCGTCGTAACATTTTACATACAATTCGACACGGTCGATGAAAAGTTAAGTAGAATGCTAGATGGTTGACGTTTATTTGAGTCTCGATTTGATTTTGTTAGTTTTGTTGGTACGATTGATAGTTGAATATTGAATCTCGATTGATGTGTTCATAGATTTATAATTATTAATTTCCATTCGTAGGACAAATCGATCTTTTTAATGTTTTTTTTTTTATTTAGTTGACCAGTTTATATCTCCATTTTTTAATAAATATATAAGCTGTTCTTCCGAAAATGTTCTAACTTTTACTATTAAAAATGTAAGTAAAAGTTTTTTGCATTCTTTGCTCAAATATTTTCTGGAACACGTCTAAAATTCCATCTATATCTGCAATTTTGTATACCCCTAACATCAATTGAACAATTTTAACAAATTTCGATTTCCATTTTGAAAAAAAAAAAGAAAAATCTATCGCTGTTGAATGAATTCCGTTTTACTTTTATTTTTGACTAAGACCAATTTTCGGTTTGAGTTCAATTTTATAGGTAGTTATAAATAAACGGACTTTTGTGAAAAAAAATATCTTTTTATTTAGATCTACAAAAAAGCAATTTGACAAGTTTGGATGGGTCGAAATATTGATTTGAAGTAAACCGCACATGGGTGAACTGCACTACAGACGAAGTGCTCGACTGCTGCAAAATATTTATTCGTATGAAATTCTATGAACTATAAGACTAAGCCAGAACGGAACTGCACAAAATGTACTTTATGACGTTTGCCATGGACGGACTTCGCTTCACTACATAGACTTGGCGTAAATTTTTGTGATCCCATTGTTTTTTTTCTGGACATGTGCATGGAAATGGCAAAATGTTAACTATTGTTTCTAACTTCGCTTATGTTAAGTGAAGTGATGAGTTATTATTAATTGAATGCAAAACACACTCAGAAAATAAATTTGTAAATTGACTTGAAGAATAAAACTCCATCTATCTATCTACTTAGAAAATAAGTAAAAGCGTGAAATATAAAGGGGAAATGTAAGGGGAGTGAACAATTTAAAATACGTGTAGCGTGCGTTCAAACCAAGAAACATTAAAAGGAAACAAACAAATCTCCAGCAACTTTGTTTACTTTCTATTTTTTATATTTAAAAGTAAATTATTGGTCATAATTTTGATATTTTCTTAATTATTCTTTGCACAAAACTCTTTTGTTGCTTGTGAAAGCTGTGCAGGGGTACCATTCTTACAAAACTAAAAGAAAGGCTGCGGTCGATGGGTTTTTTGGGGAATTATTTACTGTACAATGGATGAATTCCCAATAAAACACGGCTATTGAACGTATATTTGCTTATCAAGCTTCGATATAACATTCGCAAATAACTCACTTCAATTATCTAAATTAGATTCAGTTTTAACCAAAAGCTTCGGCATAAAAGTCTTGTAGAAACTCAAACTTGTTCATGGTACTTGTCAAAAAATAGGAGTTAGCTTTTAAGTTCGTAAAATAAATTGGGGTAACACCTGACCCGACATAGAAAGCATGCATTGGGGTAGAATTCGGTAATCGAAATAAATGTTTGAAGAAAAAACCTATTAATCTTATTACCAAAAGCTTGGACTCTGTAACACATACAAGTATTTACGGTTTAAACACCCGGTTTCCCGGTATTTGGACCTTAAGTGTATATTTTCGTTGGAAAAGAGATTTGACCACATAACGCTTAGTGTTATTTTGGCTTCCTTACACTTTTCCTGCATAATGATTAGCAAAGCTAACGTTAGAATACATCCGAACTCCCAAATACTTAAATTTGTGTACTACTTCTACATGTTCCCCATCCAACTCTCAACTTTCTTCTCTCGATTTCTTATATTTCAGAGCTTCAAACACTAAGAAGAAAAAATATTGGACTCAGGATATATCCCTGAGGAACACCAGCAGTAGTTTCAAACCAATTGGATATATCCGAGCCATCCCAAAGTGTCGCACTAATCAGAAAAGTTTCACGGATTGCCAAACATTTCCTAATTCTGCTTTGAAATCAACAAAGTAGGACTTTAGCTTTTTTGTTCTTAGGCCAAATTTATTGGATAAGCTTGAAATGTGGTCATCAGTATAAAATCCAGCATGTGGATCGGCTTGAAATATGCTTAAACGTTGATTTAATCATATCCAGTTTGAAGGTCTCATTGTAGCAAATACCTTACGAATTTAGTTAAGTATTGATATAACCCTACAATATTCATGAAAGTCGGCTTTTATTGAGTTACTAGCTAAGCGATTTTTATCAGGTAGTTCCCCTATCCTATCGCCTCCACAAGCAGTAATTTCTTTCAGAAGATCGAACAAATTTTATGAAATGAATTATTTTACGAAATCGATTTCAGCATTCATTTCTTACAATCTCTGTGGAAATAAATTAAGAAAAAAGTCAGTCAGTCCGACTGAAATTTGTGTAGTTTTATATCTGAATATTTATGGGTTGAGATGGAGTACCAGGCCGTGAATTCTGTACTGTCAATAAGATTTTATGAAATAATTTGCCCACTGAACGAAGAAATTAAAATTTCCTGCAATTATTGCTGAAATAAAAACAGGGTTAGTTTAGTCTGTACCTTTTTATAAGTTCCTAGTTTGATTTCTTGCGTAGTTTAATGACTTGTGACAGACCTGTTTATATATATAGTTTGCTTAAGATAAGCCAATTTAGAAAAGTAAGTATTTCATTTTCTAAAAAAGTTCAGAAAAGCAAATACTTTTCTACAGAGCTTGTTACACTCGTAGTCGAACCATTCACAATGAGAAACTATATCTGCCTATTGCAGCGATTTTGTGAAATGGAAGATATGTGTAATTGTTTTCAAAATGTTCTCCACAACAAGCTCACTAGGTGCAGAACAATGGGAAAGAATTGACACAATGTTACGGTTTAACCTAAATTGATATCTATCTGAATACTGAGGGGACCATTTGAGCTGGTATTAAAATTTTTAAAAAGTCTAATAATTTCGTTTTGTTGGTCTTCTTTTAAAAAAGTGCCAATCAATATAATTATTTTGAATTGAATTTTGAAAAATCAACTTACTTAGTTTTTGTTGGGATATCTATGCATAGTAGCATTTTTCATACAGCATCGCTAGATGCTTAGCCCTACGATCGATAATAAAAAGGTAAAGTAGAATTTTATGCCGTTTTCCATTGGTTCCACTCAAAGGTATTTACCCATTATAATATTTAAGTGTGACTGTAAAATAGCGCTTCTTTAGTGGATTCTTATTTTAAATCAAGAAGTGAATTTCTCTCAGAATCGTCACTGTGGATCGATAGCTTATTCAAGTCTCGAATTTGATTTTGTTAGTTTTGTTATTACGATTGATAGTTGGATTGAATCTCATCACAATGGTTGTGTTCATAGAGTAGTTAGAATTACTAATTTCCATTTGGCAGACAAACCGATCTATAAGATTTTGATTTTGTTGGCCAGCTTATATTTCTAAAATATCAGATAACTCTATTTTTTAATAATTATGCCTCTCCCCTTAAAAGTTTCTCACTTTTAGTATTAAAGATTGCAATTGAACTTTCTTGCAATCTTTACTCAATTGTTTTCTGGAGCACGTCAAAAATCCATCTATATCTTCAATTGTTTATATCCACAAACGTCAATTATTGATCAATTTTAAGAAATTTCTATTTCCATTCTGAAATGAAATCAATATCTTTTGAACAAATTCGCTTTACTTTCAATTTTCGTTCTGTGTTCAATTCTTATTGGTAATTATAAATAAAATTTACAAAAATCATCTTCTTATTACGAGTAAGATCTACAAAAAAACCATAATATGACGACTTTTGATTTATTTTTCATGTTAAAATCAGCTAATAGATTTACACTACCTGTACTTAAAATAAAGGGTTATTCATTTTGCGGTTTCAAAAGTAAACGTAAATAAAACACATATAAAATATTTTCTTTCATGATATTTCTTTTTTGTTATAGAGTTTGAACGTTGACATTATGTGTGAAATACAACATCATTTATATGACCACCACACGAATTGTTGCAAGCATCGATTCTTTTGGGGGAATTTTCGACCACTTGACAACATAACTTAACGAATGTTGGTTTTCAAGTGCTCAAGAGTTAAAGGTTTATCTGCATAAGCACGGTCTTTCGCGTAGCCCACAAAAAAAGTCCAGCGGTATCAAATCGCATGATCTCGGTGGCCAGTTGATATCGCCACGACGAGAAATTACACGGCCAGGAAATGTCTCTTGCAATAAAGCCATATTCGCTCGAGTTGTGTCGTATGTGGCACCGTCTTGTTGGAACCACATATTCTCCAAGTCGTATTCTTCAATAGCAGGCAGAAAAAGTCGGTTATCATATGACCATAACGCTCCGAATTCACGCTAACAGTCGTTCCATTGTCGTTTTCGAAGAAATAAGGTCCAATCACACCTCCGGACCAAAGAGCGCCCCAAACAGTGACTTTTTGTGGATGTAATGGCCTCTCTTCAATTACTTGAGGATTCTCAGAACCCCAAATATAACAATTTTGTTTATTAACATACCCACCGAGTGAGAAATGTGCTTCGTCGCTGAAGAAAATTTCGTTCGAAAAATCGACGTCCACCGCCTGTTGTTCAAGAACCCATTCGAAGTATCTACGACGTTGTGAATGGTCAGCTGGCTTCAGTTGTTGTGTGAGCTGGACTTTATATGGATGTAAGACAGTCCTAATTCCTGAGACCGACGAGGAATCGACACATTCGGGTCTTCAGCAAAACGTTCACTTACAGCAGCAATATTTTCAGTGGTACAAGTGAAACGATGATACACAGGCCTTACAATATCCTTAACCAATCCAGTCTCTTAAAATTTCTTCACAATTTTGCCAATTGCTTGCGTAGTTAAACGATTAAGTAAAGCATATTCTCCTCTTAAATTACGATATGTGGCTGTGGCAGAATCACCATTTGTGTAGTACGTTTACCAATTTGTATGCGTTGTGCGATAGTTAAGCGATCCATTTTCGTAAATGTCAGACTTTCAAATGAAAAAAAAAATTGGTTTAACAACATAGTTTGACAGATGTCGAATTCCAGCCATCTACTTTTGAAACCACAAAATGGATAACCCGTTAAAATACATAGAATTTTGAGATGTTTATTTATAAAAGTGTTTTCTGATTTGTTCAATTTATTTACTCTGTAAGAGTTCTGTTCCATATGGTGTAAGGGAGTTTATTTTCTACCTTAACTTTCTTTCATTCACATTCATGTTTGAAAAAAAACCTTCACTCAAATATGTAGATAATAGTAGAATTCTCCCAAAACTATTATAGCTATAACTATAAGGGTCAAAGTATGCTTTTTGTTCGCTGTGTCATTTTTTTGTTCCCTCTCGCTTAAGTTAAGTAAAGTCTGCTGAGGGAATATCGAATAGAAAGCAAAACATACACAGAAAATAAATTTGTAAATTAACTTGAAGAATAAACCTTTATCAATACAGTATTAGAAAATAAGTAAATCATGCAATATAAAGGGGGAATCTAAGTGAAGTGAACAATTTAATCTACGTGTTTTGTGCGTTCAAACCAAAAAACATTAAAAGGAAACAAAAAAATCTCCAACAATTTGGTTTCTTCGTGTGAAACGTACTGGAGATTTTTAAAGCAATTCAAAAATTGACCTGCGTAAAAGAGGAGTTTGAGACCACAGTCTACGAACAAACCCATCGTAGATGTAGAATGAATGTTCGAATTAAAAATTGCAAATGAATAAAAGATTCAAATAAGAAATGCTTTTGAAATATAAATTAATATTACTACGTTTTTCTACTTTCTTATTTTTATTAAGGTAATTGATAAGAGAAAATAAACGAGGAGATTACTTTCGTATATATTGATCAAATTTACTATTTATTTTAATACAAAGAGATTAATATGCATGAATTTTAAATAAATTAGTAACGTGTTTAATAAACTTAGTGGTTTCTTGTTATGTTATTCGTTATGTTTCCAATTAATGTCATGAGAAGCAAAAACCTTTGGAACCATAATTAAACAAGTTACTTATTCATCTAAGCTAGAAGCATAGAAATTTCTTTACATTAAAATAAACTTGCTGCCCGGCGAACGTCGTTTCTTTTAAATTCGTTAATGTAATGAAATAAATAATTCCGAGCATTCACATACTGTTTAATGTAATTCAAACAAATTAAATTCTTTATTCAAAACTTCTATTAAATACAATTTAAATAACTGAAGTATGTATACCCAATAATTATCGCTTGAATGACATTTGATAAGAGATTATTCACAATCACACGCGTTACGTTACAAGGTTGCAGTGCATTTAAGTTGTGAACAATATTATTACTCATTCGATTTTAAATTCTTTGGCGGAAAGTTCGGAATCTTCAAAGAATTCCGTTCGTTTTCATACATCACGAATCATCGTCAGATTTGTATAAATGTAACTCACCGAAGATTTGATGATGAAAAAAAAATCAAATCAACTGATATGGCAGGGCACATCTTAGGATGTTTGGTATCTTCATGATTTACTTGCAATTCTCTTCCATATAATAAGTGGTTTATGTCTTTCCCGACAGTTACGTCAACATGTTTGTTCCATACAAGTTTAGTATCTAGTGTGATTCCTAAATATTTAACCTTCTTCTGGATGTCGATTTCTTCCACAGCTAAATGTAGACCTAATCTATGAACATGCTCGGTTAACTTGCTCGTTTTGCTCTTTCGATTTTAATGTGTTCGCCATGTTTGCGAGTAAACCTCATTTTTGCTGTTAACGTCGCGTCGCCGAGTTCATATTTCGGATGAAACACAATGGCTTCTCTATCGGACATGTTAAGACTTTGAAGAATCAACACTAAATGAATATTGACTAAATATGTTCGTTGTGTAAGGGATAATGCAAACGAATAAGTTCGGCGATTATGTCCATCGCTTAGGGCAAGCCAACGCACTTTATACCTTGAGAAGTAAGACTAGACTAGACTAGATTAGATTTCTAAACTATTAAGCGATACAATTAGTCGTATAAGAACTTAATGTATCAATTTTACTGCCAAATTAGTAAAAGAGGTTCATAAAAGGGCTTGAAGTAATTTCAATGCTTTAAAGAATGGAATTATTATCTGTGTAAAATAACTTAAGACCTGTTAAAATTGTTCTATCATTGATCTTGCTAATAATTTAGGGTTTTAGTACGAAAAACTAGAAAAATAAATTAAATCAATGGACGAATATGAATTTCGTTAAATGGCAAGAACTTCAAGATAAAGTTAAGTTTTGGCAGAAGTTTCACACTATAAAAACGCAGCTGGGGCAATCCTTATGAAGAATTATTCCAACTATCTAGAACAGTAATGTCGCTTCCACTTTCAAATACCGAAGTGGAACTCATTTTTAGCATGATGAACATTGTTAAAAATATGTTGAGAAATAAAATGTGAACGAAAACTCATTGGAAATCAATTAAAAATATAAACAAAAATGCACGGCTGGATCGCACGAACTTGCTCTTATGTTCGACCACATCGTATGCAAAAGATTTCTAATAAACATCTAAATATATTATTAAATTGGTTTTTTACTCAATTTGTTATATATAATAAATTTCTTTAATTTTTTTCTTAATCAATATTAAAATAATTCGTAATTCTGAAATAAATACTTAAACTAATTTGAATTGAAAAAAAGTGCGCTATTTTATTTCTTAGAAAAATTGAATTTATGAGAAAAAAATTTAAATATCTGTGGAGCGGTTTTTGAGAAAAATAGTTTTTTTTTTAAACTTTTTTAAAACATTTTTTAAAAATAAATTCAAAAACACCAATTAATAGGTATTCGGCAAATACATATAACTATAATTTTTGAAAGAAATTAATGAGCAGTTTTAAAAATATAAATCTTTTAAATTGTTTTTTTCTTCAAAAATGCTCTACCAAATCATATACAGGTGTGAAATTTCCAAGGAATCGGTTAAGCCATTTATGAGATAGTCGAAAAAAAACGGTCCTTTGGAAAGTGGCGTTTTTAAACATTTTTCCAATTTTTGTTTCAACCATATGATCTAACCTAAAAACCTGCACTGATTTTTTTTTACCAAAATCGTTAGAGCCGTTTCCGAGAAGTCCAAAGCATTGAATAAGTCTCTCAATGTATTGTTTTTGCCTTAGACTGTAATTTGATTGACTATCTTTGGAGACTTCAATTTCAAAGTGACGTGTTAGCAACGTCTCTGCTTTCTTGATTAAGGTTTCAACAATATGTCATCAACATAAACCAATATGTGACAGCCTACACCATTTGTTGATCTGCTATATAGACATAAATCGACCTATGAATCACCTCGTTCCAGACGTATGCTGCCTGTTTCAGACCATATAGACTTTTCCTTAGCCGACATTCAAAGCCATCTTCTCCAACTTCAAATCCAGGTGGTTGCCTCCTATAAATCTCTTCTTTGATTTTTTCATTTAGAAAAGCTGACTTTGCATCCAAGTGTTGATCTTTCATTTTACATTTGCCTTCTATCGAAAGAAGTCGTAAAATTGTCTGCTTTATCACTGGTGCTAAAGTTTGATCGTAGTCTTATCCGTATTTTTGGCTGAAACCCTGTGCAACAAGTCGAGTTTTGAACCTCTGTACGGTTCCGTTAACATCACGCTTAATCTTATATGTCCACCTGCATCCGACTATGTTCTCGCCAGTTGGTGGAAGTTCCAATTCCCATGCTTTATTTTTCTTTAAGCCTTGAATTTCCTCCTCCATTGCATTTTTCCACTGCTCACTTTGGTTACAAGTTAGGGCTTCTTTATAATTCTTGGGATCTTTAACAAGATCTTCCTGTACCATGTTAAATCCGCTGATGAATCGATCTGGTGGTATTCCTTTATTTCGCCTACTTGACTGTCTTGGAAGGACATCCTGTGTTGGATGTATCTCCTCCTCGAGACTTGAATCATGAATATTGTTAACCGCAGATTCAGTATCTTTGGTTTTAATAGGAAGTGAGACGCTTATTTCAGAATCCCTTTCCTTAGTGGTATCGCTAATGGCCATGTGAAAAGAATCATCAAAACTTTTATCAACGAATTTGACATCTCGGCTAATAGTAGTCTTCTTGGTTGTCTTGTTGATAAGACGGTAACCCTTTGAATGCTTGTCATAGCCTACGAAAACCATTTGCTTCGCTTCGTCATCCAATTTTCGTCGGGTTTCTTGAGGCATATAAACAAAAGCCTTCGTTCCGAAGGCACGAAGATGACTAATAGCAGCCTTCTTTCAGTCCATCTTTCATAGGGTGTTATTGGGATAACGCTTGACGGGAGTCTGTTTTGCAAATAATTTGCCGTCATAATTGCTTCTCCCCAGAATTCATACCCCAGATTCGTTTCCAGCAGCATGCACCTAGCCATCTCAACCAATGACCTAATTTTGCACTCGGCCTTCCCATTTTGTTGAGGGGTATAAGTGTTGTATGCTGGTACTGTATGCCTTCCTTCGCCAAGAATCTGATGACTTTTCCTGCAGTATATTCCCCCTCCATTATCTGATCTTATTACCTTGGGCTTCATTGAAAAAATATTTTTGACAGTTTCAACATACTTAAGTAAATGCTCAAAGACTTCAGATTTGTCATTAAGTAGGTAAACTATAGTGTATTTACTGAGCTCGTCAATGAATATAAAAAAATATTCTTTTCCGCTTGGGGTAGTCGTTTGCATTGGACCACATACGTCACTGTGTATCAAGTCCATTGGTGAATTGCTTTCACTAGTTGACTTATTGAACGGCAAACGAGTCATTTTACATTGCGCGCATATCTGACACTCTTTAATGTGCTTACAATTAATAATACGAATTTCATTCACCATTTTTTCCGCAGCCATTCTCTTGAATAATAAATGCCCCTTGGTATATAAGAAATAGCGATCTATATCGTGACCTTCAAATTGAAATGGTTACAGAAGTGGTTAAAAACACGCTGTATCATACAACCAGCGACTGCAAATCATACCAACTCCTAAATGGAGACCGTCATAAATGTACGAGACAATGTTCGGAGATTAAGAAGAACCAAGCCTCATGAGCTGATGGTCTAAAAGCTATGGGAAAGTGTAATAACTTTAAACTTCCCCCAATGCGATTTACATATAAATTAAGATAGTAAAATCATTTGTCGATCTTTCATAGATTGGTCCTGATTTCACCGGTGGTTTTAGTGAGGTAAGAGTCCCACACTACTCGGTACCGATTCTTACCGAGTGTCTTTTGAAGATTTCGATCGGATGACCAAAAAAACGATCAATAATCAAGGCAATGTTTCTGATGGTGATTTTCTTCCTTTATATATAGAACCTTTGAAGTTCTTGCTTTAAGCCTCAGTTTGTATAGATTGTCGGACAGTTCTGCTACTGCTATTTCTTGGCCATCTTTCGTGTTAATTGTGCAAGTTTTGTTTCCGAAACCTAATAGAAATCCCCTATCTGTCAACCTCTTAAGAGACAGCAGGCGTCTTGAAAGTCAGGGATATATAGGACATTTTCGATACGAATTGTTCCTTCCTCATTGTTACTGTTAAAAAATTCCATTCTACATGTCCCTTTTCCCTTCGGAGTTATTTCTTCACCATTAGCTGCTATAACATTCTCATAGTTTTTGAATTCAGACTTAAGAAGTTGTCGATACAATTTGTTATGTGAACTGTTGCGCCTGAATATATAACCCAACCTTCACATGTCCCACCGCTCAACAACTCGAAACAAAACTCTTTGGAAGAAGTAACACTGTTGACTTTTCCTTTTTTCTGGTTGTTTTTCCATTCAATGATTTCCGACATTCTTTCTTCATGTGACCCCTTTTGTTTCAAAAGAAACATTTAGTGGATTCGTTTGAATATTTATTAGATACCTTTAATGCTGTATTAGTATTTCCGTTATTTTTCCTATTTTATTTCTAATAGCTTTGATTAAACGAGATCCAAGATTAAGTCCGCTTGATCCCTGGTTTCTAGTGCATTGGCAACAAGTGTATCGTAAGATCGAGGCAAACTGCTAAGAATCATTGCAATTGTCCAACTGTCTGACAACTGATCCTCACTTAATGCCACTAACTTATCGAAAATTACCGTCATTGCTTGGATATGTTCCTCCATTCTTACACCTTCTTCAAGTCTTAAACTGCATATCTTCCTCATTATTTGTACCTTATTGCTTAACGTTGATTTTTCATGATGATATTTTAGTTTATCCCACGCTGCTTTAGCCGTATCGGCCTTCCTCACATGGTGAAGTTGGTTGTCTTCAACTAATAACCCGATTATTACTTTTGCATCGTAGTCTTTCTTAATCCATTCAGCTGTTGTAGGTTCTGGTTTTGGATTGAGAACTACTTCCCACAGACTATCCTTCCTGGGTAAAAGCTCCAGCTTGTACTTCCAGGTGTGGTTCCAGGTTTTAGTTTTATATTTTATAGGAGTGATAAGAGCAAAGTTTTTTTACTCTATAAAATGTTCATGTACGAATGTTATATTTAACAGTAAGAATAGAAAAAAAGAAACAAATTAAGGCACGAAAATCTGAACTCAATTTGCATAATACGTTCATCATTACAGGATGAAAATTTAAATTGTGTTTCGTTTTTTTGTAAGCACATACAAAAAATGAACCCAACTAACTTATATGATCACCACGCATAAGATATATATATACTTTCGATAATTCCTTAATATATACATATGCACATACACATATATAAATAATACGTTTATAAAGCTATTAAATGAAAATTCAAGCAAACCAAAATTTAATGAAAACATATTTTTTTATTTACTTTGTGGATTTTATAGGTGTTGGGATAAAATTCATCATGTAGGGATTTTTTGTGTATAATGTAGGGAATTTCTTTTTTGTCATGTACCATGAATGCAGAACTTGCAAGTAAAAATGCCAAATATTTGAAAATATTGCTTCCAACAATAACATATCGTATGGTGTCATATCGTACGGTCATATCATTTGTTGGTCAGTTTGACAGCTCCATAGAAATGTATTTACACTCAACGCCGCTAAAAAAGTTTTACTTCAAAAATGGTTATTTCACATCTAATACAGGGTCCGCCAAATAACTTCTTTTTTTTTGAAAATGGGCGCAAAACATTGAGTGTAGCCTCGGCTGTGTGGCACGTGTAGCGTCGTCCTGTTTGAAACCAAATATTGCCAATATCCTCCTCTTCAAGTTTTGTGAACAAAAATTCGTTCCAACATGGCCCGATAACGATCGCCATTGACTGTAACGGCCACT
Source organism: Philhelius pedissequus (assembly GCA_910595825.1). NCBI lineage: Eukaryota > Metazoa > Arthropoda > Insecta > Diptera > Syrphidae > Philhelius > Philhelius pedissequus. Next base: position 303,293,630 of record OU343160.1, on the reverse strand, counting down.
CCTTGCTCATTTTCGAATTATACATCTGGACCAAAATCCGCACCAAACAGTGACTCGGTTTTCTGTGACCCAAATGCGACAATTTTGCTTGTTTACATACCCGCCAATATCAAAATAAGCTTCATCTGAAAAGATGATTTTATTTGGCAAAATCGGCATCTTCTCTAAGTCGATCGCAGGCCCACTTAGCGAGCGTTGTTCAAGCGTATACGCAACCATATTCGTTCAGCGGAAGGATAAAACTAACTATCTCTCAAATCAGACATGAGCTTAGTGTTACCATTGACGAAATAAGCACTAGTTACATGAGTTTACTGAGGGCCAGTTGAACAAACTTGGTTTAAATATTTGAACTGTGATTCAGCAATTTTAACTAACGATTTCGGCGGATTAACTGGATTTCAACGATAATTCAAGTTACAAGTATTCGTTAGTGGATTGGTGTCAAAAAACTTGCTACCTTTGAATATTAATAAGTGTTACGTCTTTACAGCCCACCGTATTTTAACTCCAATGTTGCACAACTATAAAATTTTCAACAAAACTCTTGCTAGAAAATTTGAGATTCGTGATCTTGGAGTCATTTTTGATATAAAGTAGACAATTTCCTTACACACTGACTATATCATGGTAAAGGCAAACTCTATGCTTGGTTTTGTCAAGCGAAACTGCAGTGAGCTTACTAACCCATATGCTTTAAAATCTGCTTATATATCCATAGTTCGTCCAATTCTTAAATATTGTTCGATTGTTTGGTGTCGTTCTACTTCTAGTATAAACCGTATTGAAAGAGAGCAAAAAGCATTCACAAGATTTATGGTAAGATAACTTAAATGGAATATTAATACTTCTTCATATCGCTCAAGATGTGCCTTAATTGACTCTTGACTCTTTAGAAAAAAGACGTTCTGTTCTATGCTTGTTGCTTGTTCATGATATTTTTACTTGCGATATAGGTATAGTACCAAGGCAAGTTATGTATTCGTAAAAATTTTTTTTTCTAACAATCAAACATGACATTACGATCATAGAGAACACCAAAAAAGTGGGTCCCCCAATTCCGTCTGTCTGTCTGTCTGTCATCGAGTCTTGTGGATTTGATTCAAACTTGGTACATATTGTTTTTTCGGTAATATGCCCACATGTTTTTTTTAATTTTTTTGGCCAAAAACAAAAATTATATTCAGTTTTTGTATGATTACATACTTGCTTTTTAAAGCCATTTTTCGTATCATTTGATGATCTTGAATGCCAAACAACAACTTAAGTGTGCTACCACCAAGTTTTTTCTCAACTAATTTCGCTGGAATTATAGCTATTTCACGACTTGCCAAAGTCGATCATCAGACTATTTTCCTCTAGTTACTTCTAAGAAGTTTTTCAATTAAAATGGAAAAGTAGACCAGCACCACTAGAGCAAAGGAGTCTGATGATCGACCTTGGCAAGTCGTGAAATAGCTATAATTCCAGCCAAATTAGTTGAGAAAAAACTTGGTGGTAGCACACTTAAGTTGTTGTTGGGCATTCAAAGTCATCAAATGATACAAAAACAAAAATCTTATTTTTTTCAAAAACGGCTGCAACGATTTTCATAAAACAAAAATCAGTTAATTAACCTTTTGATAATTTTTGGCAGTTTTGGTACCTATAGTAGAGGCATTTTTTTGGTTTTCGATTTAATCGGAAACGGTTAATTTGATATTTTTGAATTTTTTCACACAGAAGCACCTAGAGAATTTAAACACTACTGTGTACCAAAAGTTAAAAAAAAAATTTTTTGGAAATAATTTTTTTTTGAAAACTCAAAATTTCGAAAATGACTTAATAGATTTTTTCAAAACTTCGTATTTTTTGACATTATCTTGAATAGTTAAAAAAACAAATTTTTTCTATGGATACCTCCCATACAAATGTTAAAAAACCGTTAAGAAAAAAAATTATTTCTCCAAAACGACTCCAAGAATTTGTATACAAAATTTGTGTGTTCTCAGATTAGTACAGTTCACTTTTAAATATAAAAATATATTTTTTTGCGTACTTATTAACGGTACTTCCCATAGAACCACTTCGACTTTATCAATATTGGAAAAACCGATTCTTTTATGCAAATGCTCCCTAAAATTATTAATAAGACTGCATACTAAAGTTTTCATAAAAAAAGTTTTTCGATTTTTAAAAAAATAAATACAAATTTTTTTTTTGAAAAATCGATTTTCCAAAAACCAGTCACAGAATTTTTTTTTTAAATTTGAATTTTATATTAATAATATGTTCAAAATTGCGTTTCAATTTTTTTTTGTGAAAAATGTTTTCAAAATTTTGTACATAAAAAATTAATTTTCTAAAAAACCGCTCGAACGATTTTTTAATTTTTTTTTTAATATATTCATATTTATCCATGAATTCAAATTGCATCTTTGTTTTCCCCCAAACTATAACGACTAAGCAATATAAAAACATTTAATTATGTGTATTATCCATTTATGTCTACCTTATTATTATTCCCTTTTTACGAATTTTTGCGTATGTCACTGAATACTAAAGACAATGTAGGCCCTCATACACTTATTTATACATATGTCTTTAAAAATCTCATGAATCTTATGTATGCACAATATTGTATATTGCACCTAAATTGTTAAGTTATGCATATAGCTATACCTACCCACCTACATTCGTCATTTTCATTATTATATGTACATGTTTACATACTTAGGTTGCGTCTAAATAAGTATGTAGATACATTTTACTCCCCTAACTTACATTATTAAAATCCATAACTTAGATTTAAATATAAATTTGTAGGTAGGTACCTATGTAACTATTCCTTGAGTACAATTGATTATACTAAGCATCAAGTAATCTTACCTACATAGGCTTTAAACCTGCATAGGATAACTTCACCTAACTAACTAAACCTCAATGGTTACCTACATTAAAGTTGTTAGCTACAAGAGCAAGTTCGTGCGATCCAGTCGTGCATTTTATTTCTTACAGAATTTAAAGTCCACCAATTGTTCAAATTTTTGAAATATATGTACCAGAAAGAAGAATGTGCCAGCGTCATTTTTAATTAACCATAGCCATTTTGGTTTTAATGAATCATTTACCCGATGTAAATATAAGACTTTATAATAATTTTTGTTATGAAATTGATTTATCAATGCATACTCGTAGATTAGAATATAAAACTAAAATATTAAACTTATTGAATCAACTTAATTTAATTGCTCAATATTGTTAGTAGTCTGTAAGATATAACATCTGTAGATGAATGAATAAATAAATAAATACAAGTATATAATAGAAGTGTCAGATATGGTTAACCCATCGTTGGACCTCAGTTAATCTGCCAAAATCGGCAGTTAAATTGACTGAACCACGGATCAAATATTTAAACCACGTTTGTAACGGGCCCTGCCATAACAATTTAGCAGTCATATATAAATGTTACACAATTGACAATTAACCGAAAATTTTAATGGAAAGATTTGCCAAAAGAAAAATGATTCACAATGGCCAAGAAAATAAGACAAGAGCGTGACAAGATTTACTGTAAGCATTTTGTAATTATATAACAATTTTCCAATTCAATGGGATGAGACTTTTCACGAAATTTAAGAAAATAATATTGAAGCTAACTGATTTTCATTTACTTTATTATTTTAACCATTGTGGTATGCTTATGCTTGCCTGGCAGACGGCATCCACTCAATTTTCTCCACTTGAAAATTGTACAGCGGCTCCGGTTTCTGCTATGTTCACGGCTTTAACATTTCGTTGACTGACATTCATTTCACTTGTTAACATTGACAATTCGTTGTTTCTATGTGTGATTTCAATTTGTTTAATAAAATCAACATAATAATTTATTATTAATGTAGTATATAGTAAACATACGAGTATAAATTAATTATGCCAAAGAAGAAGTGTTATGTGTCGTATTTTGATTTCGCATATGTGCTGTTTCCAAAAAAATATGTTTTGTGACGGTTAAATATGGTGCGTAAAAATTTTTTTTTTAGAGATCTTGTCGTGTATGGTCACGTCAGATGTCGTTCGGTTTGACAGCTGCTCCATAGACATTTTTTACCCCCAACGCCGCTAAGGCAGTTTTACTTTTACATCACTTTTAGTAGGATTTATGAGCATGTCATTGTTGATAGACCAATTTTTAATTTTGCTGAGATCCTCATTGATAGCGAGAGACAATTCATCAAGCTGACGATAAAGCCTATCCAGGTGAAGCTGAACCTCATCGGCGTATAAGTGCACTTGAACAACACGAGGGCTAATCATTAAGAACAAGTAAAAGTGATTAAAGTTGCGCTTTTTATTGTTAAAGGTTCACGCTTCTTTACAAGAGCTCCACGGTTTCATGGGGGTGTTGTCAAAAGCTCCATCAATGTCAACAAACGCGCACAGGACGGTTTCCTTAGAGTCTATTACTAATTGTAAATAGTTAGTGAGCTTATAGAATAGCTTCCCATCCTAAAAGCATGGTGGCGGTAGCTTAGAGGTAATTGTAATAGTGTTGTGTTCAGAAGAAAACCATCTCATCTCTAGCTTAAAAATTAATCCTATTACTTTTTAAATAATTCTTTAGTTAACTAACTGATGTCGATTTCATAGCTAAAGGTTTCTTTAAAAATATCCGGAACTCACTGTGGATCATTGTTAGACTCGCTTGTAAGGCTACTTTCTTCTTGAGTAAACCATCATCCACGAAAGACGTGCCTCTTTTTTCATTTATTCACTTTCATTAGCAAAACATTAATTGAGTGAAGACAATCAATTCTTAATAAGTGTTTTTGATCTTATGAAGTTATCAATTACCTTTTCCAACGTCTTAAATAGGAATGATGTTAGACTTATTGGTCTGAATGATTTTGGATGGATTATACCTTTTTTAATTATTTTGCGATGACCAGAACTCTTCTCGGTAGACTTGGTATATACCCAGTCGTGGTTTTGGGGTATGACTACATATTTGAAATCTAGAAAATTACCTGCCGAAATCTCAGATTTTGCTTTGGTGGAAAAATAGTTTAAGGATATTCCCAATAATAACATTGTACATAAATATGTTTAATATATTTTAAGGTACTTTTATGGTGAACCTGTCAAAGGAAATCTTACAATATTTGTCGAAAATAAAAATAAAAATACATTTGTTCCGTTTGTAAAAAAGTCTTCAATTTTTAAAATGAATTCACAAATCGATGGAAAAACCACAATTTTGTTAGACATTAAAAATGATCTTGACATGAAAAACTATTATGAAGCAGAACTATCGAAAAAGCTTTACACATTAAATGTGAAGGCTTGTGTAATTGATGTATTAAGCGAACAGCAGGCTTGGACCGAAGAAGAAATTCGAATTCACAGTCAACCGTACAAAATAAAACTCCAGACTCCAAAGGTCTTTGATTTAGATGACACCGTTGAGTTTAAGGTAATAATTCTCTGTATGTGTGTTAATGTTGTTAATTGCAAGAATATTTTTATTCTAGGTTCGAGTTTCTGTTAAAGATTTGAATGATAACCCAATAAAGGACACTGAAAATCCAATAAGAATCATAATCGAATGCGAAGAATTTCAAAGGAAGGATTTGGAACCATTCATTTCTGAACATTCTCTTGAAAATGGAAAGATTGATTATTTGTTTCAAATAGTGAATAACAATTTGTATGGTTGTGATGTGCATGCACAATATTCTGGAATTAAATCAACTACAGAGTGGATCAAGCAAAATAAGGATTCCTTAAATATGTATATTCTAACTGCGAGGTAATAATTTTATATTATTAACAATTTTGATTTTAAACCAAATCTTATCTAAAAATAAAATTCAAAAATCCAAGTATTGTCTCTCCCGAAAACCCACCGAGCATAGTCCTATATGACAACATATAAGATATATTCAAGATTATAGTACAAAATATCAGTTTTTCAAAAAATCTAATCTTTGCACTGTGAATTGAATCAAAATGGAGTTTACGAAAAATTGATCTTGTTGAAGCAATTTTCTATAAAAAAAAATGATCGAAATCGTTAAAATCATGCTGCATAACGTAAGGCTCGAACCCACTCATATACGTTAACATCAGTCAAGCACTGTATTCATTGTAATGATTCCATTTGAAGAATTGTTTTAAGTTATGAAGCTGACCAATTTGTTAAATACTCGTAACAGTCTTGCTTTTTCCGTCGATAATTTCGAATCAGATATAAACTACTTTTCTTACTTAAATTATATTAAGCCGACGTCATTGGTATATATCAACATTAACATTGATGATGTGGTGTCCACAAGATTAACAAACTAAATGACAAACCTCTTGCCACCCTTTCCAAACAATTCTTGTTTTAGGGATTTCTCCATCAATATGGAAGGACTCTTTTATTATTTCTATCAATAAAAAAGGCTGTAAGGCAAATGTTTCTAACTATATACCAATCACCGAACTGCTGTCTTGTACTGCCAAACTTTTCGAAAGTATTGTCTTCGACGCAATGTATTTTCATTGTGTACCATTATTTTCCACCAAACAACATTGGTTCCTTAAGGGTAGAGTATGTCCACTAATTTAACAGACTTTGTTTCATATACTTTAAACTCTTTATAGAAGAAAAACGAGGTTGATGTAATTTCCACGGACTTTAGCAAAGCATTTGACAAAATTTAAACACAAAATTACCATTTTCAAGCTTAGAGATCTTGGATTTCCTCCTGGTATTTTGTAATGGATGGATTTCTTCGTTTCAGATCGTTAATATCGATTCTTGTTCAGGTCTTTTACATATATCTGATCCTTTCATTGCTAAATCTGGCGACCCACAATGTAGCCATCTGGGTCCTATTATCCTTTTCCTGACAATAAATGACGTAGAATCAGTGATAAAGGATTATGAACTCTCCACATACGCAGACGACGTAAACATTTTCAGGGTAATTCCTTCACCTTGTGATACTTTGCCTGAATTGGATATTTTCTTCGTGTGGTATCAAAAGAACAATTTAGAACTTAATGATGATAAATGCCAAGAAATCACAAATTCTCACAAACGTTTTCGTCCGACACCTCAGGACTAATACATAAATATACATTATTTCAAGAGTAACATCCATTGGGGATTTGGGCGTTATCTGTGATAGGGAGCTCAATTTCAGATCTGCTTATGATAACATTATTTTTCGAGCTCTATTCTGATTTCTCTCTTAAAGATTTCAATGAGTCTTTGGAGCTCAGCCCATATGCGAGAGTTATACTTCAGCTTTGGACCAATAAAAGCCAGATCAGACGGGGAGAAAATGTCTTGCATCTTCGGAGAAAGCTCAAACCCTTTGCGGCATTTCTTGACACATCATCGAATATGTGTTTATTACACAATAGGTATGGCCTGTGACGCCCATACCAAAGTTTCTCGGTTTCCTTGATGCAAGCGCCGCTCATGGAGAATGTGATTAGGGGAGGGTTGCGCTCTTGTATAATAGGAGACAACCTTGAGTCTTTGATGCATTAAATTCTACATGGTTTTTATTCCCCATTGGACAATTCTGTCTAGATTAGAATTAAATGAGCTCATCATACGCTGCCGTTGAAGATACACATCCGAAGAGCAGGCAGGTGAATCTAAGAACGAATATGAAATGCTGGGTACTATCTTCAGGAAAACAGGTAAGTGGATTCAAAGATTCAGACAGGAGATCATTAATAAAAATGAGAAAGAGTGTCGAAGACAGAACGGAGCCCTGGGGAACACCAGGATTTATTTTGTTAATTTCATATTTGAAACCATTAAATACGACTTGTGTACAGCGGTCAGAAAGGTGATTTCTAATTCAAGGAAGAAGAGATTCACCAACACCAAATGCAATCATTTTCGATAAGAGAACTTGATGCCAAACTCTATATCAAATGCTTTTGAAATATCAGGCTCAATAATCTTACTTTCTTCAAAACCATGTAAAGATTTGTGATACTGTTCGCTGAGATATACCATATTTCTTAAGCTGATTATTAATCAGCGTTTCCATGACCTTCGAAAGAAGGGACGTAAGTGCAATTACTGGGTGAAGAAGATTCGATTTTTTAAGGAACATGCTGGACAAATGCTGTTTTCCATCCACTCGGAAAGAGACTTGTAGAGTAGGAAATATGGAAACGCAGTGGTTTTTCCAGCGTAGAAGAACATCTCTTCAGAACAATAGGGGAGTACTATCTGGACCAGCGAATTTGTGTATGTCGAGGTCTTTAAGGACTCTAGCAACTGCATGAGTGCGAAAGAAGGTTTGTCCCAAGAAATCGTTTGTGCTCTCAATTACTGGGTTCCCACACTTTATGGCAACATAGAATTCACATCAAACTGCGGTGGTTTTCTCATGTGCGCTGACAAAAAGTCTGTCATTAAAGACGAAATTGAATTTCGAGTGTTTTTTTTTTACAAATGACCAAACATTTGTGACATGCTGGTGTTTCTTGGCCCAATTTTTGTTCATGCAAAAATTTGGTTCTCTGTTCAAGACTTTCTAGCTTCTTGAAACTTTTTCTGCTTTTGTTCAATGATCTTGACTTTATAATTCCGCAATAACCTCTTTACAGCTCGAATCAAACCATTCATTTGCTTTCAGTATGAAAGATTTCACCCTTTTCGAAATAAAATGCCTCATTCCGTGAAAAATTAAATTTGTTATCATATCTGCCCTGGAGCCTGCATCACTACCGAGGAAGCATAGTGATAAGTTAAAGCTCCAGAAGTAATTGTTGAGACGGTCCCAGTTGGCTTTCTAATATTGCCAAACTGTTCTCTTCGGTGATTTTTCTTTAACTAGGAGATGTTGGCATGAGAAATTTGCGGATATGACACAATGGTGTCATGTGCCTAGAAGCGATAATACACTTATAGTGCATCTATTAGAGTCAGAGGTAAAAATCAAATTTAGAGTGTTGTCAGTTTGTAGGTATACACAAGGCGGGTAAATGCATGCAAGTCATTCCGAACAAACTTCAGACCTATTAGTCTATAATCTTTCCTTCTAAAAACTCTTGGAAGATTGATTGTTATGTATCAACTGAAGCACCAGCATTGGTAAGAAGTTTTTGTCCACAGTACAACATTGCAAATGAAGATCGGTGGACACTGCTTTACATACACTAGTATGAACTATCAAATACTCTCTCCACCATAAGGAGTATACTATGATCGCTTTCCTGGGGACATAGAAGGCGCTTTTAACAATGTCGACGTATCAGCAATTGCATTTGCTTTACCAAGTCTAAAAGTAGATGGATCGCTTGATGAACTGATTATTCTAATGCTGCCTATCAGGGTTATCAATATTCAAAATTGGGTGGTTCTCTGCAAGAAGATTGGTCAGTAGATGTACGCTGCAAGCGTTGTTCTATCTCCTCATCTCTGGAGTCTGGTAGAAAATGAGCTGCTGATAGAGCTGGCAGAGCTACAGAGTGGTTCCTAATGCGGACGATGTTGAATTTGCAGTATCAGGAAAGTACCCAACGCCTAAAAGAACTCATACACAATGCTTTAAGTTAGCTAACAAATTTGGCTGTAACGTGTGGCCTGGGATTCAGCGCAAAGAAAAAAATACTAGCTTCCTCAGATGAAGCAAGGTACCTAGGTCTTATTTTAGATAAAAAATTAAGTTGGAAACCTAATATAGATGAGAGAGTTAAAGAAGCCACAGTGGCACTCTTCTCATGCAAAAAAGTTATAGGGAATAAATGGGACCTGCAATCCCGTATTGCTCACTGGCTATATAATTCGGTAATTAGACCGATTTTAACCTATGGAGTAACAGTATGGGGGACCGCTCTAGAACAGATCATGACAAGCTGAACAAAGTCCAATGATTAGCTTCAATGTGCATGATCGGAGCATTAAGAACAACACTATATCTGCCGCGCTAGATGTTCTATTCCATTTACTATCCCTCGATATTTTCAGGAAACAGATGGCAGCGAGCACAACTACCCGCCTAAAAGCTTCTTTACAATGGATCAATAATGATATTGGCCATTCTATTATTCTGAACTCGTTCGGATCACTTTCAAGTTACATTGATTACACCATCCCTTAACCAGAATTTGGCAAAAACTTCCAAGTCACTATAACTCCAAGATCTGTCTGGGAGGACTTAAGCTTATTACAAGATGATGCTATTTAGTTTTATACTGATGGACCAAAAACCCCATCAATCGCGGTGGGGGCGTGTACTCAAACAGACTAAAATTAAGTCTCTGTTTCTGTCTTCTTAACAATTGTGACAGAGATATTCCAGGGAATTGTAATGCTGATGAACTTGCTAAAGTAGAACGACATTACATCTCTATTACCTGATAAGGCAAATATAGGTATACCCATCGCTACATGTAAGTTAATGCTGAAACAAGATGCTTCAGAAAGGACAAACCGACGTTGGAGAAATACAACCACTCTGATCTGGAACGCTTCAGGTGTTTGCTATCCTTAAGGAGATTGCTCAGCTCCGTCATTGGTGTCCCAACCGGATACTGCCCCATAATCAAGTACGCAAGCTTGGCGTTTATTTGCAATAGATTTTTGCAGAAGCTGAATGGACGAAGAAGAGTTGCAATCTATTCTTCATCTTCTGTGTATATGCGTTGCTCTAACTCAGAGACGTAAGCTCCATCTTGGAGACTTTTTCTTCGATGATCTCAGCGATCTAAACAAAGTGTCGTTCATTAATAGCCCCAATTGGTTCAATGAATAAGGAGATTATCTGAGTGGTCATATAGTGTCACAAGGGACCAACGCTGGTCAAAGTGTGTGAGCTGACAGCCACTTCAACCTTACCTAGCCTAACTTTGACCTACAACGTCATGGATTCGATGCGGCCCCCTAACAAGCTGAGTCAGTTGGCTTAAGTCTGCAAAGACTTCGGCATATCTACCTTCCTTCGGGTGTTGTCTGCCTAGAAATGTTGAGCAAGCTAGAATTGTGTACATGGAAATCGGGCGTAATGACGATTTCTGTTTGAAGATAATGAGAAGCAATAAAAGGTTGTACTCCCTGTTATGGATAATAAATCGGAAGTGTTATAATTGGGAAGTGACAAATTGTCTTGAAAAGTAATATTCTGCGCGAAAAAATGGAGACTTTTCCAAATAAACGATCAAAACTAAAATTATTAATTTCGAACCATTTTGAATATATATATTAATAATAGCTCTTTTATCTTTAAGGCTTGAGTTAAACAAAGAGCTCAAAATAGAACTTAAAAGTAAATACCCAATAGGGAATTTTACGTATGAAATTGTGTCAAGAGGAGATATCATTCAAACAAAAACCATCAAGGTGAGTCTTATTTAGATATTTTAGATACATTTCATTGACAATATAATTTACTTTTTTTAGGTTCCACTTAATCATACGACACACATTCTTCATCTGAATATGACCTATTTAATGGTTCCAAAAATAACCATATTTGGACATTATATTTTTAAGGGAGTTTTTGTAGGACAGGCCAAGGAAGTTCACATAAAAAGAGCTTTTCAAAATTCGGTAAGTTTTGTGTGTATTCTCAGTTGAGCAAACATTACATTAATCCCAAAAATTATAATAATGAAGAAGTTGTGATATATCATACTTTTGATGATTTTCAGTAACCAGACAAAAGTTACAAACAACAATTTAAAAGTTTTATTATGAAAATAATTTATAAAGAAAAGAACCTTCCAGAAGGGAATACTAATATTGAATGAAAACAAAATAATATACAAAACAAACTAATAATATAGATGACAGAAAAATCATGTTCTTAAATATTTTCATTGTTTATGAGTAAGCGCTTAACTCAGTCTGTACATTCAACACTCCTCCTCGATTACTCATCAATAAATATTGCATAGTTTTCTAAAGTTTTGATGCTTTATCAAAGTCAAAGGCTTGGTCAGTATATCAGCAATCATCTCTTCTGTAGGACAATATTTACATTGAATAATTCCTGTTTTGAATAATTCTTTGACCATTTTGTATCTGATGTCCATATGCTTCGTCTTGTAAGAAAACTTGTCATCACTCATCAACTTCATACAGCTCTGGTTATCCTCAAAAATTATAGTTGATTCTTCGATTTTTACATGAAAATCATCCAATAACTGCCGTAACCATTTTGCTTCTTTTACTGCTTCTGCTAACGAGATAAATTCAGCTTCACAGGAAGAAAACGCCACTAAATTCTGCTTATTACATGTCCAACTGATTGTTCCTCCATTGAGAAAGAATATTCTTCCGCTATTTGACTTCCTTTCGGTTCTATCGTCGGCCCATGTTGCATCCGCATAACCGAATAATGACGAGTCTTGCTGTTTTATGTTGCTCAATTTTAATTTCATTTCTAAAGTCCCCTTTAAATATTTGACAACTCGCTTTAACTGCACCCAATCCTCGTTGGTTGGTGCTGAAACCTTCTGAGCCAGAATACTAACAGAAGCAGAGATATCAAGTCTGGTATTTACGGAGATATATAACAAACATCCAATTAACTGCCTGTACTTAATGTTGTTATCCAAACAATTTGATGAACTTGCCCGACTATAGTTGACTTCCATTGGTTTCTTTGCTATTTTTGCATCTTGAAGTCCAAAATCGAATGCGGTTTCCTTGATGTATGATTCTTGAGACAATTCAAAATTACGATCATCGTCCTTCGTTACTTTCATCCCCAGGTAATGTTTTATAGGCCCCAGATCCTTGATTTCAAAATTTGATGACAACATTTGTTCAATTTTCTTTATCATATCAATTGTTGGACAGGCCACAACTATGTCATCCACATATATAATTATGTAACCAAAGATACTATTTACCTTGCCTGAGTACATGCATGGATCATTCAAACTTTGTTTAAAACCACACTTAGTTAGACAATCATGAAGTGCGGTATTCCATGACTTGGCTGCCTGTTTCAAACCGTATATGTTTTTATTGAGTAAGCATACCTTATTCCCATTCCCTATCTCGTAACCAGGAGGCTGCTTCATATATATGGTTTCTTTTAGTTTTCCATTCAAAAATGCACTTTTTGCATCGAAATGGTGAACTACATATTCACGTGCTGCTGCGATAGATAGCATTATCCTGAACGTAGTTTGAAGAACTACTGGCGCAAATACCTCATCGTAGTCCGTACCATACTTTTGAAGGAATCCCTGTGCGACTAGTCTAGCCTTGTACCGTTGAATTCCGCCATCTGCATTAGTTTTTATCTTATATACCCATTTACTGCCGATCGCCGTTTTCCCCTGAGGTAATTCGACTAAATTCCATGTTTAATTCTTTTGTAAGGATTCGACTTCATTTTGCATAGCACTCAACCAATTCTCCCGTTCATCGCATGATATTGCTTCTTCATAATATTTCGGTTCAGTAAACTCTCGTACAACACAAATTTCTTCGATTAAACGTTTTGCTGGCTTGCCTTTATTGGCACGATCTGATGTTCTTATTGGTTTTATTTCCTCTTGATTACTTTTGGAAACATCACAAAATTTTATGTCGCGACTTATAACCACTCGCCTTGTATTTGGATCGAAACAACGAAGTGCTTTTAAGTTTTCATCATACCCTAGAAAAATCATTTCGAGTGCAGTGTTGTCTAATTTTCTTCTTTTCTCTGATGGGATGTGAACGAAACACTTGGATCCAAATATATGAAAATCATGTGCACTTAGTTTGAAACCACACCATCGTTCGTAGGGTGTTACGCTTGTAGTTCTGGTTACAACACGGTTTTGAACATAATTCGCTGTAGCAACTGCCTCTCCCCAAAAGGATTTTGGCAAATTTGCATCAATAAGCATACAGCGAACCATTTCTACCAATGTGCGATTCTTACGTTCAGCTTTTCCGTTCTGCTGTGGGCTATAAGGTGCCGTAAGTTGAACCTGTATTCCTTCATGCTTGAGAAAATTGTTGATGTCTTTTCCGGTGTATTCCCCTCCCCGGTCTGAGCGGATTGTTTTTGGCTTCTTTCCGAATCTGTTCTTACAAAGCTCGATGAACTGCCTTAGAGTTTCACATACTTCAGATTTGTGGGTAAGTAAACGAATAATTGTAAAACTCGAGTAATTATCAATATATGAGACGAAATACCGTTTATTGCCTTCTGTTGGGGTCTGCATCGGCCCACATACATCGGTGTGAATCAAATCTAATGGAGCGGATGATTCACTTTTGGACTGCTTTGGAAAAGGAATTCTTGTCATTTTTCCTTTTAAACATGTCTCACACATTGTTTGTATTCCACAATCAATAAGCTCTAAGTTTTCAACCAGGCCTTCTGCATGCATTTTACGTATTGCTGTAGGGTGTCGGTGACCCATCTTTCTATGCCATTGATGAATACATTTATCGTTGTGTTCTTGTACATTATATACCGAAAATGGTTGCCGAAGAATGTAAACGTCATCGACTAGATCACCAACCAACTTGTTGCTCTTTGAACATAATCTTACAGTGCTTGCCTTCAAAATGTATTTGAAAACCATTCTTGACAAGCCGTCCGACGGAAATCATGTTTCCAACCAAACTTGGAGCGTAAATAACTTCAGAAACATTAACATTAAATACATTTCCTTTGTCATTAACGAACTTAAGTATGCCTGTGCCGATACCCTCAACAGAAACTGATTGTCCGTTTGCAACTTCGACTGAACTCCGATATGACTCATCAATAGAATTGAAGAAACGCTTACTGTTGACAACATGACGAGTCGCCCCAGAATCTATTATCCAACTATACTCCCGTCTTTTTCCCATTGCAAATAAAAAATCTTTATTACACGTCGTTGATGGTGTGTCAATAGAAACACAATGTTCGTTTAAAGTGTTAACCTTATGAGATTTTGTTTTATCTTTTCCACCAAATTTGTTAGGATGTTTTGCCTTCCAATCTCTGTACTTCGTACAATTCTTTTTGAGGTGGCCGGATTTCTTGCAGAAGAAACAAGTTACATTATTTGTTGAAAAACTTACCAATACAGAATCATCTGAGGTACCAATTGAATGTGAACGTCTCTCGTATTCTGCAATAATACGCTCTTGTACTATAGCAAAAGTTAGTTCATCTTCCTTGCGAGATTCTAAAGCAGTTATCAACGTACTATAGCTGTCAGGTAAGCTGCTTAGCAGCATTGCAGGACTCCAATTATCTGTAAGTTTCTTCTCCGATGTCTCGAAGCTTGGTGAATAAGTTCTGCATACAGTTGATGTGAACCTTCACATCACCATCTTCTTCGAGCCTGAGGGAACAAATAGAACGCATTAAATAAACCTTATTCGAAAGTGTGTTCTTTTCGTGATAAGATTTAAGCGCATCCCAGGTCTCTCTCGCAGTTTTCGTCGATCGAATGTGAGGAAGCTGGTCGTCCTCCACTGACAAACCAATCGTGCCTCGAGCAATATCATCCAATTCGTCCCACGCATCAATTTCAGCTTGATTATTTGCTGTATTGTCAACAGCAGTAACAACAGGAATTGGTCGTCCATTCAAAATAACCTTTTTCCAAAGGTTCTGCTTTCGCAGCAGCAACTCCATTTTGAACTCCCAATTAGCATAATTATTATTGTTCAACTTGGCAAATTTTTGTTTTGCCTCCGCCATTTTTCTGATACTTGACTTGAAACTTTATTAAGTGTGTCTGAACTCTAATGAATTGGCTCTGGGCCCATAACCTGATGATTTTCAGTAACCAGACAAAAGTTACAAACAACAATTTAAAAGTTTTATTATTGAAATAATTTATAAAGAAAAGAACCTTCCAGAAGGGAATACTAATATTGAATGAAAACAAAATAATATACAAAACAAAATAATAATATAGATGACAGAAAAATCATGTTCTTAAATATTTTCATTGTTTATGAGTAAGCGCTTAACTCAGTATGTACATTCAACAACTTTGCAGATTGAAATCAAAACTCAAACAGAAACAAAACCTGGTGCCTCTGTACACATTAATGTTACCACAGATGAAGATTCTTACGTCGGTTTAATGGCGCTAAATCACCGGGTTCTTAAAAACTTCAAACATGACTTGACTGAGGATTCTGTCAACGCGAAACTTAAAAATTTTGACTCCATAACCATAGATTTGAATCGATTTCCTGGTCAAAATGCAGGACTTGTTACCTTTTCAAATGCCAGAACACAAGATGGCTCAAGTAAAGTATCTAGATTAAAACGCCGAATAGTGCTAGGATTAAATACTTATGTACATTTGTTTATTCAGTATTGGGACTGTGGCCATCTATTAATGGATATGGTCGGGACGTTCCTGTTATATTTAACAGACCCAGTCTAGATCACCCACGTGTACGTATACGAAAACTTTTTTACGACAGCTGGCTATATAAGGACTTTGAGAGGTAAGTATAATATTGTTATCTAATGAACTAAGGTAATTATATACTGTTTTTGATTTCAATAGTCCAAATGGAAGTTTGAGTTTATTGGAAACCGTGCCCGACACAATCACCACTTGGTCCATTACTGGTTTCTCACTTAGTTCAAAATCTGGACTCACTTTGACGAAAAATGCAACCAATTTGAAAGTTTTCCAAAAATTCTTCATTTCATTTGACTTACCAAGCTTGATTAAAGAAGGTAAACGGCTGTTGGGATTTGTGCCTTTAAATATTGAACACAATTCATTTTAGGTGAAACTGTTGAGATTCCCATTTACATAAGCAATTATATGAGCAAAGACGCTTTGACCAATGTGACCATTGAAAAGGATAGTGAAGACCTAGAAGTTGCCTTGAATTCTAACCAAGCAATTATTTCGTCGAATAGAAGCGAAAAACTTACAGTTCGTATGAGACCACTTAGACCGGGAAACTACAATTTAACAGTCAAAGCTGTCTCCTCAATGGCAAGCGATGCGGTTCAAGAGACCCTTACTGTCAAATCCGAGGGAATTCCTCATGTAATATCAAAGACATATTTGGTGAATCTACCAGAAGAAGGCACCCACGAACACCAGATTACAATTGATATTCCTGAACTAGCTGTACCACGTTCCCAAAGAGCCGAGGTTTCAGTAGTTGGTGATATATTTCGACCCTTGGTGGGAAGTCTTCAAAAGCTGGCCCGAGTTCCGTATGGGAATGGCGAGGAAAATATGAGGTTTATCGTATCGAACTTGCTAGTTTTGAGGTACTTTAAGGTTTGTTGATTCAATAGTTTGAGAATCTTTCCACTCAAAAGTTTTAATTAAAGGCACTTAATTACTCCAATCCCAGCTTAGAGAGCAAATTGAGGTTTAATCTAGAATTGGGTTACCAGAATCAACTGTCTTTCAAGCATTTAGATGGATCTTTTGGAATTTTCGAGCGCACAGTCGAGAGAACTGGGGGAATTTGGCAAACAGCATTTGCGCTATGGGGACTGCATCAGGCGGGCAAATTTATCGAAATAGATTTTCAAGTTCGGGAAAGAGGCTTGAACTACCTGAAATCAAAGCAATTAAAAAACGGTTGCTTTAAGTCGAGCACTGGATTTGAAGATGATATTAAATTCACAGCTTTTTGTTTAATGGTTTTTTTAATGGATCTTGTAAGAAACAAAATCGTTTTGTTATTTCGTATTTAAACCTTTGTATTCCTTAAGCGCTCGAGGCTTTTATACGAGGAAGTTATTGCAAAAGGTCTTCAGTACTTATATGAGATGTCTGATAGCTTTTTGGAGTCTTCCATTTCGTATTTGTCTACATACGCTTTGCTGTTGGGCGATCATGAAAAAGCTGAAAAATGCCTGAAAAAGTTGATGTCCAACAATATTTTGACAAGTAAATCTGTTTTGACCATTTAATTCTTCAAAAGTTATATGTACAAATTTTGATTTAAAGGTAAGCCTACGCTATGGGAACGCTCGGATACCATCCAATCACATCTCAAAACAATTGCCGACAACTTGAAATATCTCTTCGACTCTCAAAAGAAAAGGAGTGGCGGCTTGATTCATATTGTAAGGGGCTTAATAGCTTCTGAAGGGGACACGTCGTCCCTAAATCATATGATAGCATTGCATACAATGAGTGTATTTCTAGAGGATCTGCATTTGAGTAGAAAAAATCTCATGATTACATTTAAGGATAATCAAAAAGTTTTTGGAGACTTTCAAGTAAATGCCGAAAATTCCCAAGTTTTACAAAAACGGAAGGTTGGTTGAGTTATTTTAGAATTTGTGTCCAACTAATCATTTCTAAAGCTTTCCAATAAATCACGAAGGATCGATTTTAAAAGCAAGGGACATGGTTTTGCAGTAATAGATGTCGCATACAAATACAATTTGGTGCCTGAAAATAAAGCATCATCGGCCTACCTAACCAACATAACTGCAACACCTAGACCTTTGGGCTCTTTAGTTGATCTGGAGGTCTGTGCCAATGTTATTGGAAATAGTAGTAAAAGTAAATTAACGATAATGGAAGTCAATCTACAATCTGGTTACATTTTCACTGAGAAAGCTGGCGCTAGTTTTCGAAAGAAAGTCAAGGTATATTTCATCATTAGTCAAAGTCATGGTATACGCACCATTAGACATTTTTGTTCTTTCAGTCAATTCAATTAAATGAAGATCGTGACAAGGTGAAGATTTTTGTGGAGAACATCAATTATAAAGGAATATGTTTGAAATATAAAGCAATTAAAAGGCATCAGGTGCTGAACGCTAAACCTGGATGGTATATTGTGCAAGCTGCACATGGAAAAGGTAAACTTTATTCACATTTCTGCGTTTTTAAGCCAACATCCAATATGAGCTTATGTATCTTTTTTTGATCCAATAAAATATTTTGATTGGATCAGTCTACAGACCATATCGTCATATCAGCACGTTACCTTTGGTTTCGACTCTGGGGTCGATTTCTTGTTGTTACTCATATACCTTACTGTTGGCGATTTTAACTGCAATCTCTTGGATAAAAGCTTAGCTTCGAAATTTCTAGGGCTATTTAAGGCACTCAATCTGAGTCCAGTTAACCACTCTACCCCTACCCACTTTACTAAAGAGTCTAGTTATCTATTAGACCTTTATTTTGCTAGCCATGTTGGTAGGGTATTGCTTTGCACATATCTTTTGGCACCTGGTTTCTCCAAGTATGATCTAATTTTTGTGAGTTTGGATATAGCTTGTCGCGTTGATCAACAATTTATTCAATATCGAGACTATAAAAATTTAAACACATCCGAATTGGTACGCGACCTTAATTGCATATACTATAACTCAATATACCACATGCAAAATGGAATCGAACAAATTTGTTTCTTACGGCATAATGTCAATCAACTTTATGATATTCACGTTCCTTTATGAACCCGGTTCATTAAGCATACGTATCCACCTTGGCTGAATGGCGACATCTCTGGGCTAATGTTGAAACGAGATGCCGCTTACAGTCAATGGAGGCGGTTCAAATTGGAATGATTCCAAAAATCCTATTGCAGACTTCGCAATCGGGTCGTCACAATGATCAGAACAGCAAAAAGGATTTACTATGGACACAAAGTTGGCCCATTAGTTTCTGGAAAAAAGTTATGAAAAAACCTTCGCGAAATCGGTATGGGAAGCAATCTACGAAGTTTGATAACATCGATTGTGATGCCCTAAATAAAAAGTTTAATTCAACATCACAATTCTTTGACGTTGTTGAATCTGTTGATTCCCCTATTGAAGAGGAATCAACAGGTACTAACTCTTTACTGAGCTTTATACGAATACGAGAAGAAGACATAGTTGAGGCAATCATATCAATTAAATCGAACTAACTACATTTTCAGTCTGGTTTTAGACCAAAGCGCAGCTGAAAATCCGCCCTACTTTTTGTTACTGACGAAATAAGAAACGCAATGGACGGACAGGGATCGTATCACACTTCTAACACTTTAAGATTTTTCAGAGGCGTTCCTTACTGTTAACCATCTGTTTATGTAAAAAACTGCGAAATTTCTTTGGGTTTTCTTTAGAGTCCTATAAGTTGATTCTCTCGTACCTTAGCTGCAGGCAACAATGCGTGGTAGCAAATGGTCAATCATCGAAGTTTCTCATTGTTTTAAATGGAGTGCCACAGGGTTCGATTCTTGGCCCTATTCTCTTCTCAGTTTACATAAATGAGATTCCAAAAGTTGTTAAACACTCTCTGATTCATCTTTACGCTGATGATGTGCAGCTTCTGATAAGACGTCCGTTAGGAGAAAAGAATGATGCCGTTGCATTAATGAATGATGACTCTTTGGTCTAGGTTAGGTTAGGTTAGAGGGCTGACAGTTGATGTTGTTACCATCACACTTAGATCAATGTAGTTCCATTGTGATACCTGATTGGAAGAAAACCCATGCTGAAAAAACGTAAAATAACATATCTCTTTCTGGCAAGCAGTAGCTTGAAATTTCGTAAGGGTGCTAAAAAAGAAGAAGTGTTTTTGCAAGTGTCGGCCGGAACATAGGCACCGGCCTGAGGGAAGGCCACAATACCTCTGTGATCCTCTCCCTCTCCCCCACCCCCACCGGATAGTTCATCCCTCCATCAGACCCGTGGGAGCGAGCGGCTCCCCTCAACGTCTGATGGGTGGGCTTGATGGATCAGTGGTTGGTGTGTGTGTCTGTTTAGTTGCTTCAAATTGTCTGAATAAGTCGAGACGGTCGATTTCTCCACAATAGTATTTTACCGTTCTTATGGAAAGGTGGCCACCTTAACTTAATGACTCTCGTGTTCACTGCAGGAGCAGCAAAGACTGGTGAAGAGCTGGCTGCCCAACCTCCGTTTGTTGCCACTCCTTCAGGAAACACGTGTGTCTTACAATCGATAGTTGTTATCATTGTCGTCCTTTACGGCTATGTTGATTCGGAACTTTCAGGCCATTTAGTAGAGTTCATAATTTTAGTACATTCTTGCTAGGAATGGTAGAGAGTTCCTCTAAATCTTTGAAGAAGTGACTCCCGAGGAGTCTGCTTCTCAGATGACAAATCGCAGGCAGTGACAAAGGAAGTGAGAAGTGTCTTCATATATCTCCTCGTCACCACATCCTCTCCATAGATCATCCAGACTAAGTTTCATCCTTTTCTTGTGGTAACCCAACAGGTTGTGACCAGTGGTTATGCTCACGAAAAGAGAGAGGGGCCTTTTGTTCAGATTCATGATATCATCAGTTCTCTTTTTATTAAAAATTGGCAATAATTTCCTGGTTGTAACACAGGTATCGAGTGAGCTCCATCTCCTGTTTGTTAAAGATAGAACTTTACCTTCGATTTCCTGTTGAAGATTGCAGGGTGGGATCTGGACTATTGAGTCTGTTTGAACAAGGTCAAGTGTTGAACCAATTCTTGCCAGTTCGTCAGCTCGTTGGTCTAAGAAAAACCACCTGAGCCTAAGCCCTGTCAAATCAACATCCCTCCTCATCTATCGCAAAATCTTTGATTTATCAATTTTAAGTCCATTGTAACAATAAAACAATCCAATATGTCAGCATTGCTAGAAATCTTGGAATAATTTTTAATCGTTCCCTCACATGGAACGACCACCTAACTAAGGTAATTTGTAAAGCTTATGGTAGTCTCCGTGTTCTCCAAGTCACTCGAAGTTTCATCCCTACAAAAACCAAACTTCTTCTTGCCAAAACGCTTTTACTACACATTGTGTTATATGGATGTGAAATTTTTTGCAACTTGGACTCAGTCACTAACCGCAAATTAAATGTCGCATATAACAATATTTCTCGTTATGTATATAATTTTCGTCGCTATGAACACGTTTCGTCTTTTGCTGTTCGCATTTCTGGCTGTAGCTTAAACAGTTTAATAAATTTTCGCTCACTTAGCTATTTTCCTGAAATCATTCAAACTAAACAGCCTGATTAATTACACGGTAAGCTGAACTTCCCTAATTCAACAAGGTCATTTGCTCTTATAAGACCTCGATACAATTTTCTCATCACTGAGCGTCAATTTTTCGTCCATGCTATTCGCCTTTGGAACTCCGTTCCCATAAGTGTGAGATGTATAAGAAGAACACGAAGACTTAAATGTTTACTTTTAAACTATTTGGGAAATCATTGGTAATATATATTTATTCTTATCTTATTATTTGTGTTCTCTTTTTTCTTGTGTTTCATTTTTATTTTTTTTTATTTTTTTTTCTCTTTAATTTTTAATCATGTTAATAGACTTAGCAATTATTTAAATTCAAATTCTTAATTAAATTTAAAGGCTTTCAATAATATATAAGACTCTTGTCCTACTTTGTAAGCGATTTTGAAATAAATAAATACAAATATAAATAATAAGCTATTGCCATATTCGGAAAGTTTCCAAAACAAACATTTCAGAAAAATTATGGAAAAAAGAAAACATATATTTAAGAAGTTTTTTTTAATAATACAAATTCTATATACTACTGAAATACATCAGCCAAGTAGAAGACTTAGCACTATAATATTTTGGACTTGTTGAATTATTGATTCAAAATAGCTTTTAACGGCCTTTAGTCCAACAAAAATTGGCGTTTCGTCCCGGCGATCTCACTGATGAGTCCATGTGAGATCGCCGGGACGAAACGCCAATTTTTGTTGGACTAAAGGCCGTTAAAAGCTATTTTGAATCAATAATTCAACAAGTCCAAAATATTATAGTGCTAAGTCTTCTACTTGGCTGATGTATTTCAGTAGTATATAGAATTTGTATTATTAAAAAAAACTTCTTATATAAATAATGCCAGGCCATGGGCAAAAAACAAAAAATTCCAATTTAATGATTAGGAATTCTAGTCTTGTTGGATATAGTTAACACTAGATGTTCTTCACGAAATCTATGTAAGATGAACTGAAATTGGCAAAAATTGCGTATTGACAAAGGTCCTCACTAGTCAACTGATGAGTCCATGTGAGATCGCCGGGACGAAACGCCAATTTTTGTTGGACTAAAGGCCGTTAAAAGCTATTTTGAAAACATATATTATTTTTTTTAAGCATCGGGTGTTGGCTTAAATTGCATATTTTTAGTTTGTGTAACCAAAAATACATTTTGTTAAACTTTCCAGATGAACAATGTGTCAAAACTTTTGAAATCAACAACACATAGTACTTATTTTATTTAATAAGCTGATGTACATGAAACTATAGTGTTTATTGTTTATAATTTAATTTATAATTTATTTTATAGAAAATTTAGTTAATTTTAATTAAAATGTTTAATTATTTAAAAAAAAGACAGTCATCAGATTATGGAATTTTTACAATTGCACTGCGAAAAAATCTAAGTTTCATCGGACCCTATTTCTTCCAAAATGAAGAATAGTAACATTAAATATAGACAATCAACGAATTTTTGAAAATTTCTAGCAAACATTTGACTAGCTAATCACCAACTAATCGAACAATAAAGAAACTATGGGATGCTGCGCCAATGTAAATAAATTCACAGTGGATGATGTCTTGTTTCAAACTCAAATGCATAATTGAAGGCTAAAAATAAAATACATTTTTCATTTTAAGAAGTTTTTTTTTCTTAATTTTAAGCCAATAATTGAAACAATTATTTAGCGGTCTTTGAAAGAATAGTGTATTTTCCATCTGATTACTTCCCAGATGTCAAAGCAGAAATGACATTTGTCGTCATTTGTAAAATTATAGAAGATTCTTAATTTTACAAATGGCGGCATATGTCAAATTCGCGTGGTGCGGCTAAAGAAGGAATCTCAAGGGACTCAAGGGTAAACTGGGGAGCATTCCTGGAGGCGTGAGTATTAGACACGGTTGAATTGCTTCATGCAAGGAATACAACTGGCTATTTCGGGAGCATAATGCGTTAAAATAACAGTCGATAAGGGTGAGGCCAGAAACTTTACGACGGCGTTGAAGAGACGTAAATTATTCAACAATGATAAATGATCTGCGTTCAATACCGTCCAAGAGAAATTTTGTCGTTTTAGCGAGCTTGCCACTATATTTAGAGGAATTTTCAAAATCTTAGCGACAAAAATTAATTTGTTGTCGCTAGATAATTCCTCCTACTTTTCTAGTGGCTTTTTGCAAAAACATATTTTTTCTTAATTACTACACCTCTGGTGATGTTACATCCCTGGCATTCGGGTTTGGCACTTATGAAATGATATACCATTGACTCTTTGCTAATCACGACCACAGACCACAGACCACTGAACTGAAGTCGAAACTTCACCAAGAAGAACGAAACGAGTCTAATTGCGATTGAGCGGAGCGGGTATATATTTTAGAAACTCGACTGGAGTGGATTTCTAAATTATCAAGCGATACAATTAGTCGTATAAGAAATCACTGTATTGATTTAACTGCAAAATTAGTAAAATAGGTTCAGAAAAGGTTTCCAAGTATTTACAATAATGCTTTAAAAAATGGAATTATTATCTGTGAAAAATACCTCAAGATCTGTTCTTTTCCAGATCAATTATTCAAGATTCTGTTCAACATCGTTCTATCATTGATCTTGCAAATAATGTATTGTTTCAGGACGAAAAAATAGAAAAAGATTAAGTCAATGGACAAATATTAATTTCGTAAAATACCAAGAGCTTCAAGATAACTTTAAGTTTTGGGAGAAGTTTCACGCTATAAAAACGCACCTGGGGTCAATACTTATGAAGAATTATTCCGACTTGCTAGAAAAGTAATCTCGCTTCCACATTCAAATGCCGAAGTGGAATTCATTTTTAGCATGATGAACATTAAGTCGAAAAATATAATGCCAACGAAAACTTTGAGTTCAATGATGCTCATTAGAAATCAATTAAAAATAAAAAGAAATTGTCATAATTAGTAAATCCATAAAAATATTTTTTTTTAAATAATTGCAATAATGTTTTAGATATTGAAGTCAATGAATTTGATGAAGATGCAATGGATATAATTATTTGTGATTGATTATGCTTATAATATGTATTTGAGGTTATTATTAAAACTTCTTTACTTTTTATTTCAAAAAATGATTAACAATATTTTTCAGACTGAATTTGTTTTAGTTTTTAAGATTTTTTATATTAACTTAATGTTTATATTTTGTCGTTTACTATTTAAAATAAATTTGTTGTTAAAATTGAATATGTTTTTTTTAATATTTGTTTTTATACTGAACATTTTTTCTTGCGATTTTTTTCAAAATGTTAACATATCTAGCGGATTTTTTACTTGTGGCAACACTGTCCATGAGACTTAAGTAAGTTTAAGCAGCACCAGCCCAGAGATGGGAATTATTCTCTAGCTTTGGACACATATAAGTCTTATAGATAACAGCCAGATCAGAGATGGAGAAAAACTTCTTGCATTGTCTCAGGAAACATCTAGAGTCATTTTTGGCGACATCGCGTGTGTAATCCTTCCACAAGAGGTGGTTGGAGATAGACATATGTACCGAGAATTTCAAGATATTCAGTTTCCTTAATACAAATTCCACTCGTGTATAATGGCAGAGGTGGTACATTATGCCTTGACGTTAGTACGAATATTAAGTTTTCGACGCATTAAGTACTACTCAATGTTTGATTCCCCATTTTACAATGCTGTCTAGGTAAGACTTAAATGAGCTGTTCATACATTGCTGTTGAACATCCCCTCCGAAGAACAGGATTGTGAATCTAAAAACGAATATGAAAAGCTAAAGCTACTATCGTCAGCGAAACAGGTAAGTGGATTAGAAGTTTCAGACAGGAGATCATTAACAAAAATAAGAAAGAGTGTCGGAGACAGGACAGAACCCTGGGGCACGACCTCATTTCTTTTTTTTTTGTGGTTTTCAGACTAGAACCCATCCAATATTCAACGTAGTATAGGGATTCGTCAAAACTGAAGGCACGCAAGGCGCGATAAAAGAGCCTTATGCCAAAGTCTATCAAATGATGTTGAAATATCAAGCGCAGTAATCTTATTTTCTCCAAAATCATGTAAAGATTTCTGCCACTTTTCGGAGAGATATACCATCAGATCAGGGGAACGATTAATGCGAAAGCCATAATGATAATCCTTAAGCGGACGGTTAATCAGGATTTCCATGACCTTATAGAGAAGGGGTCACATTTCTAAGGGACAGACTGTACAAATACCGTTTTCCATCTCCTGGAAAACATTCTAGAAGATTAGGAGTGATGGAAAACCTTACGCAGTGGTTTTACCCGTGTGGAAGAACACTTCAATATTGAGTAATTGTAATAAAAAAAAACTTGCCAAGTAAAATAACAGATTTTTCTGATAATGATGAGGTTCTTCGATATTACTCTATTTAAAATATTTGATCCTTAACATTAATAAACTTAGAACTTGACGTACTTTTAGATCTCCCTACGTTTCACGGCTGACTTGTTGCGCAAATGTTTTTGTATATAGATGAACTATAAATACTATTCCGAATACAGTAATACCCGGATAAATGCCTCACGTTTAAGTGACTAAACCACATAAGTACCTTTTTTTTACAACCAAAATTCTGAGAATTTTTTCATATAAAACTCATCTTATAAGTACCTTCCGCTTAATTGCCTTTTATTTTGTATAATTTTATTGAAATTTACCTGAGAAAATTCTTCTAAGTACACATTTGAAATCAGATGTTAAAATACAACAGTTTGTTTTACTTTAGCGCTTCCTTTTGATTTATGCTTTAAAATTCACTACTACAATGATTCGTGCACAAGTCCGATTAAATATAATACAAAAAAACTTATAAATTAATTCCTGGCTCACGACAAAATCTTTCAATTTTAATTATAAAAATTTTAATTTTGTTGGATGATAAATGTGAACTATCATTGGTTTTTTGTCAAAAAATCCATGTATAAGATGAACTGAACTTAACAAAAAGGGCGTATTGGTAAGGCCTCACAAGCCAACAGGGGCGAAACGCAAATTTTGTGGACTAATTGCCGTTAAAATATTTTCTTATCAAAAATGTTTGTTTTAATTTTTGTATATGTAAATATAGAGATAAGTACCTATGTGCACTTAAGCGTGTTTTTTATAACTGCCTTAGCCGCATAAGTGTCAAGCCAAAAAAAAAACCCGCACAGAAGCATGTAGAGATAAAATAGAAACCTCGTAGTAGATTCACAATCGGTGCTGAGTACATGGAAGGATCATTTCTGCAAACTGTCACACGGCGATGAAGCCCAAAATCCTGCTGCCAGGCAGAATGACCCATTCAAGATAGACGATGCCACACACGACTTCCGTCCACCTGACCAAAATGAAGTGAGGATAGCAATATCCAAAATAAGAAACAACAAAGCTGCTGGCTCCAACGTACTACCCGCTGAACTCTTTAAAGCAGCCGGAGATTACCTGGTACAGTGCCTACATCAACTCATCTCTTAAGTTTGGTCACAAGAAAGTATGTCTGATGAATGGAACCTCAGCATCGTTTGTCCGATCCACGAGAAAGGAGACCCTGTAAACTGCGCCAACTATAGAGGAATAAGTCTCCTGAATATCGCGTGCAAGATCCTTTCTGCCGTATTATGTGAACGTCTGAACATCCTTTTGTCAGCAACCTGATTGGACCCTATCAGCCCGGTTTCAGACCAGGAAAGTCCATAATCGATCAAATGTTTACGCTATGGCAGATCCTTAAACTATCCAATAACTCCAAATCGGTACCCACCATCCCTTTATCGATTTTAAGGCCGCGTACGATAACATTTATAGAGACGAGCTATACACAGTCATGCCTGGTTTTGGCATCCAAACAAAGCTCGTCCGACTGCGTAGGATGACGAAGGAGAACTCTCGCTGCTCCGTTAAGGTTGGTACTGGCCTTACAGAAGCTTTTGATGTCAAAAAAGGATTCCGCCAACGTGATGCGCTATCGTGCGATTTCTTCAACTTAATAATTGAAAAAATTGTAAGAAATTCCCAAGTTAACTCTATTGGCACATTTTTTTTCAAGTCTGTGCAATTGTTAGCATCCGCTGATAATAAAGCCATCATTGGGAGAACCCAGCGAGCTGTCACTGGAGCGTTTGCTAACGTTGACGCTGAAGCGGCTAAGATGGGAATAGCAGTCAATGAGGCCAAAAGGAGGAAAGTAACTTCTGTCCACAAAAAAGGACACACAACACCGGTGGATTGGACAAAACGTCACAATATATCCGCTGTAACATCTAACAGCAACATCTCGTTAGAAATAAAGCGAAGAATGTTCCGGCTTGCAGGATCTTTGACTCCAACCCAGAGGGAAGACGCAGTCAAGGAAGACCCCGCCTAAGGTGGCGCGCTCAAGTGGAAGATGACGTCTACCAACTTAGAGTGCTTAACTGGAGGCATCTAGCCAAAGACCGAGCTAGCTGGAGAGGCATGTCGGTTGAGGCCCAGGTTCGTCCCGAACTGTAGCGACACCTAAGTAAGTAAATAACCCGCATAAGTGCCTATTAAAATGGGGCATTTAATGTGAGGCACTTATCCGGATTACACTGTTTCTATATAAATCTGTCAGTTTGACAGCTCCATAGAAATTTATTTACTCCCAACGCAGCAAAAGAAATTCTACTTCAAAAATACCACAAATTTCGCAAAAAAATATGAGATATCGCAAAATAAAATTTTGCACCGCAAATATTAAACAAATATCGCACGTTTTGCGATATATCGCAAGTTCTGGCAAGACTGCTTGTGAACACAAAAAATAACCGAGCAATTTTCAGGATATTTCGAACTGCACGAAGTCTCACAGCAAGTGGAAAATTACAGACATGCCCTTGTTGCGCCACTGCACAGGGAGCATTCCAAAAATGAAAGAAAAGAAATTTCGATATGGAATAATTGAATTTCAATGAACAACTTTGTTTTTTTTTTCTATGCTATATTTCCATAATATATACATTTAAAATTTTTTCAAAGTTAATTTTGCGCAAAAAAAATACATGAACAAAAAATTATTCAATGATTAAATCATAACGTTACTTATGGGCCATCCTCTATTAGCAGCAACAAATTGTTATAAGACTGCTATATCTGTAAGAGATCGAACTTCTCTAATCTCTAGTAAATTCAAAAATAATAAAAATAATTCCTTTCAATGTCATTCAACGAACCCTTTTATTCTTTGAAAACCGCCAGTAACGCCAAAAACTATTCGAGCTAAAATTTAGTCAAAAAGTACCTGTCGCATAGAAGTAGGCAACACTAAATATTCTAAAAAGTTTTTTTTTTCTAAGCAATTTAGTAATTAATTAATTACTGGTGGTGGTAGACTACGTCATCCATGTCGACTTGCCGGTATTAATTTGATGATCTTGTGTACTTACTTATCAGTCATAACTTTGCTCTGTCTCGAAGTAGGCAGTTAAACTTTAACGTCGCGTGTTAAAAATGTCAGCAACTCGCTATTTAATTGCATTGATGATAATGTTGAGTTTTTCACGCGAGGCCCTATCAATTAAAGAAGGGTTGGTGCTTTTGAGTATTTTTTTAACAATCACTAATGATGTCTTAATTATTGTTTTGTGCTTGAAAAACTTCGCAGATTTTATACGATCATCGTACCTGGAACAATCCGGTCGGAGTCTGTTTTGCATGTGTCTATAAGCTTAAGTGATTTCTACCAATCTTGCTGGTTTAACATAACCCTTATAAGTTCTGTTGCACAAAGCGAGCACCGTCATAAATTGAAAACAATCGAAGTTCAGCCGAATACTATTAAGTTGGTCG
The DNA here is from genome assembly GCA_910595825.1 of Philhelius pedissequus. NCBI lineage: Eukaryota > Metazoa > Arthropoda > Insecta > Diptera > Syrphidae > Philhelius > Philhelius pedissequus. Next base: position 303,263,918 of record OU343160.1, on the reverse strand, counting down.
AGATGAGGGTGCCTACTTTGTATAGCAAACGCGGAAACCTAGAGATAATTGGATTTAGAGGTATAGTAAGCAGAGATTTAGCTGATATTAATTTCGAGCATGACTCTCACTCGGTGTTTATTCAAACCAACAAGGCCAAGTACAAGTTTGGGGAATTAGTTGAATTTCGAGTGATTTGTATTGATCAATTGACAAGACCAGCACAAATTGACAAGATGATATTTGTTTTTATTTATGTATGTATGTGTGTTTTTTGATATTGACCAAAATATTAAATTAAATCGAACTCTAAATTTTCAGGACAGTGAAGACAATTTAATAAAGCGAATCGCCAATGTGAGACTTGTACAGGGTGTTTTCAAGGGAGAATTTCAATTGTCGGACTCTCCTGTTTTGGGTGAATGGAAGATTAAAGTGGAAGTTGGTGGGAATGCGGTGGCTGAGAAAGGCTTCCAGGTTGATAAATATGTGCTTCCGAGGTTCTTGGTTGGAATTTCAACGAAATCAAATGTCGCCATTGATGAGCAGAAGATAGGTCTGGGGATAAATGCTAAGTAAGTATTTTTACTTGCGATTTTATGTACTATAAGGCAAGTTATGTATTCGTCGACAAAAAAAGTTTCGAGATAACAATCAAACATGACATTACGATCATATCGAAGACGAAAACAGAAATCTTCTGTACGTCTGTCTGTCTGTCATTTTGTTGTTTTTAGCTAAAAAAAATAACAGTACCTGCCATATAACCGGTACGTTAAAGCCTATCCAAGTAACATCGTCACGGCTATTAGATGCAAAACTGTTCTTCTGCAGCTCCAAACAAGTGAAATCGAAAGCTGTGGCTTTTATAAGGTATAATTTCGCAGCTGAATGTATTTTTATTTTAGATCATGCTCTATTGTGAAGCTTAACAGCACTGTCAGCTCGTTCAACGTTTAGTTGTTCAAACTACCCCCATAATACCTTTTATGCGATCTATGAACGAGCTTCTTGAATTTCTTTCATCCAAAGGGCCGTTGTACAGCTTTCAACTACACAAATATAATAAAAGATGTGATAAGAGCTCTAAACAGTAGCTTTAGCTTTAGAAGTAAAATACTAACGCATGCGCATTTCGAAATGTCAAAATAGCATTAAAAGACCAACTTCAAATCGGTTGTAGAGCTGAGTATTAATTACCCCGTTTATATGAGTGAATTGAGGAATCGAATCGAATCGAATTGAGATTTCGATTCAGGTATACGGCCTCGTGGGATCGGAAGATTGAATTAAAATGGAATCGAAGTGACAATTGGAGTTTACAGAATAAACAACAAAAACATGCAACAGAAAAAAATACAAAGAAACCGGAAACCCACTGAACACAAAAAAAAACTATTGGTGCACACACACACCAAGAATCAGATGTGAATTCGATTCTTCAATTCCTCGATTCAGGTATATAAGTACATTTTCAATTCGATTCAGCTCTTCTAGTAGGATCGGATCGAGTAATCCTATTTTAATCCGATTCAAGTATACAAAGACCTAAATCCTGATTCAATACCGATTCAATTCTCCATATAAACGTAGTAAATATCTTAACACATTCTACTCAGGAACCCATATTATAATAGGGTGTTGCCCAAATAAATCCAAAATATTTATTTTATCAAGAAAAAAATGTATTATTTTCCAAAAATAAATAAATGAATGTATGTAACTATTCAAATTTTAGTGTAAGTTAGCAATGTTCAGATTGGAACTATAAATTTACTCTGTTAAACAATGCGGAAGAAAATTGATAATTTCTCGTTTTGCAATATAAATAAATACATAGGTTTTTTCATAGTATTTAAAAAAAAAAAAAAACTTTTTTTAAGGGCTTTAATTCTAATCGCGTACGCACAAAAAGAAATATCCTACTTTAATTCCCTTGGAGAAGATAGATGTGGTTACACATTAAGGATTCCAATGTTCTATATCACAGTGAATCTAAGCAGCTTTATTAAAAATTTTTGAAACTTTAAAAATTGCAACTTAGGCTTTAAATACACTTCAGGAAATATTCTTTAAATAAATTCCTTCCTATAAACTACATTTGTTTTATTACTTGCTTTCCTAGACTTTTAATTTCTGAAGCACCCTATCTTATAGCAATAACATGAAGTTAAAAAGACGAAAATGCCACCTTATTGGAACTAGCTCTAGAAAATCTACAATGAATTTAAAAGCGACATAAGGCGTGTTTTTTTCTAAGCCCCGGGGAAATTGGACGAAAAAAACGAGGAGTAGGATTAAAAATTTGCATACTAAATCCAACAACAACTAATCCCCGGGGGTGCTTAGCTTAAGCCCAGAGAATTCTCGGGGCTTAGCTATTGGAGAGGATAAAAACTGTGCTACCAAAAACTTTTTCACTAAGTTATCGATAAAATGTATAGAAACTTCAAAACTGACATGTCAAATAATTTTCAATTTTATTTTTTCCACCTCGCCATAGCACAACCTTCTACAGCGATTTTCGTTTTTGCCTTTAGTTTTATTATATGTACATAAATTAAAACTTGACTTTGAAATTGTTATTAAATAAAAAATTATTTCTTGAAGTTGATATTCGTTCAATTAACAAGAATTGAATGAACTACAAAACAAAGGTTTCTCTGAGAAAATTGTTTTCGGCTGCGTTTTGTTGTACACGGGAGCAACCCAATACAGATTCTCTGCTACATCCTAGGCATACTTCAATCTTCTTGATCGTCGTCCGCTCTTGCTCAGACCTATATTCCTAATGACATAGTAACTGAGCGTCCCGTCCAGAATAAGCAACTCGTCCACTAATATCATGTCACCAGTGACCGACGAATGGGGTAGTTTTCAAGTAGTTGAATTCGATGTACCACTGTATTTGTAAAAAAATTAAAATTAAAAGAAAATCACATCGGCTAAAAACAATTTCCAAAATACTTGATTTCAATTTTCAAATTTTTTGATTCACATTTTTTTTTTGTATAAATAATAATTAACTTGGTTCTTTTTATGCTATTTTAATAGAAAAGTAGTTTAAATTCAATAAATATGATGATTTTTAGAAGGCTGAGGATGAGGCAAACTGTGAAGTTTGTTTTTTTCTTGCATTACAGCTGTTCTTCAAATGTCATCTTGCAAATTAATAGTGCTGCCAAGTATTTCATTAAGCGCCTTGGTCGTTTTTTTCAACCATTTCCCCCGGGGATTGCAAAAAAACGCACCTATAAGAGCTCTATATCACCACTTATTAATATTGCAGCTCTAGAACAGATAATATTGCAGCTTAATTGCAAGAAACGTCTTGCCTGACAATAAAAATGGCGACGAGATATAAAATTAATGCAATTATTCTTTTTTTTTTTCATTTCAAAGAAAGAAAACACGGAATTATTATTATTTTTCAAAAATAATATTATTTCACCTCTGGAAAATTAATTTTTAAATATTTTTATTATCTAATTATTTTTCAAAATTATTTTTGATGACCTTATAACCAGAATTATGTAGGCGCGCTGTAATTTATCGAAGTATCGTCACTATATGTGTGAAAATATTAAACGAGCACTTGAAATTCACTATCGAACAACCGAAAAATTTAATTTCTTTTCTTATTTATTTCATGAAGATATTTTTTAATTTGGTTATTGTCATCTTCGTTATTTCTATTTTACACACTATGAAACCATTCATTCATTCTGTAATGGTATTAGAATATTCATTTTTTTTTTGTACTACACAAGCTAATACAAACAATAATATGTCAAAAGTGGTGTTTTAATAGTTTGATACGAATGTACTACAGAGCTTCAAGTCACTTTTGCCACTGATAACAGACTGAATAAGAGCAAAAAAGAGTTCTCAAACTCAATGAATTAGCTACATGGGAGCTTGATTTTTGCTCTAAATCCACATATGGAGCTCCTTGCTAAATAAACAGCTTTAAGATTTAGCTCTTGAAGGGCTATATACTTATACTATACACTTTTATACAGCTAAAAATGTTTCTTGGGTATTTTTCTCGAAAACCGCATAACGATTTTGATTTTTAAAAAATCAGTCCGGTTTTTTAGATACGACCGATCATGTTTTTTTTAAATGTTTAAAAACGGTACTTTCCATAAGACGGTTTTTTTTGCTTCCGACGATCTCATAAATGGCTTAACCGATTCTTTTGAAATTTCACACACATATTTAAGTTAGCTCAATTTACACTGCATTACCATTAAAAGGATTTAAAAAAAATTATAATTTATATTTTGAAAACTGCTCATTATTTTTTTTTCTTTTTCAAAAATTATAGTTACTTGTATTTGCTGACCTATGAATTGTCATTTTTAATTTTTTTTTCTCAAAAACCGCTCCAAAGATTTTTAAAATTTTTTTCTCATAAATTCAAATTTATCCAAGAAATAAAATAGCGTACTTTTTTTTAGCTCAAAGTAGTTTAAGTATTTATTTCAGAATTTTGAATTAATTTTTCTTTGATTAAGTCGATTTAATCTTTTGTTTTTAAGTTTATAATATTAAATATTTAAGATTTTCAAGATATCTTTTGCATACGATGTGATCGAACATAAGACCAAGTTCGTGCGACCCAGTCGTGCATTTTATTTTCTTAAGTTTAAGTTTTAACTAAATAGAAAAGATGTTTTGAATAGTGCCTTCAGTGCTATCTTGTATTTGTTTTTTAGTACAAGATGGCACAGAAGTTGTTGCTATAATTTTTCCAAATGGCGAAATCAATTTTTCATGAACTCTTTATTTAGATACTTCTATGGTAAGCCCGTGAGAGGAAACCTAACAGTTCTTCTTAGAAGCACATATCCGGTTTCTCAAGACCAGCCGATATTAACGAGAAATGTTCAAATTGACGAAAACGCTACAATTATCATAGACTTGAAAAATGATCTTAACATTGAAAACAAAAACGAAGATACAGGATCAAAAATTCTTTACAAATTCAATGTAAAAGCTTTGGTAACTGATGAACTTACTGAACAAGAGTCAACGACTGAACTTGAAATTGCAGTATATAACAAACCATTCAAAATTAAACTCCAAGCTCCGAAGGTGTTTGACAATGATGAAATCCTTAAATTTCCGGTATGTGTCCTATTATACTATTATACATTTTTAAATTTGTATTTTTTTTCTTAAGGTTAAAGTCTTAATCACAGATTTAGAGAACCATCCTATTGACAATCCCGGGTCTACAGTAAAAATTGTGGTAGAATGTAACAGCAGCTTTGATCTCGTTAAATTGGGTTTTGAACCTTTCAAAATCGAATTTGTTCATCAAATCAATAAAGATTTTGTGCAAATACAATTAGAAAATCTGAATTTTTCTCAGTGTAAATTGTATGCGGAATATCAAGGAGCTAGGTCCTCTTTGGAGCAGATAGTAAAAAATGAGGATACCTTTTATTTGGATGTTCTAACAGAAAGGTAAACATTTAGGTAAATCTAAATCACATCTCATAATTATTTTCTTTTCAACACAAAAAAGCCCTGAAGTAGGTAAGGAGCTTGAAATAAACCTCAAAAGCCTGGACGCAATCGAACATTTTTCCTACGAAATTGTTTCAAGAGGAGATATAATCCAATCAGAATACATAAACGCAAGTTTAATTACTATTATGTATTTAAGAAAAAACACAAATCTAATTTATTTTTGACGTAGGTACCAGCAAACCAGACAACTCATATTTTTCGGTTCAATGTCAGCTATGCAATGGTCCCAAAAATTACAATTTACGTGCATCGAATTAAGAAAAGAAGTTTTGCTGGACAACTGAAAGATGTTTTCATAAAAAGAACTTTTCAAAATTCGGTAAGTTTATTTTTGTAATTTTTTATTGGATTTTATAGCCTAGTACAAATTTTCTGACAGTTATATCTGTCAAAAGTAAATAACAGATAGTAAACTCTCAGTGTCATTTGTATTCAATACAGTTACATTTACAATTTCATAAAATGATTTCCCTACAATTTTACGGGCTTAAAAAAAAAACATAAGATCGACGAGTTTTTATGAACTGTCAAATTCTATTCACGTTCCACCTGCATACCATCCACACTTCACAAAATAAATTATTCTCGTGCGACTAATTCAAAATTAATTATGAAACGTCATTCGCGAGGAAAAAAGTTACCAAGTTACCGAAATATCAAATGGACTGTGCTCTAATGTTAATAGTGATTTACGGTCAACGTTATTCATTGATTAAATAGAATGAATGTGATAACAATGTGTTTCAGCAGGATTGCGCTTGGGTGCAAAACAACAATCGAAATAATCAAACTGTTGAAGGAAACATTCTATATCTATTAACTTGGGTCAGCGTTACAACTTCAAAAAATAAAATTAAGTAAATTTGACCCAAAAATTGAAGTAGATTCAAAAAAAGGGAAATAGATTTCGAAATCATAACTTAAATAATATTGTATTTAATTCCAAATCAGTTTTATGTATCAACAGAACATTTGAAAGGCGAATGAAAATATTAATAATAATAACCTTGCCGAAATATGTGCATCTTCTTCTTCAAAGTCTACTGAATTCACCACAGACACAGGCACTTCAGTTTTACTACTTTTGGGAAATCTTGAATGTCCAGTTTAAAAAAAAAATTAATGGTGCACAACGATATTTTTACAAAATTATATTTCCGCCTACGAATCTTTATCCACATTCTTGATTACTTCGAAACATTTTTTTTGTTTGAAGTGAAGTCATAGCGTAATTGCTTATTAATCACATTCAATTTTTAGCACAGACATACATGTACGAATGTAAACCCAAACGCATTGCTTGATAACTTGTTTTTGTTTGAAAGAAAGTTCAAAGGGAAACAATAATAAACACGAGAAAATTGTAATATTTTTTTTTTTGTTTGAAGTGAAGTTAGATGAAATTTATTCTTTTGAAATGTAAATCTGGGCTTACATGAAAGAGTGTAAAACATTTTTTAAATAATTTTTTTTTGAAGTAAGTTCAAGTTTTTTTGTTTAAATTGAAGTGGATTAAAAGGGATTTCTAAAAACTGAAGTAGATATGAAGAATTTAACAATAGTGCGAAGTAGGTAGCAGATTTATTTATTTTTTCTGAAATTGAAGTGAATATACGTCCACTTCAATTGATGTAAAGTGGTATCACCTGAACCTTAGACGTTTTCATAGTGTTCTTTTAAGAATATGAAACATTATTTACAATAAAGCTCATTCGTATAATGTCGTATTCGATTAGCTCTTCGGACTTGGAAAAAAAATCGAGCTCGAGATTTTAATCAAACTTGACATTAAGATGATAGAGAACACCAAAAGAAAAGTCCGTCTATTTTTTTTTCTCTGTCTGTAGATCGATCTATAGCCTGAACGGCTGAACCGATTTTTTTTCAATTTTGGCATTTAAGCCTCTTATATGATTGTCTCAAATTAATTTTTAAATCGTTTTTAAGGCCCAAAACTAAAAATACTTGTAACATAAGCGACGAGCACTAACACAACTTATTGTTTTCACAAATTATTGTTTTTTTAATTGTTCTTAATAAATAAATTGACGAATTGGAACGACATATGACAATCAAAATGTACACATGAAGCGATTAAAAAAGTAGGTACCTGTATGCATATTGGACTGTTTACAGTCCATCATCAGCATTACAACTAATCCAATTAGTGAAGTTTATCTTTTTGTTTCTTATATATTTCTTTTGTGACAATCGAAAAGTGTGGTTATAAAGAAATAAACAAAAATCCTTTACCAAAAATGATAAAAGAAAGTAGTGATTTAATTAAAAAAGTAAGCACAATTTTTGGCTTTCTGTTAAAGAGAAAATTACTAGTTTTTCAACCCCCAAGTCCCACTAATTTATTGTCCCCCAAAATTACATAAAACAGGTGACAGACCAATTGTGAGTAATGTTTCATCTCCCAGGTACCTATTAGCAAAATGGTTAGTTGACGAAATTAAGATGTTACCTTCAATTAATAGCCTTTCAGTGAAAAATGCGTTTGATTTTGTTGAAAAAGTAAAAAATGAAATAATAAAAGATGATGAAATAATGGTTTCGTTTCATGTGGTTTCGTTATTCCCAAGTATCCCCGTTGATATTACTTTGAATGAATTTGAAAAATATTTAAATACGGTAGATATAGCAAATGAAAAAAAGCTGTGTTTTTTAAATGTAGCAACACAGTGTATGCAACAAAGCTTTTTCCAATTTCGAAACAAATTTTACAAAGTAGAAAAAGGAACAAATATGGGAAATCCATTAAGTCCTTTAATAGCAGAACTTTTCATGTCAGCTTTCGAAAGTAGTCTTAAAAATTCAAGTTTACTACCGCGATTTTGGTGCAGATATATTGACGATGTTTTTTCTATTGTTAAAAAAGAAAAGGTGGAACAACTTTAAATGTTTTAAATAGTCAATTTGAATCTATAAATTTCACGTATGAAACAGAAATTTAAAAAAGCTTTGTTTTCTTGACATGGATATCACTAGAAATGATGAAAACCAATTAGAATTTTCAATTTTTCATAAACCACATAGTACGTTGAGACTTATTACAAGTGATTCACATTGCCAAATGCAACACAAACTAGCCAGTTTCCATTCTTTAATATACAGAATGTGCAAGTTTCCGTTGTCAGTTAAAGGCTATAAAAGTGAATATGAAAAAAAGTCGCAGAAGTCAATGAATCTTTGGTTGATAAATTGATTTATAAACATTCAATTAAAATAAAAAACAAAAACATGTCACCATTTTTCTCAAACACTACACAAAAAAATAATATCAAACGTTGTGCGGTTAATTATATACCTAAAATAACGAATAAGATTTCGAAAAAGTCCCGCGAACATAACGTTGAATTAGTATATTCAAATAATTCAAAGCTAAAGTATCTACTAAGAACTACAAAAGACAAAATCGAAAAAAGAAACTAATCAGGTATATGTATATGCAATTGAATGTAGTGATTGTGATGGTGTTTACTACGGTCAAACAAAAAGAACAATAGAAAAGAGATTTAAAGAACATTGTAATTACATCAAACAAACCAAAAGCCAGAGTTCATCCATAGCAGAACACGCTTTAACATTACGCGTACCCACGATCCGATGTATCTGGTATCATTGTAAAAGTGTAAAAGTGTAGCATTGTTTGCACTACAACAACAAAATATACTGAATGTCAAAATCTTACACTTTTACACTTTTACAATACCCGAACCCTATTGTAACAGAAAAATACAATACTTTAAGATTTTTTTAACACAAATGTGAAACAGATTTTGACATTTGCTTCAGTGTTGATACAGATTAGTAAAGGTGTGTTCACAGTCTGTTATCAAAAAATAAAATTTTAATAGACTTGGTACACCAGATCGTGAATACCCCTATTAAAACATTCAATAAATGCAAACTGTTTAAAATTAAAAAAAAAGAAGTGAGAGATGAAAGAAAATTAGATGCTTCTTTATACAAAGTGACTCAAATGCAATCAATGCTGATAACGGAAATATAGTCTCTTCTCTCTAATTTAATGTCACAAAAGAAATATATAAGAAACAAAACGAAGAACTTCACTAATTGGATTATACTACGTTTTCACCTACCACTTAATACAGATTTAAGTGGATTAACCATAAATCCTCTTTGAAATCTTCTTCGAAGTAGAAGATTCTCAAAAGAAACAAACCTTATTTCATAGAACGCGCCTATTCTATTGTCATATTTTCTCCATTGACATTCAACAACAAAAAAAAACTGTCCAACATTATTTAATTTGTTTTTGTCTGGTATAATTTATCGTTGCCTTCAAATTTTGTTTTTGTTTATAAATAAGTATAAAAATAAAAAATGATATAAAGCTACAAAGACCAAAGCGGTCGGTGCCTTGAATTTGTAATGGAAAATGTTTTAGCTATCCTACAGTAAAACCTTGAAGTTGTTCTTTCCCAAATATATAAAAACGAAAACTGTGCAAAGGCGATTACAGTATTTATGTAAATAAATCTATATGCTGCAAGATGTTGGGATAACAATATTTCAAAGTTATTACTCATTTTTATTTATTGAAATTAAATTTGTTCACTGCACCGAAATTATTATTCTTCTTCTCAATTATTTAGTTTTTGTCTTGTTGTATTGACTTTTGAATGACAATTCATAGTGAAAACGTCAAACTAATCTTTTTTCACTGGTGAACACACTTGAAGATTAATTTTTAATCTTCTCAATTTAAACCGGATTATCTTTAGGTGAAAACGTAGCATAGTCGTGATGCTGATGATGGACTGTTAACAGTCCGAAATGCATACAGGTACCTAGCTTTTTTAATCGTTTCATTTTAAAGTTTGTGCGTTTTGAATGTCATACGTAAGTGTCGTGTCAATTCGTCCATTTATTTGTTAAGAACAATTAAAAAAACAATATTTTGTGAAAACAATAAGGTGTGTTAGTGCTCGTCGCTTATGTTAACAGTGTTACGGTTTTCACGTGTTCAATTAATTAATCAATTAAAAATACTTGCTATAAAATTTTTCCTACCATCTTAATTAGGTATATCGAAAACTGCTCTAACGATTTTGACAAAAATGTGTGTGCACTACTTTAGGTATACCGTTCTACGTTTTGGTCCAATTGTTTTTTTTACATATTTTGTTATTAACGCTATCTGTCATACAACAATTTTTACTTCCTATTATAGGGACTATATAATGCAAGTTACGAATTCCTCAAAAAAAAAAAACAATAAAAAATTCTAACAATCAAACATGACATTACGATCATAGAGAAGCCTAAGTAATTGATCGACAAAAAATGTCAAACTGTCAGTCTGTCCGTCTGTATATATAACGAGCAGCAGCCTAAACTACTTAAGCGATTACATACCTCCAAAATTGGTATGTGTGCTTCTTTTGGTATTCTCAGAGGAGAAATCGAAATTTTATTTTTACGCCTAAAAATAATACCTGCCATATAACCGTTAAGGAAAAGCTTTTTTTCTCAAAAACGATTCCAACCATTTTGATAAAAAATTTTGAGAATTTTTTTGTTGGTACTAGCTTAGCTATCATTTAATCAGAACTAAGTTTCCGGAAAACCTCTATTAAAGGTATCTTTCATATAAAGTTTTTTTTTCGATTTTGGCTTTCAACTTATCAAAATTTTCACTAACTTTTTTATCTACTTAAAATTTATTTTTTTTTTTTGAAAAATCAATATTTTTAAAACTAATCAAACAAAAATATTTTTAATTTTATACAAAATCTAAAAAAAAAACTGCACACCAACATTTCAACAAAAAAAAAAAAAAGAACTAAACATAAAAAAAAACATGATTTCATCAAAATCCGTCCTACAATTTTGGAGGTACTTTTTTTATAAAATTTTCATTGATCCGTGGTATCTAATGGTGTTTTTAGTTTTTTTTTCGATAAACCGATTATTGTGATAGTTTTGGCAGTTTTTATAAGTTTACAAAAGGATTTTTACTCCGAAAAATATTTTTTTTAAACATTCCTATTTTTCAAAGAATTTAAATCGCATCTTTTTTTCCCTCAATCTATAACTATAACATTTTTGCATATGCCAATTGTTTACCTTATTGCAAGATTTACAAAAATTTCCCCCACTTTAAAAGTTTGACAGTTATTACACTTGTTACTGCAAAAAACGTATCAAACAGACCTTATAGACTAATGTGGTTTTCCATTGTTACCAGAATCAAATTCTGTTTTGATACGAATCGAATCTATAAAAACATGGATTTTGACAATTAAATCCTTCCATTGGGCAACAAAAATTAATATTTTTTTGATTCTGAATCAAATTCGCAGATCCGTATTTTTTTGGTGAATCTACCTCTCTTTTACTAACACTCTAAGCACAAGTGCAATTGAAAGCATTTATTTTGACAGCTACCAGTTTCACATACGCAAATTTAAGCAAACATCTTAACAGAAAAAAGTTAATCCAATTATCATTCCATTGCACGAAAAAAATCAAATTCCTCGTCAAGTTCCTCACTTACCAATGAAAACCTACATTAATTTACAAACAAAAATCGAGTTTTAAAAAGTAGCTAATAGCTCATTTTTTTCCAGATCAATATATTGACAGACAACGAAGCAAAGCCCGGATCTGTGGTGCACATTAACGTCACGACAGATGAAGGTTCCTATGTGGGTTTGATGGGTCTTGATCAGAGAATCTGGCAAGACTCCTATGACAGCGATGAATTCACTGAAAACCATTTCTATACAAAACTTCGAAATTACGATGCTTCCAGTATTGACGCAAATACCTTTCCTGGTATTAAAGCCGGACTCATAACCTTTTCGAATGTTCTAACAAAAATTGGAACAAGTAGGTAGTCGAATTGCCTACGAAAATCACAAATTGATATTAAATTGTTTATGGTCTTAGGGTTCGAAGGAGATCAATTTGATATTCGAATTGGTGAAGGTTTGCTAGATATAGATGAGAATTTTCCAGAACCATTTGACAAACCATCTTTAGAATTTCCACGCATTCGAAAACTTTTTACCGACAGTTGGCTGTATAAGGATTTCGAGAGGTAAGCTTTATAGAAATTGCATGGACAAAATGATAGAAAAAACAAAATGAAAACTCTAAATTAAGAACCCCAGCAGGAGGTTTGAATATATTGGAAACGGTTCCGGACTCTATTGCATCTTGGGCAATTACCGGATTCTCACTGAATCCCGAAACTGGATTAACTCTCACCAAAAACCCAACCAACTTGAAAGTTTTTCAAGACTTTTTCGTGTCAATTGACCTACCAAGCTTGGTTACCGAAGGTAAGCAAGATAGAGCATTGATCGCTTATCAGACGAGTATTGAAACAGTTTTATATGTCAGGTGAGACAATTGAGGTCCCCATTTACATAAGCAATTATATGAGCCAAGATGCTCTGACCAATGTGATAATCGAAAAAGATAGTGACAGTATTGAGATTTTGAAACGGCCGGGTGCTGCCTTAAAGCCGAAGGAAGCAATTTCAAAATTTGTGTCTGCAAGTAAAAGAGCAATGATCAGTGTTTTTCTGAAACCACTCAATTCGGGACAGTTTAATGTTACTGTCAAAGCGATTTCACCAATGGCAAGTGATGCAGTTGAAAAGACCCTAAACGTCAAATCCGAAGGAATACCCTATGCAATTTCGAAGACCTATTTGGTTCATTTAGCAGACGAAGGCGTACAAGAAGATGAAATCACGGTCGATATTCCCGATGATGCTGTGCCCGGATCCCAGAGGGTTGAAATTTCAATAGTTGGTGATATATTTCGGCCACTTTTGAGAAGCCTCCAGAAAATGGCGCGTGTTCCTTATGGGAATGGTGAAGACAATATGAGGTTTGTCGTTTCAAATCTGCTGGTTTTAAAATACCTTAAGGTTGTAAGACATACTCCATAGTTGTTCATAGGTCTCTATAACTTTTTTTTCCAGGCCCTTAATTACACCTTTCCAAGCCTAGAGAGCAAGATAAGACTGAATCTGGAGCTAGGCTACCAAAACCAGATGTGTTTCAAACATTTGGATGGGTCTTTTGGGCTCTTCGACCGGACCACCGAGAGAAGTGGTGATATTTGGCAAACTGCTTTCGCCTTGTGGGGACTGAAACAATCGAAGAATTTTATTCATGTCGACGCAAAAGTATTTGAGAGGGGCTTGAACTATTTAAAAACCCGACAGCAAGAGAATGGTTGTTTCAAATCGAGAAACGGCATAGAAGAGGATATTGAATTCACAGCGTTTAGTCTAATGGTGTTTTTAATGGATGATGTGAGGTGTTTTCTTCTAATTCGAAATTTGTCAATTTCTAACAAGTTGTGGTTTCTATTTTGATAGCATTGGAGAACTGTGCACATTGAAGTTATTACTAAAGGTCTGATGTATTTGTATGAAATGGCTGATAGTTTGGGGCAGAATCCCACTTCTGTTTTGTCAACATATGTCTTGTTGTTGGGGAGACATGAAAAGGCTGGAGATTGCTTAAAGAAACTCAGCGGGTATACGCTTTTGACAAGTAAAATTGTGAAGTCTTCAATTTTTCCGAAAGAAATTAATACTTTTTCAAATAAATCTAGACAACAATCAAGTGTGTTGGAATAAGTCAGATACTTTGCAATCACATCTCGAAACCACTGCTGATAGTTTGATAAATCTTTTTGAAACCCAAAAGAAGCCCAGACAAAGTCTTCTGCACATCATAAGAGGTTTGCTTGCATCAGAAGGCGGGAAGACATCTTTAAATCATATGATAGCTCTCCATGCAATGCTGGTGTTTGTTGAAGATCTGAACTTGAATGGAAAGAACCTGACGACTTCATTCAAAGATGATCAAAACGGATCTGGATATTTTCAAGTGAATTCCGAAAACTCGCAAGTCTTACAAACACTGAGGGTGAGTATGCAATATGCATGAGTTGTCAATCTTTAGCGAACTAAAAATTTCTATAGCTTTCCGATAAATCCCGAACGATACATCTGCAAAGCAAAGGCTATGGTTTTGCTGTGGTAGATGTCAAATACAAGTACAACCGAGTGCTGGCAAATCAATCATCATCGACTTATGCTACCAACATAACACTACAAAAATCTTCGCCTTCTTTAACTATCTTTGAAGTGTGTGCGAGTGTTGTCGGAAAAAACACCGAAGTTGACTTAACGGTTATGGAAATTATTCTCCAATCAGGGCATATGTTTCGCGAAATCGGTCCTGCGACTACCTGGAAATTCAAGGTAAATTTTTTGGTATTTTTTCAATAAGTCCTTTTTAATTGAAAGTTATTGTATTTTATTTCTTATAGTCGATTAAAACTAACGACAGTCAAGACCAGTTAGTAGTGTACATTGCGAATATTAACAACAATGGAATTTGTTTAAAACTGGAAGCCGTGAAAAAGTACAATGTGTTTGATGGTAAGCCTGGATGGATTGTTGTGTACGATGTGCATAAAAAAGGTTGGTCCTGCATATAATATAATACAAATATCTTAAATTTAAACTATAATTGTATTTTATTTTATTTTATTTTAAGATGAAAAGAGTACCAAAAGTTTCAAAATGGACGACATCTAGCCAAGCCAAAGGAACAAAGGGAAATATGGACTCGGAGAAAAAATAATTTGCTAAGAAACTTTATTGATTTTTTCTTTGTAATTTTTTAAAGGAAATGTAAATTAATTTATTTGTTATATTGGTGTGCCAGGAATGGATTGTTTTTTGAATTTTTTTCTCATGAATTTCGAGAAAAATCTACTAAAATATGGATAGAACACCACAGCTGTGGTAACTGGTAAGGCGTTTCGATGATGGAGGTAGCCAAAATGCAGAAAGCCTGTTGGAAGTGAATGAAATCTGTCATCTATCGTTTTTTTACAGACTTCATTATAGTTTATGCATTAAAGCGTTGCAATCTTAAATGTTTTTCAACCTGCCACTTTGGAAAATTTTAACGATACCAATTTGATAAAGACGGCTTCAGAATTTGTCAATTTTTGTAAGAAAACGATGACTGTTTCGTTTCCTAAAAAATTCTTAGTTTTCGATGCACTAATTTTATAGCGAGTTTCATTCAAGAAAAGATTGGCTCTTTCTGTCAAAAGATTGGTATTTTTTTTTGAATTTTCAGAGTTCCTTAGCACGAAAGATCTGATCTCTGATGGGTTGGCAGATTTGCTCTGAATGCACACATACATGTAAAGAGTATTTTCTGTCAACGGTCAAATGGAAAATATGTTGTTATTCATTTATTCTGAACTTGACTGTGATCAAATGAAATGATGAACAAATAATGGACGAAGATGTTAATAATTTCGATTTTATAAATTTAGTGGAGTTTTTGATTGCTTCGGCCTCGTCTTCCTCGTCAACTGATGATGAAGATATGTCTTTTTCAGAAATGGGTATGTCAGCCATTCACGTTCACCAATACTACAATTAAATCTGGAAATAAGTTTCATTGAAAAGATCAAACCTCGATTTTGAGAGATCATAGAAATTTCAATGAAACTCGCTATTAGAGAAACGAATAAGGAAAGTCGTCTTTAATTGCCGGACTTGCCGAATAGTAGATCAAAGAAGTCATTTATATGTTAAAGCTTTACTGAAGTGTAAAATTCATTTCTGGTATTTTTAAACATAAGAACTTACTTTGTGGTTCCCTTTGCAATATTTAAGGCAATAACAATAGAAATGGCAATGGCAGTAAAAATATTGGATGGGCATTTCATTTCTGGCAATTTGAACTTCAATAAACTTTATTGCTTCCATTTTTGTTAATAAAAGCTTACTCATTTTTAATTTAAATTGTATTTTGTAGGCAATTTATATATTTGTTTTCATTTTCGTTCAGTCAATAAATTATTTCACGCACGGCATTCTTTTAAAATAACGGAAAGCCAATTTGAAATTCCAATATAGAGATGGAAAGCAATTATTGCCGTTCATCGGTCGGGAAACACGTTCCCTCCATTGGTAATATTCAAGGCAATGGCAATATGTGAGTTAATTTATTGCAATAAATATTGCATGTGGAGCCCCTATATAACTATAACTATTTTATCCATCGAATATTCTCGAGTTTGATTTGTTTACCAAATGCAAAACTTGCCTTATAAAACCTATAACAATCGCAAGTAAAAAATAAAAAAGAAACAGTTTATAGTTTGGGAATAGTCTGCTATTATATTACACGTCGACTTCTGAGTGGTGAATATTTTCCAAACATAAACGCGAATTAAAGATATGTAAGGTGGAAAATAAATTGCCCGAACTGCGATTGAATTTTATAACACACATAAATTGCACAAATCAGAAACGGATAAATTTACAAATTGACATCTCAAAATTGTATTGTTAGGCTTAAATAAAAAAAAATATTTTTTAGAAATCCCCAGTTTATTTAAGAAAATAAATAACCAATAAAAAATGGAATACGAAACGAAAATTGGTCTTAGTTCGTCAAAAATTAAAGGAAAACGGATTTCGTTCAATAGAGATTGATTTTTTGTTCAGAATGGAACCAGAAATTTGTTAAAATTGATCAATTGACGTTTGTGTTATCGGAGATACAAGACAACTGTAAATTTAGACGTGCTCCAGAAAATAATTGAACAAAGAGTGCAAACAAGAAATCACGCTTAAAAGTAAAAGTGAGAAATTTTTTCAGAGGAAACAGCATATACATAAATTTTATTAAGAAATGGAGTTATCGATTTTTCTGTCAAATTAACAATAAATTATAACTACTTTATGAACACATCCATCGAGATTCAATCCAAATAACAATCGTACCAACAAAACTAAAACACCAAACCCAAACCAAGGGGTTTTCGCGAATTTATCGGTTTTGGCTGAAAACCTAAAGCGAAAACACAAGTTTTCCCATACATTTTTGAGAAACCACTCGTTTTGATAAACTACAAGTTTTAAATAAAACCAATAAAACCTATCGAAAACATGTTGGATTTGTAAAATGAACTAAACAAACACACCTTGTGAAACATTCAGTGCCCAATTAATCGTCACATAAATAGGTGACGGGTTGCTGCCAGGAAAAACGAAAAAAATAAATAGCTATCTGAGGTAATTTCAATTTCAATTCAAAACGTATTTGTTGTTGTCTGTGGTGCCAAAATAATTAAAATGTCAAACGAAAACTTTTAAATGATCAGTGTGAACGGTTTTCGAGTTTTCGTAAGCTTTTAGGTGAAAACCCGGTTTTGGGTTTGGTGTGAAAAGCCTATAACAAGCAGCTTTGCCATTATGTGCCCGATCGGGGCATTTGGCCCTCTGTTTTTTATTCTGGCCCTTGGCCCGGGGTCAACAAGAAATGGCCCGCAGATATCATTTTTTGTAATATTTTATAAAGTAATATTCTAATTTCATCGCAAAAATTGTCAATGTGTTTCCCCCATAACCAAGTTCCCATATTAGGCGCTTACCTTTTCAAGCTCGGAGCAAGGAACTGAGCTGTCAAAAAAAGATCTTTTTATCATTTTAAGCTCAGACGCATCAGAGCGGTCAAGTTCTGTTTCTTTTTTCAATCAGAGCTAGCTGCGAGGAGCTCAGAATAAAACGTACGAGCAGATGGCGTAAAATAAAATAATATGTAACTTTCTCTTTATTCATCCCTTCCTTTCGACAACAAAAAAAATGATTGTTTTTTTATTTTAAATGTCGTTCTTTCTTCTATGTTAAAGCGTGAAGCTGATGATGGCATGTAAATCACGCCGAAATGCATTTTGTAAAACTTGTAACGTCTAATGAATAAAATATTTGACAAGTGTTTCGTAAAAAATTATATTTCATGCCTTTTATTTATTTAAAAGTTATTTAAAGAATGAACGTTTTGCCATCAATAAGGAGCTTTAATCAACAAAAAGCATGAAACAAAGATGGAGTAAGCTTTTTTTGCGTGATATGACAGAAGGGAAAAAAACAAACACATGAAAATGGAGATTGACGCCAGTTGTTACTGCTCTGTAGGTAATAAATATTTATTACTTTGCCAACAATCAATGCACAGTTTTACTCTATTTTATGCCGTGTGTGAATTGCGTTAAAATGTTGGTTAAATTTTCTACCTTGGTTAAATTTTGAAGTTTGGTTTGTGGTGGGATCAAATTTAGCTTTTTGCTGTATGAATTGCGTCCCTTTTAGGATTTATTAAAACACTATTTTGGCTAAAATTCCTTCAAGATTTAAAAAATTTCCCTAAAAACTTTTTTTTTGTTGTTCAAGCTAATTAATTTCTTTCCCAAAGACTTAGAAGATATTAAGTTAATAATTTGGCACGAAAAAAGTAACGAATTCGCAGTTTTATTAATATGTTTCGGATTTACATCGTTAATTTAATATTTTAAGACAACAATGCCAATTTTTTTCAAAACAATTCCCATTATGGTTAGTTTGTTGATTTAGTATGTAAACACTAGTTTTCACAGCTGAAGAATTTCACAAGCTGACAAATTAATCTATTTGTATTCAATTTGCAAAATGAAATACAATGAGTATTTTAATTAATTATTTAAATTTGTTAAAATATGAACGGATTATATTATTTGTTTTTTCGTCTTGAGACCCTACACAAACAAAAATATTAATGTAATTTTATTTTTCAATTGAATAAATTAAAACTTACATTTATTATATGGTTTCCCAGTAGGTCAGGATTTTTTTTAATTCATCTTTCTTTTCGGTTATCGTTTACAGTTTAAAATTACTCTATCTTGAGAAACATTAAATTTTAACGCAAATTTAGCCTGCTCCACAGCTGCATACATTTTAACCCATTTTATTCAACACGCTAGTGTCAAATTTTAACCAAGTTACAAAACTTAACCAACATTTTAACGCAATTCACACACGGCCTTAGTTTTTTTATAGACCGTAGAGCTACTAGCGATTTTGGTTGTAGGGCTGCGCGTACAGTGGTGCGACAAAGCGATGCGATGCGAGAAGCGACTTCCAATTAAGAAAGGATGAAATAAAAAACAACAAGCACTGAAATTAAATAGTTTGATTTTTTTTCTTGACGTTAAAGTCAAAACAAACAATTCTCGCACAAACTCGCTGGAAGAGTAGTCAGATGCTTGCGATAGGAGTATGTGAGAAACTCGCGGCAAATATCGCTTAACTGTGCGTACGTATATAAGAATAAATGTATATATTTTTTTCGTACGGAAACGCTTCTCGCATCGCATCGCTTTGTCGCACCACTATGATTGGCTAAAAGGCTGCTATTGATAGATTTATGATGTATAGATTTCCCAATAAAACACGCTTAATATACACTTTTTACTTGCGATAAGGTACA
Organism: Philhelius pedissequus; assembly: GCA_910595825.1. Taxonomy (NCBI): domain Eukaryota; kingdom Metazoa; phylum Arthropoda; class Insecta; order Diptera; family Syrphidae; genus Philhelius; species Philhelius pedissequus. Next base: position 303,244,052 of record OU343160.1, on the reverse strand, counting down.
AACTAGAGGGCAAGAGATCACCAAAATAGTGGGTCCAACAATTCCGCCTGTCTGTTCAACGATCTACAGATTAAACGGCGGAGTGATTTTCTTCAAACTTGGTATTTACGCGTTGATGATTGTTTCTAATAGATTTTTGAATCGTTTCGCCCCAAAATTAACAGTACTTGCCACACAAATTTTTCTACCATATTAATTATCTCTAAAACGGCCCTATCGATTTAGATAAAAATTTGTGTTTCCTCTTAAGAGTGTCATACCAATTTAAAAAAAAATATTTAAGAAATTTTGCATATATAAAAAATTAAGTAAAAAACGAATTTAAAAATACATTAAGAGTTTTAATAGATATCTTTTGCATACGATGTAATCGAAATAAGAGCAAGTTCGTGCAATCCAGGTGTGCATTTTATTTTTTTAATTTTTGCATGCACAGCCATGCTATACCCTTGAACTACCAAAACAGCTCCCACGATTCATGTCAAATTCACAATTTCTAGAAGTGACAATAATTCCGCGTTGATCAATCTGTCAAAACTAATTCTCAATTTGTCTACAACCTAAATTTCAAAAACACAATGACATTTGATGTAATTTACAAAACCTATTTACATTTTAACATTTTGCTTTTGCACCACCCTGTAAGTTTGTACTCCAAAATACTTCTTTGATCAGGTTCTTACGGAATATTCAAAAAAAAATATGAATTTCATTTTTAATTCATTCTTCTGCGCAGCTAAAGATGTTAAATCGCATAAAGATGAAGCCTATATAGACAAAACTATAGGTATCTAATAAATAACAATTATGACCACTGAACAGTTGACCAGCTGAACTAACTTTATCTCGGCTCGCTCGATTAGAATATTTATTTTTAAGACTGCTTCCGGTTTTGTGCTTCTCTCTACCGTTTGTGAGTTGATACTCGTATTTCATTACTCAGTTATAATTTCAGTCTCACTTGGTCAAGTTCGATCTGAACCTTGTGCGTTTTTGTTTATAAAATGTATTATTCGAACCTAACTCGTGTTTGGGTGTTATTGTTAATAATAATAACGGTCACTTCGTTGCGCGAAGCATTTACAAATAATATAGGGTTGGTTATTGAATTCAGTCGTCAACCAAAACGATTTTTTAATCCTTTATTGATTGACACTACTTAATTATCTTGTTTTTTTGCAGCTACTACACAATTGTTGCACCTGGAACTATTCGATCGGAGTCGGTCTTCCATGTTTCTATAACTTTAAACGATTTCCATCGGTCGTGTTGGTTTAGTATAAGTTTGATGAATTTCAATCAAACCGTCAAACTCCTTACATATGAAGGTATTAAAATTCGACCAAGAACCACCCAATTGGTCAAACTGCGTGCTCCGTATTTGATTGACAAACTGGGTCATTTAGAAGTGTTCGGTTATCGTGGCATCAGGAGCAGAGATTCGGCAGTAATCAATTTCGAAGCCAATTCGTACTCGACCTTCATTCAAGTCAACAAAGCCAAGTTCAGGCCTAGCGAACTCGTTGAGTTTCGTGTGATTTGTGTTGACCAATTAACCAGACCGGCAATAGTGACTCACAAGATATTTGTTAAGATTTGTGTGAGTATACTGAGTATTCACTGAGTGTGGTAATTATCGAGCTCTTATGAGGCTCATATCTGACAGGAATATTGCCTGCTAAAAAGTTTATTTTCAAACTTTTCGATGAGAGTGTATAAGTTTATAACTTAGGAACCTCTTTAGTTTATCTCTGCTCGATAAAAACCACCATAAGTCATCAACTTATATTTTGCATAAATTAATTAATTTATAGGATGGTCAAGATAATTTGTTAAAACTTGTATATGATGTCGAACTTGTACAAGGGGTTTTTAGGGGTGAATTTCAACTGTCTGATAATCCTGTTTTGGGTGTGTGGCAAATACAAGTCGAAATCGATGGTGATGTTGTTGCTGAGAAAAGCTTTGAAGTTGCTAGATATGTGCTGCCAAAATTTGCTGTGGAAATTCAAACAAAGCCAAATGTGGCTATAGACGAGGGACAGATAACTTTGGGAATAAGTTCGAGGTAAGTTACACTATATTTTTGTGTCAACATTAATCAATAATTCAGCGAGCTTAGAAAAAAATGTAGGGACTCATCAGTAAGATACTCGAAGGTCTCGGATAAAAATATGTTTGAAAAGAAGATTTGGCTTTTTTAGGAATGACTAAGGGACTTGTGCTAAGCCTTGATCAACAAATTCTTCTCTAGTTACTGCTTAGTAAAATATCAGACAGTGTTTTTTTCGTTTTTCGATGAGCTATAGTTTTATCAGTGCTTCCAATAATTTTGGAAAGCGGAGTCAACATAAAATAGGGATGAACTGTATAGAAGTGGTCGTCATGTTGTATATGGCATAAAATAATTCTAAAACCCAAATCGAGCTTGAGTTGAAAGCACCATTATATTCTACAAATTTTCTTTGAAAAAAAATGTACGAATACCTATTAGACAAATAGTGCTCTGGTCAAAATAAAAGCATAATCATTTAGAAATTCAATTTTCATTCCCTAGTCGAGCTTTGCGAATTGAAGATCAAAGATTTTATCTCTTTTTTTTTAAAACAGAGTCGAAATCAGAGTTGCTGCTAAGATTGGCAGGAATTTGGTCATTGGCAGCTTCAGAATATTATTGAAGATGACATAAAAAAAATTGTTGTGACCAGTGTTTTTACTGGTGATTACTATGAGACAATTTTACAAAAAAAACTCGAGATTTTGATCGAACTTGATATGACGACGATAGAGAACACGCAAAAAGTGAGTCAGACTAAACTGCTGAAGCGATCCATCTCGGAGACGATGGATGCCGAAGCGTGAATTTCGACGTAGATTTTCCAGTCATCCGACACCAACTGGACGAACAAAATACTACAATTGGTTAGCATTTAGTTAAAAACAGAAAACCGAATGCTCAAGTCTCTTGTACTTTTTGAGAAAATTAAAAATATGCAGCTTTCTTTGTGCCGATTCTCCATATACCGACAAATCAGTAGGTGTCAATTAGGTTAGGTTAGGTAATTGGGCTGCCAATTGATCTCGTTACCGGCACACTTATATCAAGGTAGATCCGGTGTGATACCCCGAAGTGTTGTAACTTCGAATTGTATAACCTATGAGTTCTATGGATAATCATTATCGAGCCATTTAGAGACTTTTAAGAAGGTCAGCAGGCTTTTGCCTGAAAGATTCGAGAGCTCTTTTAAATCATTGAAGAAGTAGCTGCCCAGGAATTTGTTCTTATATGGCAAAGTGCTGGACAATGACACAAAATGAGAGGTGTCCTCATGTTCGTCTTCCTCATTGCAGCCTCTGAATAGGTCATAAATAGTTTAGTCCCATTTTCTTTTTACAAGAGTTCGAAGGGAATTTTTGTTTATGTGGATATGGTACTCTCTGTTTCATTACACAGCGTGGGATTTTAATCGACTTGTCTTTTTGGGTAGGATCAAGTCCTTGCCAGTTCATCAGCTCTCTCTTTGTCCGGTATATTACTGTGACCCGGGACCCAGCTGATTTTAATGTTATGCTGCGCGCTAAGAATTTTCAGCTCTTCGCGACAGCTAGTTACAAGCTTCGATTTGGTAACTGGGGCAGAAATCGCCTTAATTGTCGCTTGCCTGTCAATAAAAAAGGTGATATCGGTATTTGGTATCTCCAGTCTCACGAATCATGCTACAATAAGAAATTTAAATAACTTTTATTTTAATCGATGTATTTCATTAATTTTTTTTATTGGATTAAAAATTAAATTTTATTTTAAATAACTAATGGTTTTTAGATATATGATAGACAGCAAATGACCTCCACGCTTATCCACACATATTCGGCACCTGATCAGAAAATTGTTTATTGCGGCCTGAAGGGTTGAAATTGGGATCGCCTCAATTATTGTCTTAATGGACTGCTTCAATTCGGCCAAAATTCTGGGTTTCGTCTTGTACACATCCTCCTTGACATAACCCCATAAAAATAAGTCTGGTGCAGTCAGGTCACGTGACCTTGGTGGCCAGCGGAAAGTGCAGTTTCTGGATATCAATTTGTTTGGGAATTTTCGTTGGAGCTCCGTCATAACTTTTGTGGCTACGTGTGCACTTGCTCCATCTTATTGAAACCAAATCCTGCTGAAAGGGATATGTCTTCGGCGAAGTTCTGCGTAAAAAAACTCCTTCAACATCTTTAAATAACGGCACCCATTGACAGTTTGTGTTACACCGTTTGCTTCAAAGAAGTATGGCCCGACAATACACCTTGATGAAACTGCACACACACAGTGACTCGTTGTGGTTGTATTTCCGTCGCATGGAGCATTTCTGGGTTAGATTCACTCATACGGCAATTTTGCTTGTTAACACTGCCGTTCAAGTCTAAATGGGCCTCATCAGTCATGAACAAACAATTTAGCAATGTGTTGTTGGCAAAATCCAGGCGGACAGGCAAATCCTGTGGGCTTAACTTGCTTGTAATTTGGACTTTGTACGGAAACAAGTTTAAGTCATCATGAAGTATCCGTTGTTATGATCGTCTGCTAAGTCCAATTTGGCATCGATAAGCTTCGAGTCGAAACACTTAGATTTGCTTGTATTATTGCCGATGCAACAGCCATGATTGTATCCTTAACTCGAACATTGGGACCTCGATGATACCGTCTTCGTTCGATGCTTCCAGATTCGGCAAACATGTTCACCAGCCTCATAATAGTCTATCTGCTCGGGGCAGTACCACCAAACTTCAGCCTAAATTCCTTTTGGACGGAAATGACGGACTGCAAAGAATGGTATCGCTGCACTTTCCAAATCATTTTTTCAGTATCCCAAGCATTCATTTTGATAAATCTAAATAGTAGCCTATAAAATAAAAAAAATAAGGCGATTACTCACACTGAAAAAAAGTTATTACGTTTTATGTTTGTAGCACGATTCGTGGGCCACCCTGTATATGTACTTGATATATTCTCCTGCAAGGACAAACTAATTGGTCAATCTTACGATGGTGCGGCAGTTATGTCTGGCGAAGTGGTTGGTATTAAAAAGAAAGTCCTTGATGATTTTCCAAATTTCTAATTTTATTCTTGCTATGCTCACGCTTTAAATTTAGTTTTATCACGATGACTTGAAAATTTATCGGAACTAAAATTTTTTTTTTGGCAGTATTAATACTTTTGTCCGTTTATTTTTAACTAATCAACTAAACGTTCAAAACTTTTCAAACAAAAAGCCAACCGACGAAAGCCTGGGGTATCGGAAACTCGCTGGTATAATCATTCGCGGATAATAAACGCCATTTTAAATTGTAGATTAGATATAATTCTAACTTTTATTAGAATATTACACAACCCTAGTGACTGACTCGCTTCCTAATTGCAGAGAGCTTGTTAATCATATTAGAGGTATTTCTGAAATTTTTGCTTTTCAATTAGTTCAAAATAAGCAAACGGATGTTGAATTTGCAAAAAGAGAAATCGAATGTTTTGAGTCTTGGCACAGCTCTGACTTTCTTAATAAATTTGAATAAATTTTGGAAAACATAAAACCAAGTATATGCTATCAACAAACAAAGCCTCCTCTGACCATCGCCTAGGACAAAACTTCACTGTTGGCAGCAGTAATTTCGAGGTATTTAAGGAGTTCACCAACCTCGGAACAAACATCAACTCCACGAACGACACCTTAGTGGAAATCCGGCGAAGAATTAGCCCAGCGAACCGCTGCTACTTCGGTTTGGCCAAACAAATGGGTTCAAAACTCCTGTCTCGAAAGACAAATTGCACGCTATAGAAACGCTTATTTTACCAGTTCTACGCTATGGCGCCGAGCGCTGGACGATAAGTAAGAAAGCGGAATTGATACTTGGCAATTTCCTAAGAAAAATTTTTACGAGGACATTTCGTCCTATATGCGAAGAGGCGTATGGAGGAGAAGATTCAATCGAGAATTGTACGAGCTGTACCAAGATGTGGATGTAGTCCAAAGAGCCAAAGCGCGTCGACTACACTGACTCGGCCCCATCGAGCGAATCGACAACAACGCTCCAGCCAAGAAAATCTTCGAATCCCAGCCCCTAGGTTCGAGACGACCAGGAAGACCGAACCTCCGCTATAGGGACCAGACGGTTGCAGACGCCAGAGCGCTTGGATTCAAAGACTGAAGGGAGCGTGTGGGGGACGGAATACGATGGAAGACCGCAATATGTCAGGCAGCTACCCTGAATGGATAGGGAGCCAGATAAATAAGTAAGTAAGTACAACGTACAATGGAGTCAAGTTTTTAATGACTTCCATTGCTGCTATTGGGCTGGTTTTCAGTGCTCCGGTGATGCATAAGCATCCCAGTTCCCAGCCATCGTATTTTATCTAGTGAGTTTCTTGTTTTTACTAGTTCGGTTCTCTTGTGCCATACAATTGCCTGGTCCTCACCACAATGGTAAACATCCATCTAAGGTTGTTTGGCTAGCATCCCCATGTTTTACTTGCAAGTCTCTTGTATATCATGAGTGCTTTAGTGGCTTTCCCGACAGTTTTCTCGACATATTTCTTTCACAGAAGTTTACTATCTACTATGATTCCTAGATTCTGGATGTCGATTTCTTCCCCAGCTAAAAGTAGCCCTAAATGAAAACATGCTCGTATTCGCTGTGTTTTACGTGTGTAAGGGCTGGTTTGCTAACTGCTTGCGGTTTGCGAAAAATTTCGATTTTGTTGTGTTCGTTGGCTTCGATGTTGGCCATCTAGGGTCTTGTTCGCGAGCAAACCTCATTTTTGTTGTGAACGTCGCCGAGCTCATGTCGCGAATAGAAAACAATGTGAACAACAATATACCATAAGCGCTTCTCCATCGCACATGTTATTACTTTGAAGAATCAACACGAAATGAATGTTCGTCGTGTAGGGGATAACGCAAACAATTTCGGCGAGCATGTTCATCGTTTAAGGCTAACTTAACCGAATCGATTTCATTCATGGCAAAAGCCTTTTTCTGGTAAATAGTACTTTTGTTGTTTTCGTGGGACTTATGCTTAATCCCTTTGAAAGACATCTTTTGCTGGTTATACTCAGGACTGAGTTGAATTATATCACAAACAGTTTCTTCGAACTTCCTTTGAATAGTTATATAAGAATGTCATAAGCAAAAGCGATGCACTTTATACTTTGAGAAGAAAGAGTCTCGAGTAATTCATTCCCTGTATACATATTTGTATGCGAGGAATCTTCTTTTTTGTTCTCTCCAAGATGACACGGATTCTTTTTATTGTTTGTTTGTTAGGTCATAAGTTCTGGCACGAATGATGCAAAATGGCATAAATTTGTACCTTATTTTATCTAATCCACAAAAATGAAAGGGTATTTTTTTACGGAGTTTTGTCTAGAGGTTTTTTAATTTTCACTCTAGGAATTTTGGTTTCGCTCATTTTCGGTTTAGGATTATTTCTTTTTGGGCAAACGTGAATAATAGTCAAAATTTTTGACTTATAAAGAATATTTAAAGTTCAATAATTTGTCATAAAAGGTCAGCTAGTTTTAGTAATTAGGCAGTCATAGATATTTGTGTGTATTAAATAAAGAAAACAACATTTTAACAAGAAAATAGCATATTTTTTATATAAGTCTTTTTTTTTTATTAAATCTTTAATTAAGTCTTTTATAATCTTTTTTTGAAAGCAATTGCTATGGTGAACCTGTAAGGGGAAATCTTACAATTTCTTTGAGGAAAACCTATGCTTACTTCCAAGAAAATATACCGACATTCAAGAGAAGCTCGCAAATCAATGGATATGAAACTATTATTTTAGACATCGAAAACGACCTTCATTTAAAAAACAAAATTCAAGACCGAAGATGTCTGACACTGTACAAATTCAAGGTAGAAGCTCATCTTATCGACGAACTTACTGAGAAACAGTTTCGAACAGAAGAAGTTAAAATTATAGTTCACAGTCAGCCTTACAAAATTAAGCTCCAAGCTCCAGAAGTCTTCGCACCTGATGAAATCATAACTCTAAAGGTTTATTATAGAAACTAATTTGGAAACAAAATCTTAGTTTTTTTTTATTTGTTTCAGCTAAAAGTTTCACTAAGCGACTTACAGGACAATCCAATTAAGGACCTTCAAAATCCAATTAAAATGTTTCTAGAATGCAAAAGATATAAAACTGTATATGTCAAACCTCAATACGAGTTTCACATTGGAACCGATTATTCTATATTAAAAATAATTAACGAAAATTTTACAAATTGTCATTTACATGCAGCATATCGTGGTAGCAAATCTGCAGTAAGAAAAGTGATCAAAAATGTTGATTTATTTTATTTGGATATTTTGACTGAAAGGTAATAAATTCACACCAAGTTAACCAAGAATAAACAATTAGAAAAAAAAACACTAATTTTCATCCCAAGTCCTGAAATCGGTAAGGAGCTCGCAGTAAGACTTAAAAGTCTGGAACCAATTGGACATTTTTCCTACGAAATTGTTTCAAGAGGTGATATCATAAAATCCCAGCTCATTTACGTATGTTTAATAGATAAGTTGATATGTCAAAGGACTAACTAACTAAATTGATTCTAGGTACCCGATAACCAATCATCATATATACTTCGGTTTCCTGTGACCTTTTTAATGGTTCCAAAAATCACAATATATATCCATGGAATTAAGGACAGGGGCTTCATTGGACTGTTGAAGGATGTTTATATAAAAAGAGCTTTCGAAAATTCGGTAAGTTCAACAAGATCTTCAATCTAGATTTCAAAAAAAAGAGTGCAAATTTTGGGTGTAATCAGTCGATGGATCTGAATTGTTCAAACATTCTTCTCGTTATTGGATGTCTTCTTCTCATCATCATTTTTTCCCAGTTACATATATGTAGGAATTAAAAACATGCGAGAAGCTTTGATCCAAAAATTGTTATGTTGCTCCACCCATTAAAAGCACCTGCCCCGGTCTAAAGAGTGGCGGGTCCCATCTTCATTTATAACAACCAACAAACGTTTGAAATCATCTGGCATGCGTGTAGGTTTCGGCTTAAAAGCTTTTTTTTCTCGAGGCTCAGGGTTGCGATTCATTAATTCCATTTTTGTCCCTTTGATACAGTCGAACTAACAGACATTCAAACAAGGGATAAATGAAAGGTAAAGCGGGTTATCGACATAAATCATGGTACGGACGGATCTAAGACAGCAATAGGGTAGTCAGAAATCTTTTTAGAAAATCCTTCATAAATAAATCACTCAGACATTCAAACTTATGCTCAGTTTTTCAGGTAGAGGTGCTTATTCATAAGTAATTAGCCGGCAAAGCATCTCTGCAAAAAAAAACTTGTCAATAATATCATATATATCTTCGTAGATAGCCAGGCGGAAATCAAAGCCATTTCCATAATCTTCACTAAGTGAAGATATAGATCGCTACCGCAACGAAGTAAGATTGCTCAGCGATTAGAACTTTATGACACTAATATGGGTCCCAGGACAAAGTGACATACGAGGGAATTAAAGCGCAGACGAATATGCCACAATCGAGTCATCACTTGAACAAAGCCAAATTATTTCCTGGATACTTGTGCAAGAAGATGTTAGAATTCACCAACTTTTACGCAAACAACAGAATTGTCAGGGCTTGACAGTTGTAGGGTTTCGATGACTTTTTGAACAGATATCTCTAAGACAAAATCAGAACACTTACTAGAGCTAAACAGACCTTAACGATCCCTTCTGATGTTCATCCTAACTGGTTACAACTTAATGGGAACCTACTTGTCTAAAAATTTGTATCATCACATTGAATTATGTAAGGGTCGCCATGTAATACTTTGGGTCTTTCAGCTTCTTTAGCCAACGTTAAATAATCAGACTTGGTGCGGCGAGTAGCCAAATAAATCTTGATTCAAACAAAATTTCAAAAGCAGTTCTGCTATGTAGGACGTCTGAATGGTTTTTATGTGTTTCTACAGACTACAGAAATTTAATGAAGAGGTTTTTATTGAGGAATTGAATTCATTGCTTAATACAAACAATGCAAAACACTTGTTCATTGTAGGTGACATTAATATAGATTTACTTTCTAATACGCCTGCAGTAGATAATTATATTTCATTAATTTCATCACATGGTCTAGAATCTTGCATCAATGTAGCAACTAGGATAACTTCCACATCTAAAACATGTATCGATCATATTTTGGCTAGAATAGATTTAAAAACTAATTTAAACCTCACTAGTTCAGTTGCTGACCTTAAGATCTCTGATCATCTTATGACATGTTTATGTCTCAATTTCAACGACAACTATCAAAGTCAAATTAGGAATCAGATTATGAATAGGTCGAATATAAAAACAAATTTTGCACAACTAAATTCTGTTCTTCTTTTAGAAAACTGGTCATGTTTGTTTAGTATTCGTGATTCTTGCGTCGCTTTTGATAATTTTGTGTCTCTATTAAAATATCATGTTGAGCAGAATTCAGAAGTTCTTGTAAACAAAAAAGTTAAATTTAAAAAAATCAAGCCGTGGATATCAAATTTTTTATTAAATAAAATAAATGACAAAAATAAACTAAGAATTAAGCTTAAGAAGCATCCGAATAACATTATCTACCGCGAAAAATATCATAATTTATGTGAAGAAATAAGACTTGATATATCAATTTGTAAAGAAAATTTTTATATGGATAAGTTTCATAAAGCGAAAGGTGATCTAAGAAAGGAATGGGGCATAGTTAATGATTATTTGGCAGACATAAATATTCTGATATTCCTCCTTTTTTGACTCACCAATCTCAAAACATTTTTGATCATGCTGACATGGCTAAAACCTTTAATGATTACTTTTTTAAAATAGCTAAAGATACAATTGTTAATGCAGGCATTATTAACTCCACCTTTAATTGTTCTGAAGCTTGTTTCAAAGATAATGTTCAGCCTTGCAGTTTCTTTTTCGAACCTATTTCCGCTATTGAAATTTTTAGAGTTATTCAAAATCTGGAGAGTTCCTATTCATCTACATCTAATGGTTTTTCAAATACTTTAATTAAAAAAATATGTCTAAATATAGTTGATACCTTGCCCCACTTATTTAACAATAGTATTCATCAAGGTATTTTCCCAGATAGTTTAAAACTAGCTGAAATTATTCCAATTTTTAAAAAAGGGGACAAAAAATGTGTCTCTAATTATAGACCTATTTCTATTCTACCTGTTTTTTCTAAAATTTTTGAAAAAGTTGTTAAATCTAGAGTTGTGAACTATTTAGATAGTATTTCTTTTTTCAACGATAGACAGTTCGGCTTCAGAGCTGGAAACTCCACAGAAGATGCACTCTTAGCTCACTGCAGCTTAGTTTATGATAGTTTGAATAATAAGAAATTTACAGCAGCTTTATATATCGACATAAAAAAAGCATTTGATACAGTGGACCATGACATATTAGTTAGAAAATTAGAAAAAAGCCGGTTTCAGAGACTTTATGTTAAATTGGTTTTGTTCTTACCTTAAAAACAGAAAACAAATGGTCAAAATAGGTGATAAATTCAGTGAAGTAAAAAATATTAATATAGGTGTTCCACAAGGTTCCGTCTTAGGTCCACTTTTATTTCTTATATATATTAACAATATATTCAGTCTGAATTTAAAAGGTAAATTAGTGGGATTTGCTGATGATTTAGCTTGTGTTTATTCTAGCCCCAGTTTACTTGATATGGTTTCTGATATTAATCACGACTTAGAGTTATTTAGACATTGGTTTGGCATTCATAAACTCGTCATTAGTGAGAAAACTAGAATTATGTTTTTCAAACCTCTGATAGTAGATCTTAATCTTCCTCTCCTTATTCAGCATAGTTATGACTGCAAAAAAATCCCACTTAGTAGTAACTCATGTTGTACTTCCATAGAAGTTCAAGATAATGTTTTAGTTAATAATTGTACACCAAAATGTTTCTATATTGAAACAGTTTCTGAATATAAATATCTTGGAATACATATTGACAACAAAATGGACTGGAAAGTTCACACTAAAGCATTGAAGAAATATTTAGCTTCAACCAATTATATTATGTTTCATTTAAAAAAAACTTTGTTGTAGAAAACTTATGGAAACTTTTTATTATGGTTTAGTTCAATCGAAATTACAATACGGTATAATTTGTTGGGGTGGTTGCTGCAAAAACATATTACAGCCTCTTCTAGTAACTCAAAAGAATATTTTAAGGACCATATGGAAAAAAAGGAAATATGAACATAGCTTTCCATTGTTTGTCAGCTCTCGTATTTTGCCTCTGAAACATCTTTATTTCTATAAAGTTTTAAAAATATATTTTTTGAGATGTGGCTATCTTTTAAGTCACAATATACCAACTTACTCATTGCGCAGTAATAGTAGTAACCTTGCCTTCATTCCAGTTCACAATACTAATCATTTTTTAAGCTTTTTTACTGCAACAGCAACTAGACTTTTTAACGCTTTACCCTCTGACGTACGTAGCATTCGCTCTACTCATTTATTCATCAAAAACATTAAAAAATGGCTCTTTAACTTTGATCTCAATGAAATCTATAATATTATTAGGATTCTTATCTAACTTCGAATTTACTCATCATTTCCCTTAAAAAAATTTTTCTATTAATTTTTATAAGTATATTTTGATTCTCTTCAAGTGTTTACCCCACACTGTTTTTTTTTTTATATAAAATATTTATGTTAAATCATTATCTTTAAATTTGATTTCTCGGTACTTTCGATTCTTGTCTTTAGGCAACAGACTGTACCTTCTTCTTATCATGAATTGGAAAACATTTAAATATAATATAATTAAATCATACACTTGCTTTTTATATTTTTTTCTCTCTGTTAACTTATATTATAATTGATTTTATTATATTTATTTTTAAATTTGTTAAATCTTTATTCTTATAATTGTTACAAAGAAATAAAAAATAAACTAAAAAAAAAAAAAAAAAATACTAACGTGAGCTAACTGGGAACTTCGGGAGTTAGGCTTCGAAGAAGGTTGAATGTTGTAAGCAATTAATTTATTAGTTGCTGGTGCAATTCCTTCACAAAACTAGGCCGAACCAGAAAATCAGCTATTAGAGAATACTTCTTCGAAGAACTGGGGGAGATCTCTACCAAACCGTTTATAGAAATTATTAAATTTACGCAAAGATCTTTTAGACCTTTTCTATTTTCTTCTCCATAGAATATCCCAGTCCTACCATAGGTACCATTGGATCCCTTGAGATCCGAGTGAGGTGAGGCGGCTTGCCGATTTTACGACCCGTTGTAATTTCACCTTCAATAGCGCTGAAGGAATCTATAAAGATTGAATGGACTGTCCGATATCGGGCGCATTATCAAGAAGTTTGGCGGATCAGTTAAAAATTAAACTTCGTGTTTAAGTCTGTTCAAGAATGAAATTGAAGAAGTCCTATGATAAAGCATGTCCTAGCCGAAATTTTGTTCTTTTATGGATAAGTGCGGAAGACCTATTCCCCAGTTCAACATTGCATCGAAAGATGCATCTGGCAATATCTGGATTCCCTTACCGCTGATGAGGGATGCCTTATATAACAGTTATAGGTATTTTTACTTATGTTACGGCTTTTCTTCGTCAGCAAACTTTCAAATCCGTTTAAAAATTGTAATACCCACAAAAACTAACTAGGTAGAACATCTTCCAAATGGACTTTAACAATCTCTGCTCTAGAGCCTTCTGTGACTTCTTACGGTATTCATATTCGACTTACATAGCGAAAAGCTTCTTTCTTAGGCGCTTCCTGTATAATATAGGATATCCAATTTTACTAAAATGTTCAACGTCAAATTTCTTCTTTCTGCGGATGGTAATTTTTTTTTATTTTACAGTCGAGCTTTAAACTTTATTGTAAGAAGGAAGTGGCAAGTGTCATTGTTTGCCCCTGGAAATGTTCGAAAATTTGGTTGCGATGGTTCAATAGTATGGAAAATAGTTCCTTAAGCTTGAAAACTTAGATCCATTTATAAGTGATCTGATAAGAGTGTTCTGATGCGCAGGATTAATACCTACAAACCATTTTCAAACCACTTGGTCTCTGTTGCATTTCAATACAAAATATTTACAGAAGTTTCATTTCGACAGATTAGAATTACAGCCCCTGAAGAAACAAGGCCCGCCTCTGCTGTAAATATAAATGTAACAACAGATGAAGGGTCTTACGTAGGTTTAATGGGAATTGACCATCGAATACTGCAGAGCACACCCGACGAGGATGATATGACCGAAAATAATTTCTACACCAAACTTCGCAACTATGATTCCATAAGTTTTGACACGTCTGGATACGATGCAGGCTTACGAGCTGGACTCTTAACTTTTACAAATGCCAAAATGCCTATTAGAATATTAGCGGGATGGGGTGAGTTGAAAAAAAGATACAAAAAAAAAATTCAACAGAATTATTCAATACAGACTGCAGAGTTTATTTCTGTCATATTGCAAAGATTTTAAACTGTATTTTAATTAGGATGCGATGATGAAGCAAAATGTTTTGCTCGTGGTGATAGCGGTGGGTTTCAACCACTACCGAGAAGTGTGGATAGACCAACTATAGAATTCCCATATGTTCGAAAATTTTTTACCGAAAGTTGGTTGTACAGGGATTTCCAGAGGTGAAATCGTAATCTTTTTTTTAAACAAAATTTAAAAGAAACAAACTTTTAATTAAGGACTCCTGCCAAAGGCTTACGATTTATTGAAACTATTCCGGACACGATTACAACTTGGTGTATCACTGGATTTTCACTAAATATCAAGACCGGACTCACTCTTACCAAGAACCCTACTAACTTGAAGGTTTTTCAAGAATTCTTCATCTCAATGTACTTACCGATCGTTGTAAGAGAAGGTTAACAGAAATTTCCATTTCGAGTCACAGAGTTCAAGAATTCATTGTATTCCCATTCCAATTCCAGATGAAGTTATTGAAGTTGCTATTTATATAAGACACTCTATGAGCCAAGATGTCAGGACTAACGTTACAATCAGTAGCGATAGTGAATATCTAGAAGTCCTAGATCATCCTGCGGCGAAATCAAAGAAAAATTTATCAAAGATCACAATTGCGGGAAAGTTGGAAAAAATTGTATTCTATATAAGACCTCGAAAATCTGGAAAGTACAATGTGATGGCTAAAGCGATTTCCGCTATGGCAAGCGATGCGGTCCAAAAGACTCTCGACGTCCTACAACAAGGTATACCTTATGAAATGTCGAATACATATTTGGTTCATCTACCCGAAGGTGGTATTGAAGAACATGAAATAAGAATCGATATTCCTGAGAATGCCGTCCCTGAATCTCAGAGGGTTGAGATTTCAGTGGTTGGTGATGTATTTCGACCTTTGTTGAGAAGCCTTCAAAAGATGGAACGAGTTCCTTATGGCAATTGTGAAGAAAACATGAAGCATATTGTATCCAACTTGTTAGTATTGAAGTACCTAAAGGTTGGTACTTGAACCACATTTTATTGGTCTATTTTACGGTTAACTTTTTAAGGCCCTCAATTACTCAAAGCCTGGCTTAGAGAACAAGATAAGACTCAATCTTGAACTTGGATATCAAAATCAACTATCATTCAAACACCTTGATGGATCATTTGGACTATTTGAGCGGACAGTGGAGAGAACTGGTGATGTTTGGCAAACTGCGTTTGCATTATGGGGATTGAAACAGGCCGCTGACTTCATTCAAATTGACTTTCGGGTGATAAAAAGGGGCTTGGAATATCTTAGGACCCAGCAACAAGAACATGATGGCTGTTTCAAATTATTCAACAAATCTCTCCAAGAAGATGTAAAAAATACGGCGTTTGTTTTAATGGTGTTCTTAATGGACAATGTAAGAATCTTCTATTTCGTTAAGCGATTTACAAAAACGACTTTTCTCAGTACTCCAAGACTGCATTTCGTGAAGTGATTTCCAAGGGACTTCAATGTTTGTACGCAAGGTCGGAGAGTTTGGAGCAGTCTTCCGATTCTCTTTTGTCGATGTATGTTCTATTGCTGACCAAACACGACGGAGCTGAGGATCGTTTGAAAAAGCTGACCAACTCCAGTCATTCATCGACAAGACGTTAGTTGACTTTTTTAGTATTGAATTTACAGATTTTATTTCTGACATAGGAAAACGGATGCTTCGGACAAGGCCAGATAACCTGGATTCAAATCTCGAAACAACTGCTGAAAGTATTTTAAATATATTTGAGTCACAAATCCAGACATTAGGCCAAAGTTCTAGTATGCTTCGAATTGCAAGAGAGCTCTTCAATTTGGAAACAGGAGATTCGTCTATAAATCACTTAATAGCTTTGAAGGAATTAGTAAGATTTATAGAGAACCTACGATTTGACAGAAGAAACCTAAACATATCCTTTCGAGATGACCAAAAAGGTATTGGAGAGTTTCGTGTGAATTCTGCAAATACTCAAGTCTTGCAAATCCTTAAGGTATAGTAGCTGATTGATATCCTCATATATTTCTTGTTGCTTAATACTAAGTCACCTAATAATAATTCGGAAAGATTTCTCGTAGATCTCGAAAGATAAATGTCCAAACCAGAGGTCTTGGATTTGCAATTATGTCGCTCAATTATAAGTACAATCTTGCACCTGAGACCCAATATTTCCCAGATCTGATTAGCAATATAACAACTTTGATACCGGGGATGGCAAGGAGTTTGAAAGTCTTGGAGTTTTGTGCAAGTATTCTAACAACCAAGAGTGAAAATGACTTAATTGTGATGGAAATTGCACTGCCATCTGGATATGTATTTAGCGGAATATCTTCCATGGAAATTGACTTAAAGAAAACCTCAGTTAAGGTATGTATAGGGCCGACTTAAATAAACCATTTATTAATAACTTTTTTTCAGTCAATTCAACGAAATGGCAATAAAGATATTATTGTGGTATATTTCGATGGCTTCCACAGCAACGGGGAGTGTTTGAGATTGAAAACTTTTAGAGAATACAAAGTCTTAAATGTGAAGCCTGGTTGGGTTATTATGTACGACGCTCACAAAAAAAGTTCGTTAAACAGATATATTCTTTCTTTCTTTATAATTACATTTTGTTCATATTATTTAGATTTAAAAACTTTCAAAAGTTTCACGATAGATGGCAGTTAATAAAACATCCCTTGCCTTGTAAACTCTACAGAACTTGTTAGCAAAATATGAATTATGACATATAGAATAAAACAAATTAATTTAATAAATGAATATCTTTTTCGTGAGGAGTAGTAATGGGAAAGTCAACTTAATCGTCCATTGCGTTGACTATCTGACGTGCACGTCACAACACAAAATCCACCTCCGTTAAATGTTAGAGTTCATCAATGACTTATAGGTATGACGATCACACGAATGACACTGAACGACGTCGCGACCACGCGACACTGAGCGACCACGAATAGGTGATATTTGTTAAAATGTCATTGTCAAAATCGTTTCGTCGAAAGCTCCTACTGAAATCAGTTCAAGGAATCAAGAACAAGAGCAATCAATCTGTTACAACAGAAGCAGTATTTCGGCTTTAAATTTTACAAATGAGCTTACTATGTACTTTTGTGAGTTTGGAAGGTAAATAAATATTTGAATAAGAACTTACCTGAACAGTTACAAATTTTTGGAACCTCTTCCCATTTTTTATCACTAACATTCTTATTTTTATAATCTTTCTTTTTATACTGCCACTAGCTGACCCGGCGAACTTCGTTCCGCCTAAATTCATTTAAGTCAAGAAAATAATAATTCCGAGCTTGCACAATGCTGTCTCATGTAATGCGGTCAATTAAGATTCTTTATTCTAAAGTTTTATTAAATACAATAAAATAAAATAAATTAACAATGTCTATTTTTTTCAATCAAATCAAAATGACTGGCGTGCCGGCCAGCCTTACTAAAATGCTTTTATTTGTAGTCATAATGACAAAGTCGAATCAGGTGAAAATCTTTTCATAATATTCATACAATATAGACTTAATTAAAATTAATCTACCTTGAATGTCATATTGTATTGGTGATTGTAATTTCTGCTCTAAACGACGTCATTTGAAAACTACCGTTATATTGTGGAGCTCTCATCAAAAATTGTCGTGATTTGCTTGTATTATCGTAAATCAATGAACGTAATGGCTCGGGTAGATTTGGCAAAGGCGGAAATTTTACTTTGCCACTCATGCAGCACAATCCAGATGTTTCCGAAAGAAACTACAGTGCGCCGCAATACGGACATAGGACATTAATAGCGCCATTCGAGACACACGGAAGTTTGCCGTATTCAATTGTGCTTTCGTATTGGAAAGAAATTCGTTGCAATTCTGTATTCACGGCCGTGCGTTTCTTCTTCTTCGTAGATTTTCATTTATTTGATGGTTCTCCTGATTTCTATCGCGTTGTTGTCTATCTCGGTCTCCACTTAGGACGACGCCACATTCTTCTTGAGATAATGCTTCTCGATTACGTACATTTCGATCTGAGTGTTCGTCTGTAGTTTCGTTTGCACGAGCAGTCACCATACGTTGTGCATTACGACTGCGACGTGAAAGGTTTGACATTCTAATTGGTTGCATGATAACTTAAACGAAAACCAAAGAAAATTAATATTCATCGAAAAAATGGATCGATTTTCATAATTACCTACTTAAGAAATTACAAATTAGACTTGAAACTGCTGAAATCAATCAACAAATGGCCAAATAAAAATGTTCTGCAATCACATACCAAAACACATTGAAATGAAAACATTCGAAATATCTATGGTTTCATCTAACTCACAAAAATCGTTAAAATTTCCACAGATTCGCAAATTACCCAAATCCAATTGCACCGTAACGAAATCAAAAGCAGATTTTTATCTCACTTTTCACAATTTTTTCAATAGCGAAATTATATAAATAAAATTGATTGAAATCACAATGAATAGCACTTGATAAACATACAAATACTTTGAGCACAATGAAAATTTAAAAAAAATTAATTAAATTTTATTTTATTTGACCGCACAAAATAGCAAATGCAATTCAATTTGGATGACGAAACGAAAAGGACACCCCATATTCCTTCCTTAGGCCAACACGAATTCATCAGTCCCAAAATTTTGAAAATCAAACGATGTTCCAGGATTACCAATTTTCCTGAAAATTTTCCGGAATTTTCATCCAGTGTCCTATATGCCCTTCCTAGGGCCAAAAGCCCTAACTCGTGAACAGATTTTCCTCCATTATCCTATGAACTTTCTTGAGCCAATACGAATTTATTAAGACCTAAATAGTGAAAATCGAAGTAACCATTCCCGAGATATGCACTAAAAAAAACAGAATGATCCTGATTTCCAATTTTTCTGGAAATTGTTCGGGATTTTCCTCCAGTGTTCTTTATGCCTTTCTCAGGCCCCCAGGGGCAATACTAATTCATCAAGTCCTAAATCGGGAACTTTCCCGGTTACTTGTTCTCGAGTAATGCACTTAGTATGATCCCGGGTTTCAATTTTTTCTGGAAATTTTCCGGGATATTCCTCCAGTATCTTATCGTATGATATTTCTTGGGCCAATACGAATTTATCAAGCCCTAAGGTGAAAATCGAAGTAGCCGTTCTCGAGATATGCCATAAAAAGAGGATGATCCCTGATTTCCAATTTTCCTTGAAATTTTTCGGGATTTTCCTCCAGTGTCCTATGTCCTTCCTTGGGTCGGCTTTGAACAGCCGAAATTAAACTTTCAATGCCTATGCTATTGGTCATCTTTCTTTTACGTCGCTCAGCGGTCAACTACAAAATTAGAACATGTTTTAATTTTTAGCGACGTCACTCTTTCGCTTAGTGTACAATTTGAGTAGAGTGCAGAGCAAAGCTGTGAAATTCATTAGAGCAAAGAGCTCGAGAGGTGAGCAAGGAAGAGGCCTAGCCAGAGTGAGGAGCAAGGAACAAGAACAAAGTAGAAGCAAATAAGCAAGAATTCATTCTTTTCTATTTAAATACAGTAAAATCTGCTAATCGGAATACTCTTTAATCGGAACACCTCATATTCGCACCGTACCTTATATTCATTCCCTGCTATTTTTCATACAAATTTCCCTTTATAATCGGGACACCTGCAAATCGGACCAGGCACCACTAAAGTAACATGCGTTGCTTAATGTATTAACCTGTCTAATTGGAACAACCGTAGGAAATACGAGTTATGTATGCATGGCATTTATTTTTTGTATTTGTTGGTACCTACAACAAGTAGCCCATAAGCGCTTTAAAATGAACATAAATATTTATGATGCATATCAGAAAACGGGCCTATGTGTTTCGAAGATGCACATTTGTCTCAGATAGCTCTTGCAAAGAAATTTGATTGCAGCAACTCCCAAATCCAAAGAATTTTGAGCACGAAAATGGAAATCAAACTTTCATTTGAAAAATTCGTTAGCTTGACAACAAAACGTATGAAATCATTTGTATCTTTTGCCGAAATTGATGTCTTGATATCGAAATGGTTCTGCTAATTTAAAGTACAATTCTCCAAGCAAAACGACTGGATATCTAAACAAATTTAATTAATTTTATATTTTCTGGAAAGTTATAGGTATTATATGAACTGGCAGTCTTTTTTTAATGTTTTTATTACTTCTTCATTTTTAAAAATAAAATAGGTATATAATATTTCTGACCGTAAATGTGATCTGTTTTTGAATTAAAATAGCTTTTAAAGGACTTTGGTATACAAAATTTGCGTTTCCTCTCGGCAATATCACTTGGACTCATCAGTTCTGTTCTTATTTTGTTTTATTAAGCTTTTGAATCGACTGAACTTTGTTTGTTTATATATTTATATTTATTTTTTTGTACCCTAAAATAATTATGAATAGTACATTAGGCGTGCAGTTAAAACAGGGTGGCCCACGAATCGTGCTACAATAAGAAATTTAAATAACTTTTATTTAAATCGATGTATTTCATTAATTTTTTGTATTGGATTAAAAATTAAATTTTATTTTAAATAACTAATGGTTCTTAAAGGTGATAGACCGCAAATAACCTCCACGCTCATCCACGCATATGCGGCACCTGATCAGAAAATTATTCATTGCTGCCTGAGGGGTTGAAATTGGGATCGCCTCAATTAATGTCTTAATGGACTGCTTCAATTCGGTTAAATTCCTGGGTTTCGTTTTATACACTTCCTGCTTGACATAACTCCATAAAAAAAAGTCTGGTGCAGTCAGGTCAGGTGACCTTGGGGGCCAGCGGAAAGTGCAGTTTCTGAATATCAATTTGTTTGGGAATTTTCGTTGGAGCTCCGCTATAACTTCTCTGGCTACGTGTGCACTTGCTCCATTTTGTTGAAACCAAATCCTGCTGAAAGGGATACGTCTTCGGCGAAGTTCTAAGTGCAAAAAACTACTTCAACATCTTTAAATAACGGTCCCCATTGACAGTTTGTGTTACACCGTTTTCTTCAAAGAAGTATGGCCTGACAATACACCTTGATGAAACTGCGCACAACACAGTGACTCGTTCTGGGTGCAGTTCCGTCTTATGGAGCATTTCTGGATTAGATTCACTCCATATACGGCAATTTTGCTTGTTAACATTGCCGTTTAAGTCAAAATGGGCCTTTTCAGACATGAACAAACAATTTATCAATGTGTTGTCTTCTTCGGCCATTGCAATCATATTTCGGAAAAAATTCCAGGCGAACAGGAAAATCCTGAGGGTTTAACTTGCTTGTAATTTGGACTTCGTACGGAAACAAGTTTAAGTCATCATGAAGTATCCGTTGTAATGCCCGTCTGCTATCTCCAATTTGGCCCGATAAGTTTCGAGTCGAAACACTTGGATTTGCCGGTATTGTCGATGCAACAGCCACGATTTTATCATGAACCCGAACATTGGGATCTCGATGATACGGTCTTCGTTCGATGCTTAAAGATTCGGCAAACATGCTCACCAGCCTCATAATGATCCCTCTACTCGGGGAACTACCGCCAAACTCCAGCCCAAATTCCCTTTGGACGGAAATGACGGACTGCAAAGAATGGCATCGCTGCACTATCCAAATTCTTTTTGGGATACTCCCAAGCATTCATTATGATAAATCCAAATGGTAGCCTATAAAATAAAAAAAAATAAGCCGATTACTCTCACTGAAAAAAAGTTATTAAGTTTTATTTTTGTAGCACGATTCGTGCGCCACCCTGTATTTTGTTTCTGAATTTTCGGTGTTCTTAGAGTTGAATTCATCTAAAAGAGCCATCCGATTAGTAGGTTTTCGCTGGCAATTTCTAAAATTATGCTCCTTGGAACCACATTGAAACATGAACCTTTTTCACGTTTGGGATAAGGACATGAATTTGCAAAATGTCCAACATTTGAGCAATTGAAACAATATATTTTGGAACAATCAATATTTGGTTTTGAAAAAGTTGATCTTGTAGAAAACAGTCTCATTGTTAATGAAGATTTAAATGCTTCATTTGCTTTAAGTTTGCAACGCAGTTTACTATATTGATGACACAATTGCTTCAGATGTTGTAAATTGCAAGCTAGATACAATCCAGAAATGTTTACTGAATTATCTTGAAAACCTTCAATCATGAATTGAATAACTTGTGTTTCATCAATTTTGGCACGTGCAGCCAACTTTTGCATTTTAAGAATATAAACCATAACAGATAGCGTCGATGATTGGAAAGTTGTTTTTCGTAGAGTATCGATTACTTCAGAAATAGAGTATGAATGTCCAAAGTTTGACAAAACATTGTTGTTGAATTATCCACCCGATCAAAAATTTCGGTAGAGGAATCCGTTTTCATCAAACGTCGAATTAAATTTAAACGAAATATATCATCACCACTTACCGAATCGTAAGCTGTTTCAAAATTTTCAATCCACTTACGGGCATCACAAGCTTCATCACCAGCAAACGGTATGATGGTATGTTGAATACCTTCACATTTTGGGGGAAGAAAAATATTCGGACCAAGAGCCAGTTCTTGTTGCAATTGTTGCAAACGTTGACGTTTTTCTAGTATCCTCAGGTGTATATCAATTCCAGCATCCTCTTCTGTAACAGATAGAATCCGATTTTCTGATGCAGGTTCCCCGACTTAATTGTTGTTTCCAAATTCTTTGTCTCTGTCTTATGGCACATTATGGCGTATTTTGCATTTGGATCTACACCTACATCCATATAAAGTCCAGCTCACACAACAACTGAAGACAGCTGACCATTCACAACGTCGTAGATACGTCGAATGGGTGCTTGAACAACAGACGGTGGACGGCGATTTTTCGAACAAAATTTTCTTCAGCGACCAGGCACATTCCTCACTCAGTGGGTATGTTAATAAACAAAATTGTCGTATTTGGGATTCTGAGAATCCTCAAGTAATAGAAGAGAGGCCATTAAATCCACAAAAAGTCACTGTTTGGGGCGCTCTTTGGTCCGGAGGTGTGATTGGACCTTACTTCTTCGAAAACGACGATGGAACGACTGTCACCGTCAATTCGGAGCGTTATGGTCATATGATAACCGACTTTTTTTTGCCTACTATTGAAGAATACGACTTGGAGAATATGTGGTTCCAACAAGACGGTGCCACATGCCACACAACTCGAGCGAATATGGCTTTATTGCAAGAGGCATTTCCTGGCCGCGTAATTTCTCGTCGTGGCGATATCAACTGGCCAATAAGATCATGCAATTTGACACCGCTGGACTTTTTTTTTGTGGGCTACGCGAAAGATCATGTTTATGCAGATAAACCTTTAACTCTTGAGCACTTGAAAACCAACATTCGTCAAGTTATGGCTGAGATATCGCCCAATATGTGTCAAAAAGTGGTCGCAAATTACCTCAAAAGACTCGATGCTAGCAACAATTCGCGTGGTGGTCATTTAAATGAAGTAGTGTTTCACACATAATTTCAACGTTCAAACTTTATAATAAAAAAGAAATATCATGAAAAAATATTTTATGTGTTTTATTTACGTTTACTTTTGAAACCGCAAAATGGATAACCTTATATAACAAAAATAACATTTTTCCCAAAAACTCACTCGCATATGCGCTCTCGTTAGAGGATTCATTTTCATTGTCACAACTTTCATCCAAATTCTCTTGAATGTGAACTTCGTATCTTGAATCTTGAGATTTTGATGTTTTAATAATCCACTTATTACAAATTTACAATTTTCATTTGAGCAATTAAATAGATTAATTAAATCAAGCTTACTGATCCATTTGTATACAAAAAACTTTCACAAATAAACAAATAGAATACATACCTAGAAATTAATAAAGCAAACACAAAACAGCATCAAGTCAAATACCTTACGAAATGAATGAACCTATGCGAATGGCTACCGGCTCGACGCCCAGGCACTCACTCATTTTGACATATTGCAGTGATACCAAAATCGTTTTATATTAAATTCAGATTCAAAGAAATTTAATGTACAACTTGAATTTCTTTCGGTTTCTTGTAGAAAATGAAGATTGTAATTTTTAAATTTATCAACATTAATTTTCATGAATAAAATACGTATTATCTTAAACGGCAGAGCCAAAGTGTATCAAATTTTATAAAAGTGTATTTGTGTACTTCAACAAAGTCGAGTGTATAGAAAAAAGTACAATTT
Organism: Philhelius pedissequus; assembly: GCA_910595825.1. Classification (NCBI taxonomy): domain Eukaryota; kingdom Metazoa; phylum Arthropoda; class Insecta; order Diptera; family Syrphidae; genus Philhelius; species Philhelius pedissequus. Next base: position 303,219,353 of record OU343160.1, on the reverse strand, counting down.
GATCGACTCTTGCAATCGTGGTGTGCTATCCTTTCAGCTCACTCTCCGCTCCACTCTTGTTTGTATTTGTACACTTAGCAGCTTCGCGCGCCGCTCAGTAACAACATGGCCATATCTATAGATTTTTATATGTTCTATTTTTGTTGGTCGCTTAGCGACGTCCCTCACCGTCTACGGCACTTCTAAAAGTATGCAGCATAATAATCTTCATCGTTAGATAAAATAAATCTCAAAGAAAGTATATAATTTTAATTAATATTTGAGTGTTTTTTTTCTGACACTCGAACTGGCCTTATCAAATAGCACATTTTCTATGGTTGAATTTTGGTTAACTTTGTAAATATATCTATACCATTGCCATATTTAAGATAAAATCATAGTACAATACAAATATTATAAGGTATTGTATTACGGACATTGGTGTCAAAAGTTGGTTGTCATATTCACAAAATGTTCCGAGTTTTGACACATGTACTCTGATTTTTGACAGATCCACATACGAATAGCGATGGGTCAATATTTCAGAGTGAGGTATCCAGTAACAGGTAGTAACAGATATTGAAATAAGATTTAAAATTTCTAAATTCGTATTTTGTTTGTGTTAATATTTAAGCAAGCTGAATCACAACTATGCATAATCAATAAAGACATTTACAAACCCATCACCGATCGTTGGTGCAAAAATACTGGGATTGTATAGTTGTATAGCTTATAAGAAATCCTAAAATAAAAAAGCAAATAAAATACAAAATTGTACCTTTAAGACGATCATTACTTAAGTACCTTGATAAAGTTGTTGTCTAGGGCAACTATTTCAATTGGGACCAACTTAAAATTGCCTAATGCCTAGTACTGGTGACAAAGGCAGTAATGTTTTAACTTTTTCTAAAAATAACAACTTATCTGAAAACTGAAGTGAATATGGAATAAAGCAATTAGTTCAATCAACAATTTGGATCGCACCAAATAGTGGAATATATAGATGGTATAAGTTATTAATAACTAATTGTGAATTCGAGAAGAAAATATTTTATTACAATTGTTATTTTGCTGACAATTTTTTATCCATAAAAATATTCCAGACAATAATCTATTTCTGTACCAAATTTCATCCAGATCCGTTCAGCCGTTGCGGAGCTATTTAACAACAAACATACATCCAAACTTTCACATTTATAATATTAGTATATGATGGTTCTTAATTTTGATATTTTCTTAATTTTACTCTGCAAAAGACTTTTTCATTGATTGTGACTGCTATGCAGGGGTACCATTTTTGCAAAAATAAAAACAATGCTACGGCCCATGCTGCAGTAGATGCGTTCTTTTGGGAATTACTTACGGTACAATGGATAAATTCCCAATAAAACACAGCTAATGTATTGTTAGTCGAAAATGGCCACGAGGTGACGCTGCTGTAACGTGGGGACTTACTGAAGGAAAGACGAGTGCATTGCAATGTTACCGCACGTTTGTATGCATATATGAAATTGTTATAATTATTGTTTCTTTTAACATTGCTCCTATAACAAATGTGCTCATTCTATAAAAATCCAAAATCCAACTTGTTCACAAGACTCCAAAGAGCACAGACACAGACACACACTCACACACACACACACACACACACACACACACACACACACACACACACACACACACACACACACACACACACACACACACACACACACACACACACACACACACACACACACACCCACACACACACACACACACACACATACACACATTCTCAGAATATTGAATTGTCCTGGTTAAATAAGAATATATACAAAAAAATTAAAAAATCGTTGGAAAGGTTTTCTTACGCAAAACAAATATTTTTATAATTGAAAGCGAACTGTACCCATTTTTTTTATAAAAATTCTTCGAGCCGTTTTCGAGAAATACATTTTTTTCTTAACGGTTTTTTGACATTTGTATGGTAGATACCGTTGTTTTTTTATTTTAGAAAAATAGTTTTTTTTAACTATTCAAGATAAGTTAAAAAAACTACGAAATACGAAATTTCGAAAAAATCTATTGAACGTTTTAAAAATTTTGAGTTTTCAAAAAAGAAATTAATTTGCAAAAAATTTTTTTTTGAAAAATTTTTGCTTACAATAGTGTTTAAACTTTCTATGAGCTTCTGTGTAAGAAATTTCAAAAAAATCAGATTAGCCGTTTCCCAAAAAATCAAAACCCAAACAAAATATTCTGCCAGAGGTACCAAAAATAACAATTTTATCGTTGGAGCCGTTTTTGAGAAAAATAAGATTTTTGTTTTTGGCCAAAAAATAATGTATGGGAACTACTGTTATTTGTGGTGTTAAAAAAAATTTTAAAAACGTGTGGACATAAATATTACCGAAAAAACAATATTTACCACTTTTGAAGCAAATCTATCCAACCGTTTAGGCTATAGACTCGAGGACAGACAGACTGACAGAATAACAGACAGACAGACGGAATTAGCGGACCGATTTTTTTTGGTGTTCTCTATGATCGTAATGTCATGTTTTATTTTTAGAAATTTTTTTTTACGAATACATGACTTGCCTTATAGTACCTATAAGCGCAAGTAAAAATGTAAAATTAACCGGCCTTATCAATGAACAAGTTAAACCCGAGGTTCACTCTAAAGCTAAAGTAATGTTTAAATGGCAAAAAAAACTGGATCTTTCCGTTGTCGAAATCAATGTACGACACTATCGAAATCAAGAGCTCGATATCTACCTACCCTACATACATCTTTTTCTTTTCAAAGGCAGACGGCAAAAGCCATGCTTTAATTATTTATGTTAAAAAAATATTTTGTAACATATTGAAGGAAAAAATAAAATCTAAATCTAATCTAATCATACATCTTTATTCTTAAACGTCTTTAAGAAATATACAGATATTCAGTTAATTTGGAATTAAGTTATCAAATTTTCTAGCCTGTTTCAGGAGTTATGGCGGATGTAACCTCGAAACCAACAAAAATCATACCTTAACCATTAGAATTTAACTCTAAAATTAAGGTTTGTGATTGATTTGATCCTTAGATTGTATGTACTATTGAAACGATACGAGTTTAGAATTTGACAAATTTAATATGAGTTGGCTGCATTTTGGTTAGAAATGGAAAAAAAATGGGTTCTGTTTGTTTTGTGCTCTTCAGTTTTGTATAGGTGGATTGCTTATAGTGAACCATTTCTCTATCTAATGTCGACTTCGTTTCAACAAAAACATCGAATTGCCGTCGATACGCCGTCAATTTTTTTCTGAAAATCAAATTCGTTTCAAATTAAAACCAATATTTTTCTGGAATAACAGATAAGTATTGAATCTCTTTTTGATTGAGACGGATTCAAAACGGATTTGTGCACAGATTCTTACACACAATACAATTGTTGTGTTGTGAATTAATTTTTATTTTGTGGCAGTGTACATAAAAAGTAAATTAATGTATTAAAAAATTGTTAAAAACTTCTTGGTAACAAATATTAAAAAATTGCAAGTGGGCTTAGGAACTCCCCCGCGTCGGAATCGGGAAATTAAAACGAAATAATAATGTATTAACGAATTGAAAATTTGTTTTTTTTTTAGAGCTGCCAAGCAACACACGCAGTCCCAAAAAGAGATTCGGTCCGTAATCGTTCGTTTCAAAGCAAAAAAGTATTGGTTTTAGTAGCGAATCCTATTTATTGTAACGAAATCGACATAACTAAAACACAAATGTCAAAACACAGACTGACGCCATTTGTAAAAGTGGCGACACTTCACTTAATCTAGTACCTATTTTGGACCCTCGTTGATAAAATACAATTTTGCTGACAATATTATGGAGATTTATTAATTTTTTTTTTTTTAATCTTCGTCAAAGATACCTAACTAATTTGCCAGTGTCGCAAGAAGAAATACTTGACTGATGATAAAAATATATCTTATTCGAAACTAATTTTCAAATAATCAATTTTACCAAATAACTTTAATTATTTCCTCAGATATTATACTATTGTTGCACCCGCAACATTAAATGATTTTCACAAGCCCTGCTGGTTTAGCATTAGCATAACAACCTACTCAGAAAAAGAATCTCTCTACAATTTCGACAGTATTGAGGTTAAACCAGGTACAACAAAACTGATTGAACTACATGCGCCTTCTTTCAATAGCTCGGCCGGACAATTAAAAGTTTTGGGATATAAAGGTATCATAAACGAGGAATCTGATTTAGTCAGTTTTGACGAAGATCAATATTGGGCATTCATTCAAATCAACAAGGCCAAGTATAAACCAGGAGAATTGGTAAAATTTCGAGTAATTTGCATTGATCAATTAAAAAGGCCTACAAAATCTAAACCGGATATGTTGTGGAAATTCATGTAAGATTTTTATGTTTATTTGAATTGAGCAAATTTATTTTTTTTAAATATTAACAGGATGATAACAATAATCTCATTAGGACGATTCGTAACATTGAACTGGTTCAAGGTTTCGGAGTGAATTTCAACTTTCTGACTTTCATGTCCTGGGCGTTTGGAGTATAAAAGTCTTAGTGTATTACATGCACTTGGCATACAAATCTTTCGAGATTGACAGATATGAGCTACCGAAGTTTTATGTGAATATTAAGACAAGAAATGTTGCGATTGAAGATGATCAAATAAAATTTGAAATCAGTGCAAGATAAGTTTTTAACTTTAAAAAAAAAAAAATCGTTTTGTATACAGATAATCAGAATAAGTTGAAATCAATTTATCACATTGCGGGCGTTCACTCATTTATTCTCGGATACCAAGCTATCGGAGTATATCTGTGGACGAATCAGATAGGTTAGCTGAAAGCTGTCGAAAAATCAAAGCAAAATGCATACCAATGAATTTTGCAGTCAGCTCCAAATTCCAAATTTTTGGGAAAACTGAAGATAGCTTTCATGAGAGCAGCTGTCTGTTAATCAGATGTGGTTTTGTACGCATTACAACAACAGAAAGTTATTTCAAATTGCTGAGAATAATTCAGTGAACGCCCCATTGAATTTGACGTAAGGTAAACCATTGTTCTGACTTCAACATCACAATAATCGTAAGCGAAACCATTCAATAACCGTGTTTCATTGGCAAGTCTATCTATAGTAATTCTATACATTGTATGATTTTATATACAGTACATATAGCGTTTTGTTGGCAAATGCTCTGTCCAACACAACACAACTCACACACGTTACAATTACAAGATCTTGTTACGGATAGACATTTATTCTAGTATCGAATGAAAATCTTGTTGTTTCGTTGGTATTCCCGGTTACTTTTCTGAATCACTAGCCACGTATACTCATTTATTAGGTAAGTTATTTCGAATAACAAACTATCTGAATAAAATTGTGAACGATTCGGATTTTTTTTTTCATAATTTTGCACGCGCTCAAAAGATTATGAATGCCCTTTATATGTTTTTAAGACAGCGCGAGCATCTGGTGAAAGGAGAGAAAGAAGGATGGGAAAGATGAGTGGCGCGATGTATTGAGACGGTGGATGTTGTCTCAGATTTTATAGATAGATAGGTTAGCTGAAAGCAGTTGTTCATGCCATCCTCGATTGTAGTCAGATTAATTTAGCCTGTGCCACCGCACTGATTTAGTGCTAAACTGTGCTACCGCACATATGACAATTTGGCAGCACCCATCATCTACTACAATCGAGGATGGCAGCCAACGTAAAAAGGAAAAACCCCCATTGTAAGTTGGTGGGCATTTCCGGCTTTGCCTCTAATTCTGCCCTTTCGTTCGTTGGTTGCCAAGGCATGCACATCGTGCATCGCTGAGGAAAAAAAAAAAAAAAAAATACAAGTTCTTGTTTCATAAAGGAGTTTTTATCTTAATCATTTTTTAAAAATAATTTTATTAAGATGCAAATTGTTAGAATAATTTTTATTGAATAAAATGTTTTTAAGAGAATTTTATGACATACAAAAAAACTAATAAGCAAGAAACCTTCAGCTTTTGCTCGAGTGCCTCCTGCACATTTGGGCTTACCTATTTAATCAATTTAATCCTTGGCTAAGTCTGAAGCCGAGGCCATAGTTGGACAGACGCACGTCCGCCATCAAGAAACCTTCAGCTTTTGCTCGAGTGCCTGCTGGCACATTTGGGCTTACATATTTAATCAATTTAATCCTTGGCTAAGTCTGAAGCCGAGGCCATAGTTGGACAGACGCACGTCCGCCATCAAGAAACCTTCAACTTTTGCTCGAGTGCCTGCTGGCACATTTGGGCTTACATATTTAGTCGATTTAGTCCTTGGCTAAGCCCGAAGCCGACGCCAAATTCGGACAGACGCACGTCCGCCATCAAGAAACCTTCAGCTTTTGCTCGAGTGCCTGCTGGCACATTTGGGCTTACATATTTAGTCGATTTAGTCCTTGGCTAAGCCGGAGCCGACGCCAAATTCGGACAGACGCACGTCCGCCATCAAGACATCTATCTTATATTCGGACAGACGCACATCCGCCATCAAGACATTTATCAGATATTCGGACAGACGCACGTCCGCCAGCAAGACATCTATCAGAATCGGACAGACGCACGTCCGCCAGAGTTACATTGACCTCTCCATACAACAACAACATTAGCTGACTATCTGATATTTTATTTCTTCTAAATTATTATTATTTATTCAAGTACATTGACTTCTCCATAAAACATTAGCTGACTATGTCATATTTTATTTTTCTAAATTACTTTATTCTTTATTATATCAAATTACTTATTTCTCATGCATACTGCATTTCCGCTTACTATTTCTCACTCAGTAAAATTCCATTAATTATTTTCCCAGCGAATAAAATGTAAACATAAGCAAGTAAAATAGATAAATGAGAATGTAAATCAGTTTTAAGTGTCTTTTGATAAATAAACCTCAATGGGCGAAGTTCTGCCTAAGTAAAAAAGTGTTTTTTTTTATATAAACCGGGAAAGCCATATCGTAACTGGCGCAGTCGGTAGTTCGGGACGTACACAAATAATAAACGACGGTTCATCGTTTTAAAAACAGTCAAAGGATAATTGACAAGAAAAAGAAAACCTATCTGAAAGTGTTTTGTGTGTTAATAAACGACGGTTCATCGTTTTAAAAAACAGTCAAAGGATAATTGACAAGAAAAAGAAAACCTATCTGAAAGTGTTTTGTGTGTTAATAAACGACGGTTCATCGTTTTAAAAACAGTCAAAGGATAATTGACAAGAAAAAAAAACTATCAGAAAGTGTTTTGTGTGCTGTGTTTTTACACTTAAGTTCTGCCCGAACCTAACAACAACAACGAGAAAGCTGATTCCCGGTAGAAGACCAAAATCATGAAGATAAGATTAATTCTAAGGCATATTAGCGTGTAAGTCAAAAGTAAAAATATTTTTATCCTTAAGAACTCTCAATCCTTTCCTCTATCCAATCCATGTCCAGTAAAAAAAAATAGACCAAGGAGAACCCCATATTCACGAGTAAATTTAGATTTAGAAAGCATAAGTGAAAGTTCAGAGGAAGAAAAAGAATCGAAGAGTGACGTTGATAAAAGTGATATTTTGGCAAAGCAACTAAATAAATTAACGCATTATAATACATTAAGTAACCTTGATAATCTCTTTAATAATCTCACGTTAACTGGCTTTGACAGTAATTTTTTAAATAAAAAAGTACAACAAGAAAATAAACAAAAAATGGCAAACAGTGGTGACGACCGAATAAATGACGGTAATGACATTTTTAAAGCACTCAGGGTCCCTGATGCTATTAAGGATTTACCGAAATTTGATGGTAACCCCAGACTTCTTTTTGAGTTCATTCAGAACGTAGAAGAAATTTTATCTTTAATTCCGGAAGTGGACGGCACAGCCCAGGGAAGAATACTTCTTCGTGCCATCCGAAATAAAATAATCGGACCTGCCAACGAAATTCTAAACATGTATGGCACTCCACTTGCATGGACATCAATTAGAAGCAACTTAGTTTTACACTATAGCGATAAAAGAAATGAGACCTCTCTCATTCGTGACCTCCATAGCCTTAAACAACAAAACAATACTGTTGAACAATTTTATAGTAAAATAATCGAAATTTTTGCTACTATAAGCAACCACATTAAAGTTCACGACACAGACTTAAATGTAATTAAAGCCAAAAATGAACTCTATGAAGAAATGTGCCTTAACACCTTTCTAGTAGGTTTAAGAGAACCCCTTGGTTCAACTGTCCGTGCAATGAAACCCACCTCATTGCCAAGTGCATTTGCATTCTGTATCCAGGAGCAGAATATATTTTACTCGAAAACAAATTTGTCACTTTTTGATAACAAGTTGTACAAGAAAAGTTTTGAAATTCAAAATCGACAACCCCAAAATTTTAATTACCCATATAATTCATTTTCATTTAATCAACAGAAACCACAACTACAACATTTTAATTCCCCATATAATACGTTTTCATCCAATCAACAAAAACCACAACCCCAATATTTTAATCCCTCACACAGTACATTTCCGCTAAGTCCACCAAGAACACAACCCCAACAATACTATCAACAACGGGTCCCACAGCAACATATGAATCCTCAACTTCAACCCCCAAAACCTCAACAGAATTATCAACCACAGTTTCAACAACAATCACCTTCCCAACGTTATTCTCAAAAACCTCAGCAGTTTTCACAAAACCAACAAAGAAAATTCGATCCAATGGAACTTGGTTCCACTAGAGTTACTCGTTTGACTCAACCATCTCCATACAATTTTACTAAACCAAATGAACTTCAAAATTTTAGAAAACAAGAACTACATAATGTAATTGTACCACAAGAAACAGACAACTTCTCAAATAACGTAGAATACCCTACTGATGTTATTGATAATTACCAACAGTTAGATTCCTACTATGATTATAATGATCACCCTGATCAACAAGATCTAGAACTTTTAAACGCAATGCATGAATTAGATGACGAAAATTTTTCCACACCTGCCCCGACAGACCAATTGGGTACGTAGACATTAACAAACATGGTACTGTTCTTCCTTATATCAACATTTCCTCACCTTTTGGCCGTCCATTAAAATTTTTAATTGACACAGGAGCCACCACTTCTTTCATCAACCCCGAATTTGTACATCCTGATTATTTAGTTTCAATAGAACCGACATCTATTAAAACAATTCTAAGTACACATAAAATAAACAAAGAAGTTTATCTTCCCAACTTCTTAGAGTTTAATCAACCTGGAGAAACCAGATTCTTAGTTTTTCGCTTTCATGGATACTTTGATGGTTTACTAGGACTCGACGCCCTTACGGCACTAGGAGCAAACATTGATTTAGTTAACAAACTCATTATTACAAAAAAATTAAAATTACCCTTAGAACTAAAACCCAATTTTATATCCCAAAAATATATTCTTTCGGCAAACTCTAAAACAATCGTAAATTTACCAGTTGACATAGAAGAGGGAGACATTCTTATTAAAACAACATACATTTCACCTCAGTTATATATTCCAGAAGGTATATATAAAACAATTAAATGGTACACCAATTGCATGGTAATTAATGCATCCAATGCTGAAAAAACACTCTTTCTAGAACAACCTCTCAAAGTCACAAAATTCAATAAACAAGAATTTTACGAGCTTAACAATTTTGAAATCAATAGTGAAATTCCTCAAACAAACCCTATAACTTCTGATGACGTAACAAATCTTATTCGAACTTCACACCTTAACCTTGAAGAAAAGAAAGTTATTTACAAATTATGCCGAGAATACGATGATATTTTTTTTTAAAGACGGACAAAAATTAACATTCACTAACAAAATTAAACATGGCATCAATACCAGCGATGACATCCCCATCTATTCTAAATCTTATAGGTATCCTCATATTCATAAACAAGAAGTCCAAGCACAAATTGAGCAAATGTTAGAACAAGGTGTAATAAGACCCAGTTATTCACCTTGGAGCTCACCAATCTGGATTGTCCCAAAGAAAATGGATGCCAGTGGAAAAGTCAAATGGCGACTTGTGATTGACTACAGGAAACTGAACGAGAAAACAGTTAGTGACAAATATCCCTTACCTAACATTAATGATGTGTTAGACAAATTAGGCCGAAGTATATACTTCACGACACTCGATCTGGCTAGCGGTTTTCACCAGATTGAGATGAAACAAAAAGACATCGAAAAAACAGCATTCACCGTAGAAAGTGGGCACTATGAGTATTTAAGAATGCCCTTCGGGTTGAAGAATGCTCCATCGACCTTTCAAAGAGTCATGGACAATCTGCTCAGGGATCTACAAGGAAAAATCTGTCTCGTTTATTTGGATGATATCATCATCTTTTCTACTTCACTCCAAGAGCATACAGAAAATTTAAAGAAAGTTTTTGATAGGTTACGAGAAGCAAACTTCAAAATTCAGATCGATAAATCTGAATTCCTCGTAAAGAAGTAGCTTTCTTAGGTCATATAGTTACAAGTGAAGGTGTAAAACCAAACCCCGATAAAATTTTCGCAATTCAAAATTTTCCAATACCTAAAACCCAAAAAGAAATTAAATCTTTCTTAGACCTTCTTGGATATTACCGTAAATTCATCAAAGATTTCGCGAAACTTACAAAGCCACTTACAGAATGCCTGAAGAAAGGTAGGAATATTGACTTAAATGAAAAATATGTTAAAGCATTCGAAATGAGTAAAGAATTACTAGTTAATGATCCAATACTACAATATCCTGATTTCACTAAGCCATTCGTATTAACCACCGACGCGAGTAATTTTGCACTAGGCGCGATTTTATCCCAAGGCGCTTTAGGTAACGATAAGCCTATTTGTTATGCCAGTCGGACCTTAACGGATTCAGAAACCAATTATTCTACCATTGAAAAAGAATTATTGGCGATCGTTTGGGCAACAAAATATTTCCGCCCATACCTATTCGGTCAGAAATTCAAAATTGTAACCGACCATAAGCCCTTGCAATGGCTCATGAGTTTAAAAGACCCAAATTCCAAACTAATCAGATGGCGTTTAAAGCTCGAGGAGTTCGATTATCAAATAATCTACAAAAAAGGAAAACTAAATTTAAACGCAGATGCGTTAAGTCGAATTCAAATACAGCCCCCAAATAGTAAAATCGAATTAAATATTAATGAAACAACTGCTGCTACCATTCATTCTGCAGCTGAAAATTTAGATGATCGCATTTTTATTTCAGAACGACCCCTAAATGAATTCAATATACAGCTTATTTTAAAGAAAAATGACAGAGACAAACCACCAAAACTTGAAATGCTATTCAAAAACAAACAAAGAAGAACTGTGTACAAACAAGACTTTACTGAAAATAACATTACAGACATTTTTAAACAACATTTACCCCCAAACAAATGCTGTGCAATATACACGGACAATGAAACATTCAGAATTGTACAAGAAGTATATTCAAAATACTTCTCTAACAGCAAGACCTTCAAACTTATCCGTTGCACCGACATACTAACAGATATAACAGACAATGACGAACAAGACAAAACTATTACTGACTACCATAATAATAATAACCACAGAGGAATCAATGAAACACTCCTACATCTAAAAAGACAATATTTTTTTCCGTATATGAAGACAAAAATTACAACAATAATAAATAATTGCGAAACCTGTCAACTTATGAAATATGACCGAAACCCTCCAAAAATAAAACATGAAATCCCGCCAACTCCAAAGAAACCACTCGATATAATCCACATAGATGTCTATAGTATAAATAATAGGAAAATTCTAACAATAATCGACAAATTTTCAAAATTTGCAGCGGCATACACACTCGCCGTGCAGAATAGCTTAAATATAATAAAATCTATTAAGCATTTTATTAGCCTTCACGGCATACCCAATCACTTAGTATCCGATCAAGGATCAGAATTCACAGCCATAATTTTTAAAGATTTCTGTGCACAATATAGCATTAATTTGCATATTACGTCTTTTCAACAGTCCAGTAGCAATAGCCCCGTCGAACGATTACATTCAACACTTACTGAAATTTATAGAATAATCTACAACAAAAGAAAGGAAAGAGACCATAGCTCTATTTTAAGCGAAACTATAATTACTTACAACAATTCCATTCACACATCTACAAATTATACCCCATATGAATTATTTTACGGTAGGACTTATAAGTTTAACAAAGAAGTAAATTTTAATAATGAACATGAGTATCTTCAAAAACTCAATGAATTTCAAGAAAAATTATTTCCCACTATAAAAGAAAAATTAGAAAAAGTAGTATCTAAGAACATTGAAAAAATTAACACAAATCGAAAAGAAGCCGTAGATTTTAAGGAAAATTCAATCATTTATAGAAAAGAATTTAGACGAAACAAATTGACACCTAGATTTAGCAAACATAGAATTAAAACAAATAATAAAGTTACAGTTATCACTAATGACTACAAAAAACTACATAAATCAAAAATAAAACACAAACGAAAATTTCAGGCTCATGACGATGACAACACTGACGACAATAGCCAAAGGACAACAAATGGAACTGCAAGAACTTAATGGAAACATGGGAATTCTTCCTATGAAATTAGGAACAAGTAGACTCATAAGCAAATACGACAACCTAGTACACATCGTCAGGTTAAACTCATATAAACAGAACATAAACAAAATAACTACATCATTACTAGCCTTCAAAAACATAAATGACTTCAAAGACTCATTGACCGTTATAAACGTCAAAGTTGACGAACTGAGAGCCAAATTAGAAACGTTGATGCCAAAGTTTAGGCATAAAAGAGGACTCATTAACGGACTTGGTTCGGTAGTCAAAAGTATTACTGGAAATATGGACGCAGATGATGCCATGCATCTGAACAACCAAATAGACCAATTAACACAAGACCAACTGCTAGTAAAAGACAAAATAAATAGGATCACTCAATTAAACAACCAAATGACACAGAGATTTACAAACATTACCGACCACATAAACAGACAGCAAGAAATTATAGAAGGTTATTTAAGGTATTCCCAAAATCAAATCAGAACAGATGAAACCGCAATCAAGTATTCCCAATACCTGAACCAAATAAACTATAACATTGATTTATTAAATAGTCACCTTTCTAATATAGCAGAAGCCATAATTCTCGCCAAACTTAACGTCATTTCAAAACAGATACTAAATTCCGATGAACTTGATTACATATATAAAGCCTTTGAAAATAAGTCCATACAAATAAATTCTGATGAACAAATTTATGAGCTCCTAGGTCTACAAGCCTACTACAATGATACAAACATTATATTCAACATAAGAATCCCACAAATTTCCAAAGAAACTTTCTCCTTTTTTCATATCATCCCCCTCCCTATTAATAACACCAAATTTAATATTACCAAACCCTATATCATATCCAATCCTAACAAAATATTTTACTTTGACAAAAAATGCCAACAAATCGAGGGAATATTCTACTGCAAAGAAGCGGACAAACATCAACCGAAACTCAACGATAGCTGCATCACCAACCTCCTAAAAAATCTCCCTGCTAATTGTGATCTCGAGGAAAAATCAGGAAAAGCCGAAATACTTCAACCAGAACATAATTACATACTTTTGATTAACATCCCGGAAACAAACATACAAACCACCTGTGAACCACACCGTCGAAAAATCAAGGGCACACAATTGATACACTTCCAAAATTGCGAAGTTGAGATAAACGAAATCATATATGAAAGTAACGAAAGAATATACTGGGAGGATATCCACATCTTTCCATCACAATTTAACCAGTTAAACTCATCATCAATAGTTCATACACCAAATCTACAAAAACTTCAGTCTTACCAATTTAAAAACATTGAACTCATACAAGAATTACACAGAAGAACGTCATGGACCAGCACATGGATGCTCAGCTCGACAATCATATTCAGCCTATTCATCCTCATCATATTGGTCTACTTAATCGGATTTCTTAGATCACCAACAGCATCAGCAAATATTCCACTCACACAGCAGCTTCCGGAACCCACACCTATAAAAATCATCGCTCCTGCCAACGGAACAACAGGAATGCAGTTCCTTTGGCCATCGCTCCATTCTCAGGGGGGAGGAGTTACATTGACCTCTCCATACAACAACAACATTAGCTGACTATCTGATATTTTATTTCTTCTAAATTATTATTATTTATTCAAGTACATTGACTTCTCCATAAAACATTAGCTGACTATGTCATATTTTATTTTTCTAAATTACTTTATTCTTTATTATATCAAATTACTTATTTCTCATGCATACTGCATTTCCGCTTACTATTTCTCACTCAGTAAAATTCCATTAATTATTTTCCCAGCGAATAAAATGTAAACATAAGCAAATAAAATAGATAAATGAGAATGTAAATCAGTTTTAAGTGTCTTTTGATAAATAAACCTCAATGGGCGAAGTTCTGCCTAAGTAAAAAAGTGTTTTTTTTATATAAACCGGGAAAGCCATATCGTAACTCCAGCGTAAGTACAAATCAACCCAGGCACCACGCCAAACAGCAGTAATAATTAATATTTTAAGTATTGTGTTCTTTTCTTAAACAAAATTGTTTTACACCTACTCACGTAAAGGAAATAAAAATTACTAACGCAACGAACTAGGTTAAAAGTACCTTTTATTTATGTGTGTTGCTTTATAAATCATATTAACAAGCGTAGGTAGGGGGCGCTCCTTCCCTTTCAGTAAAAGTTAAGGTTCGCTTATACTTCAGGAATCAAAGAAAACAAGATTACGACACTTCTTTGTTTTTCTTATTTTATTGACGGCACCAGAGATCAAAAATCTGCAAATTGTTGTTGTTTGTGGATTAATGGATTTTGATCTCTGGTGACGTCAATAAAATAAGACAAAAAAGAAGTGTAGTAATCTTCTTTTCTTTGATTCATGCTTATTTGGGCGAAACTTCCAAATCAAATATACTTTAATATGAGATAATTGATTGGCTTGTGTCAGCTGCGTTCAAATTGCCTAAAAAAATTAACTAACTAAAACTTGAGTAGCGCCCGCTAGCAAAGCCCAATGGTCTATAATTGAAATAGCAACAAGCATTTAAGGAGAAAGTCAGTGGATATCTTTTATTTAGTAATAAATAAGCACTCATTAGCACTACGTGAGTATGTTATCGATAGATCACTTATAAGGCGTGCAAGACATAAACTGTCGAATTCCATTGAAAGACTATTAATATTTCTTCTAAAAATTCTCAATTTTTTTATAATTGAATTGAAAACTTTACGATTTAATTTCATCTGCGAAACGTAGCAAAAAATACATTTTAAATATTTCAAAATATACATATGTAGCTTATTGCTTGTCAGAAAATATGAAATATTATTTACGAATGTCGTAGATAATCAATTTGGCCCTAAAATTCTTGTCAAACTAGATTTTCACGATTTCACGTCATTTTGAATTCAAGTTGACCGTTGGCCTATATTATATAAAAGTGAGCATAATCGTTTTTTTTCACTGTTTATTTATTGCGACGTTAATCATTTTTACCAAAACACTATTTACCCCAATTAGGAAATTCTAAAAAGGGCTTTTTGTCCATATTTTATATAACTAATTTTTAATTAAATTGTTTACTCCAACTCGATCTTTGAACCGCATATAAACCAAGTTCATAAAATATTCAATGACTATATAATAAATGCCAACATTTTTGCAATAAGGAAGCACTATGCGAACATACCCCTTCATTGGAACATCTGATTTATTGAAAAAAAATCGTCAAACACATAAAATAATTTCAAAATCAACATTTAGGATTACACAGATGTTGGTAGCCCACCAATTAATTCGTAAATATTTTATATATTCATTGCTGTTAACGTAGAATACCACATCGAGTACTCTAATTGTTTGAAAAGTCATGAAATTTTAAGCTGCATGTATAATTTCCAAATGAAAATAACCAAACACTTCCAATGAAAAATCTTAGATTTTCTATTTTTCGCTTTTATCTATACACATCATCATTGTACGACAATCAAAAATGATCCTCATAATTGATATCAATTCTATTCAAATGGGCAGTTGCCACGCCCCTGAACGTAAGAACTCAAATCTTAAGATTTTGCTTTTGCCTTCACTTTGAGCCCTACCGCTGTACCAAATTTCATCATTCCACGACGCGACCGACGCACGGTCAGAACTGCGCCAAATAATTTATACCTATTACTTCTACATGGGACGGCCGTGGCGCGATAGTTGCGAGCTGGCCTGTCAACCTTGTGGTTGCAGGTTCGATTTCTGCCGTTGTCTGTCTTCTTATATTCCATTAAAAACCAATTCTAAAAATTGTTATAAAATAAGTTGCTGCTTTGCTTATTACATCCTGTTTAGGCATAACACTAACAACATGTGATTGAGTAAACTAGCATACCCATAAAATATGACAACGAAATAAATAAAATAATGCGAATTATAAGGGACATAAATAAATAAGACACGGTAATTCTCTCCGCATTAGTTCAGCCGCCATCCCTGGAGATAAATCTGAGACATCAACCAGCTCTAGTCTCAGAACATCGCGCCACACATCTTTCCTATTCTTCTTTCTCTTCTTCCATCAGATGCCCGCGCTGTGTTAAGAAAAACATATAAAGGGTATTCATAATCCCTTGAGCGCGTGCAAAGTTATAAAAAAAAATGTGGATACCACGCCCACTAAATGAAAAATCTCAAATTCTAAAATGTTGCCTTTGCTGTACTTTAATGCCTACCAATTATACCAGCTTTCATCAATTAACGACAATGAAAGTGCTCCAAGTAATTTATATCAATTCTACGAAAATGGGCGGGTATGCTGCTCCCTGAATGGAAAATCTTAAATCTTCGATTTTTTTCTTTGTACACGCCACCACAAGGCCTACCGTTGTGAGAAATTCGATATTCCATTCTACGATGTGGGGAAGTGCTTCATAATTTTGATGATCTATCAGTGAGTGAAACAGTTACGGTTTTTGCCGTCTTTTATCTCGGATAATAATAATGCTAAAGCATTGAACTTTAGTGAGTTGCCCAAACCTGGCGAGCTTAACAAATGCTGCAAGTTTGAAGATTCTGGCTTTAATGCTACAAAAGTTAGAAGGGGTTCAAAAATCACCTGAGTTTGATCCTGTAAAATGGTGCAGTGTAATTAAAAGATGAAACTACCTCCCATTGTAGTATAAAATTAAAACAAATCTTATAAGCAAAAATACATATACTTTAATTATCAATTTTGTAGATGAGAATGTATATGTATAACCATCGATTACTTGTACAAATATTCAGCTGATGTCTCCTTAAAGACTTCTAAACTAAGTTTATGTAAAATGCGAATCCAATAAAAATGCGAAAACATATGTTTTGATCACGAAAAACCCTAAGCTCGTCACTGGTATGGACCTGTTACATTCCAATCTTCATTTATGAACTCTGCTGCTCTTTCCCCAATCATGGCTATTGGAGCATTTAGATTTCCACTAACAATTTTAGGCATTATACTGCCATCTGCGACTCTTAATCCCTTAATGCCTTTAACTCTCAATCGCGAATCTAAAACAGCGGTTGGATCCGTATCCAGTCCCATTTTGACTGTTCCTGCCATATGATAAGTAGTGCTTGACATATACTTCATGTAGCACTTCCAGTATTTGTCACTTTTAAATGTAAAATTATTATCGCATTCAGGTATGTCAATTTTTAAAAGTTTTACGTTTTGCTCCTTGAATGCTGCCGTTTCTTGCAATTTCATTTGGAATTTAATTCCTCGCAGGATTGTATTTATGTCTTCAGAATCCTTCAAGTAATTTGAGAACAATTTTGGAGGATCATTTGGATCAGTACTACGTAAACGAATTTTTCCAATAGATTTGGGCCTGAGAAGCACAACATACACAATAAGCACGTGACTGTCTTTATATGCTTCTCGAATGATATGAGCTATACTATCAGAATATTCAACAGCACGTAGAAATACTTCAATTCCGTTGGCACTACGCTGTATAAGAAAGTTATGATATAAGATATCGGGATCGGAGCTGTTAGAGCTTTCATTGGTATTTAAAAAACCAGTAAGTGGGAGGGTTGTGATACCTGCTAAAGGCCCTGTTCTATTAACAAGATAGGTATAAATAGAATCTAGTTGGTCTCTCGAAGTCTCGGTTTTGAGTTGGCTCTCATCTACTTTGAACATCAATGGAGTCATCACATGATCTTGGAGATTATCACCGACACTCAAGTTCCTTAAAACAGGGATACCAAGTTTTTTTAGATGATTTTTTGGACCGATTCCGGATAGCATTAGAATTTTTGGAGAGTCTATGGCGCCAGCAGATAAAATAATCTCTTTGGAAATATTTACTGATAGCTTTTGATGATCCTTGTAAGCAAATTCTACTCCTGTGACTTGGCCACTCCCGTTATCAAAATTGATCTTTGTAACTACAGCATTTTTAATTACATGAAGGTTTTTTCTATCTTTGACTTTTGCTAGGAAGCTTTTCCCAGTGCTTGCTCGACGGCCGTTTTCATTATTACCCTTAATAGTGGTATATCCAGTCCGAACGCCTTCTTTTGATATGTTAAATTTCTGCAGGCCGAGCTCTCTAGCTCCACTGAATATCATCTCCCGAATTTCAGGATACTGCATCTCAAAATCGTTAACACAAATTGAACCCTTTGAATCGGAACCATTGGTTTGAAGAGATTTTTCGAAAACTGGAAGAACGTCTTTCCAAGCCCAGTTAGTGTTTCCCATTCGCTCCCAGTCATCGTAATCTTTCTCTATACCGCGAACATATAACATACCATTAATGCCCCCACTGCCACCAATCATTTTCCCCCGTGGCCAGTAGCAAACCTTATTCTTATATCCCTGGCATCTTTTGGCGTCCGGTTCTGTATAATAATTCCAGGTATAATTTGAATGCTGAACAGCAAGAAATAAAGAAGGGAGCTGTTGGAATTAGAAGTTAATTATTTTAATTTAGTATCTATTGTCACCAAGTATGCATTCATAATTACCATTGATTCAATCGGTGGATCTCCACCTGCTTCCAACACTAAAACTTTCCATTTAGGATTCTCACTTAGTCGGCTGGCTATTACAGAGCCAGCAGTTCCTGCTCCAATTACCACAAAGTCATATTCATTTGTGTCAAAACAATTGTTTAAGTAAGTTGGACCGTAATCTTTTGGCCAAATCTCCGGCGGAGATATAGAACATTTTGAGGCGAGAAGAGTGTGCAGCAGTGTTGACACTAAGGTATTTACAACTCCAAAACTTTGTGTCATACAATAACTAGAATTGTCTGGTAGCATTTTTCCGGATTGCCTTTACTGAGTAAATATAAACGTGTCTATAAATTTGAAAGCAAATTATTAGTATTAATTCTAATAGGAATATTTGAAAAATCTTAGTTTAGAAAAAATGGTCATTATGCAAAATTCATTTGTTTGAAGACTAAACATTTTTAGCCGTAGATATTATTTTGCTCAAAAAAGGGTCTAACGATTTAGTAAGGGGAAAAGGTACTTTTATTTGTTGTCGAAAAATGTCTATTTTTAGTACCTTTAGTGGGATATTTTTTTTAGTTTCGATTTTCTTGAAAACAGTTCATTTGATTTTTTTAAAGGGTTAATTTCTTGAGAAAGTTCTAAGCCCTAAAACTTGTTTTAACGAACAATTAGAACTTAATTGAGATTTTACTTATTTCTTCAACAAGTTTTAACGTCTTAGAACTTTGTGTTTTATTTAGAACTTCGATTTATCGGGACCCTCAAAAACGGGGTGCACGTTAAAACTCGGTTGAACTATAATTTTGTTTCTTAAGCCTAGTACGCTGCTGATGCGAAACGAAAAATCCCATACAAAAATGACACGACGAAATCATGAACGAAAAAATTCGCTCCACTTTTCGTTTTCCAGTACGCTGCTGAACGACGAAATCTAATTTTAGTGGATAGCTGTACTAGATTTCTTAGTACAATTCTCCACTCAATTTCAATTTTCAATTTAATTGACATTAATTGCTTGCGAAATTCTGACATTTCATTTTATTTATGAAAAAAAAAGTCAAACTTGTTTTGTTTATTTGATTTTGCTTTGGCTTTGGGTTTTCTCTAGTGTCTGGTTTTTCTGTGCATTTTCTGTATTAAATTATTAAAAATAAATTCAATTCTAATTTTTGTATTTACACCAATTTCAAAATCGACTAAACTAAATCTGCAAAATGAAAATGGGAAGTTGGAATGAAGCACACCCTTCACATATCTTATCGGTGAACAAGATATAAAGTATCTTTATTTGGAGTGCTTACTATAACCAACTATCGACTTTTCCCATTGCTAAGATTAAAAATAACCTATGTTCTTTTAAAATTAATTTATTTTAAGTGACTACTAAATAAAAATATTATAAACAATATTCAGTAGTTTGTTCTGCAATTAACTGTCCATGTCACGATTTTTAAAATACATTTGTTAATCCGACTTTTAAATTCTATGCGACCTTTTTTGATACCATATAAATATAAAAAAACACTTACCATTTCTAACGACATACTTTCAACACATAAATTAAGTCAATTGCCACAAAGAAAAAATCAAATCGACCGCACGCTACTGGCAGTACGAATATGAATTTCTGACCTGGTCGGGACAAGATGTATCCAGGACGGAAGCCAAAGGTAAGCGGCCTTCCGCTGCACCAACGACAATTAAGGAAATCATCGTTACCACAATAATGTTTGGTTGCAAAAAGGCCATCTTAAACGATACCCACCTCTATTTAGAAAGCCTGTTTCCGATCTTATTGATTGGCGATTTTATACCATACCCCAGAACTTATTTCTCAAGCTCAGACAATCTGTTTAATGTTTAGTTCGTGAAAATCGGCACAAGATGGACATTGGTATTTAGTCTACAATTTCTGGTGATGACCTCGATAGTCCTTTGTTGTGGTGATAGAAAGAAGATGATGACAAATCACTTACCTCGCATTGCCATCGCTACCTTCTTTTTCTTTTCTGGACGAAGTTTTTTAATGTAATTCAACCATCGTATGGCAGATGCCCTGCTTGTGGATTTGATAGCAAATCAAGCTGCTTGCAAGCTGGTCACTTGTCAATTGGATTTGACATATAAGGCCATGCATTTATACTATTCATTCGATTTTGGTATTAATTGAGGAAGCAAGACCTATAGTTAAAATGGGAATCGATCAAAGAGCATTCGCAGGGTAGCAGAGCGGTCAAGTACAAACCCACTGATGAACAAGTGAAAATGCAACCCGTTCCAAAGATATACTCCAAAAGCTATCCACTGTTCACTTTGAAATATATAATCTGAAAAATATAATCAGACTATAAATATAATGGACTATATCTTCGGAACGGGTTGTCCAATAAAGGTGAGCAATATCTTCTTAGAATCAGCACTTCATACTTTCAAAGGAAGCATCAACATTTTTTTGCAAAGAAGTTGTTTTAAAAAAAATAGCTCCAGGAATACGCATACATCATTCTAAATATGCGTATTTCAAGAGTGATTTTTTGCAATAATCCTTCTACCTATAAACTTTTGATGCTGATTTTGAGAGTATCAAGTGTAGATTACAAAAAGGTATCAACCAAGTTTTTAGGATAACCCGTTCCAAAGATACACTTCAAAGTATTTTCAGATTATGTATTTCAAGGTGAACAGTGAATAGATTTTGAACTATATCTTTGGAACGGGTTGTTCAATAAAGGCGAGCGATATCTTTTTTTAATCAAAACTTCATCCTTTCAAAGGAAGCATTAACAAAACCAAAAGTAGTTTTGTCACCAAATTACTTTTAGATGTATTTTTTTGTCACCAAATTTCCTTTATATATAATTTTGTTTAAATAATTCTTGGACTTGAAAATGGTATCCGGAATTAGTAAGAAACCATAAATTAGAACTCATAACCGTTTACACCATCCCAATGAAGAACGTAGTTTTCGAATTATAGTGGTTTACCTCCCTATTTCATTGATTTTCTTAAAATTGATAGAAATTTCATCAAATCGGCAGATAAACCAGTTAATAAGTCCCAAAGTATTTGCTTAATTTCCATCATTTAAACGGTTCTGAGTTTTATTTTAAATCCTCTATGTGTAACAAGAACAATTTTTAAATCCAAGAATTATTTCAAAAAAATTACATCTAAAAGTAATTTGGCGACAAAAAATTTTCCATCTAAAAATAATTTGGTGACAAAATTACTTTTTTTTTACAACTTGTCAATTGTTTTTGACAGCTTACAGAACTCTCCGCAAATATTTTTCCGCTGTGGTTTTCGTTAGCATTTCGCTCTCCTAGTGGAGACCACCGAAAAATTTCGTTTCGCATCAGCAGCGTACTAGGATTCAGCAGCGTACTAGGCTTAAAGATAAACATTCCATTCAAATGAGAACAGAAGCATATCTCAGATATGTTTAGTAGGCGAAAATAGGAACACAGTGACTGAGGATATTAATGTTGGTGACTGTTTTTAAAGAAATGATGTACATTGTTTAACTTGCTTTGCTCTAAATTTCATGTTGAGTTATGTGCTTAAAAAAAAAACAAATATATAATGTAGATAATGTGATATATAATATGATGTAATAATATGAAACAGTTTATATCCATTTCAAAGCATTTACAATTAATGAGAAAAATAACGCTAAAGATTAAACAACATTTAACAAAAATAACGCAAGTTCGTTTGATTGTTTCAAAGCATTTTCAATATACATTATTAATACATTATATGTAAAGTCAATGAAATATATATATATATATATATATATATATATATATATATATATATATATATATATATATAAATATATATATAAATATATATATATATTTTTTTTTTTTTTTTATAACTTTGCACGCGCTCAAGGGATTATGAATACCCTTTATATGTTTTTTTTAACACAGCGTTGGCATCCGGTGGAAGAAGAGAAAGAAGGACAGGAAAGATGTGTGGCGCGATATTCTGAGCTGGTTGATGTCTCAGATTTATCTCTTTATATATATATTATGGTAGGGCTTTCTCAATGAAACTCTAAATGAAACTATACTTTCGTTTTAACAAATTTATTATATTTCCTTATTGAAGCGTCTATTCACAACGGCGCGGCTGGTTTTTTCTCTTTTCAAATCTTTTCGCTTGAAGTTAGTTCTCGTTTGTTTTTGACAGTTCTCCTGATGACCGCGATGCGGCATGACAAAAGCACAAAAGTACAAGAATAGCTTAAGGCTCATATTACATTTAACATTTCTTAGTAAAGCAAATTAATAACAAATAACATTACTTAGTACAAATAAATAAATTACAATATATATATATATATATATATATATATATATATGCAAAAATATTACTTGTCCCGTTTCGATACTAATTTTTTTTAACTGATTTATTAGATTTCTCGATTTTTTCAGCTTCAATCTTTCAGTTTTAATGCTCATTGATTTTTCTTAATTTATTTATCCCTTCTATTCAAATTTATACAAATACATACTTCGATAAGAAAACACCAAATAAATCTCAGAAATATTTTCATAATTTTATTGAAAGTACGTCCTCTTTGTACCTATTAATTCTCATTATAGCTACGCTACTGCCTAACTGAAATCACCTTAGTTGAGTTGATTTAATTCTTGCAACTAATTTACTTAAACACTTTTCAATCATTTTTTTCTGGTCATATACCTAATTCCTAATATCTTTTAATATTGCAAAGGGGATGCGATATGAGGCGATAAAAGGCACGATTTACATCAAACATCACAATTTGTGTAGCAAAATAATGATTCGGACATTGTTTGTCTTGGAAAAATTAAGTGGAGATTTTTGTATGTACAGTTCGAAACAAAGATTTTTATTTTGCGTTCAAGTGAGTACTGGTCGGGAAAAACTGGAGATAAAATTTGTTCTGGGAAAAAAATTGTATGAGAAATAATATTTTTCCCGAACTAAGTACTGGGCTTAAAGAGTCTATGGCAATCTTATACGCTGTGATTTTAATTTTACATCCATTTTATTTAAGCTTACCACACCTAATAGAAGGAGTGCGACAGAAAATGAGGATATGCTACCAAACGAAGAGGGCGATGAAAGTGACTATTTATGGATTCAAAATAGCTTTTAACGGCCTTTAGTCCAACAAAAATTGGCGTTTCGTCCCGGCGATCTCACACGGACTCATCAATTGACTAGTGAGGACCTTTGTCAATACTCAATTTTTGCCAAGTTCAGTTCATCTTACATAGATTTCGTGAAGAACATCTAGTATGAACTATATCCAACAAGACTAGAATTCCTAAACATTAAATTGGAAATTTTTGTTTTTTGCCCATGGCCTGGCATTATTTCAGTAGTATATAAAATTTGTATTATTAAAAAAAAAAAACTTCTTATGTGACTAATTATGGCATTGTTATTACTATTAATAATGTTGTTTTCTTATAAAAGCTCGTTTTCTTCATTTCCCTTCCATAGTGTATAATTTTTTTATTAAAAGCAGAAGTAATCCAAGTTCATAAAAGTGTCAAAAACTTATTCAGTATTGAATGTGCCAAAAAACGATTAAGGGAAAGACTAAGTTACGTTAATATCTATCATACAAAAATAAACACATTAGCCACATTTGTGACAATAAAGCAAACGCATTTGGCTCATTATCTCAATAATCACAAAATACCACTTGAATCAATTCCGTTCTTAAATAGCCAATTATAAATTAAAACCACGAAAATAAAAACAAGCATTTGAAATTCATACACAATCTCTTATTGATTTCTGCAAGTAGGTATGTTAGTCAATGGAGGTATTGTTCTTCAATTATTATAGGTATACGTATTTATGAATAATAATTAATAGAAGTTAAAGGAAACACTCAACATTTTCTACGTAACACTTCATTTTTGTATTGCAAGATATGAAGATTTACAACTTGCATCTTTTCAAATTGATGTTGCTGGCTCAAGTTTCCGAATAATTTGTTGTTTTTTCTTATTTAAAATTAATTTTGTTTGTCTTTTTTTTTAACGAACGTACGTGATTTGTTTTTATTTAATAAATTTAATATTACACGTTTTTCTTTTAAGATATCTTTTGTTGACAATTGTTTCCATACAATTAATGCGAAATGTCAAACTCTATGGGCTCTTGTGACGTCAAAGCGCAGAACGAGAGAACAATTAAACTCGGAATGTGTTATCTTGCTTAGTGTATCATGCTCTGAAATCATGAATCAATTATAACAAGATTACGACACTTCTTTGTTTTTCTTATTTTATTGACGTCACCAGAGAACGAAATCCATTAATCCACAAACAACAAACAATTTGCAGATTTTTGATCTCTGGTGCCGTCAATAAAATAAGAAAAACAGAGAAGTATCCTAATCTTGTTTTCTTTGATTCATGCTCTGAAATAGTATCATCTTTTACTTAGTTCGAATACAAATTGCCGAATAAACAGAACTAATATTTGGATAAACAGCTCGCGCTAAAACAGGCTTCCTACCAATTTGTGGTAAAATATGTTACTTGTATCTATATGTATGTGACTGCTTAAATTAATTGTTCACACAGCAAAGAAAACAAACACTGGGCACGTTTTTTAGCATACCCAAAGCAATCCGGATTGGTTTGTTGTTTTAACGCCTATGGAAAAGACAGAAGATGAACTAAACATCTGTTGTCAAACACAACTGGCTTGACAGAACCAGCTACCACATGGACCCGAATTTCTCGGTTCACTTGGGAATGACCTTGGAATCCAAAAAAAAACCGAGCGTCTCACACATTAACAAATTTTGTGTGTAAGCATGTTAAAAGACATAACAACAAGTGTAAAGAATTTATAAAATAATACTTTAAAATGGAAAAACGGGATTATTGTCAAATATTGACAAAGAAGTGTTTAATATTTTTAAAAGAAAATATTTCTTATTAGATTAATTCATTTTTGTTGGATTCCATTTAGATTCGGTTTTCGCTAAGTATGGTGAAATAGAAAACTCTCTCTCTCACAATACATTCACATGATGGCTACCTGGTGATTCTAATTTCCATACTAATTTGGAATCGTTTTCGACTCCGTTCTTGGGTCCGTTTATGAAGTGATTTCGGATCCAAAACGGAGGCGCTTGCTTGAAGGGTGGGGCCTATAACACAACGTGACATGTAATTAAAGGACAAGTAAAATACTACAAATCTTACACAAGTCTTACAAGTGTGTAGTTTCTGAGTAAAAAGGCTTTAAAAAAACGAATTTAAATTGGGGAAAAATATAATGTACATACCTAGATAATTTATAAATTTGTTTTCAACACATATTCATTTAAAATTTAATTTTGTACAGATTAAAAGTGATTAAACCAAGAATAAATTTTGAAGTTGACGATCATTTGTTTCTCGAAAAAATTTGAATGTCAAAATCAACGGCACAGAATGTATCTTGGCGAAAAATTATTCGCCTTTATTTTGTGGAATAATATTCAGGTTTTTCGCCAAGGTAAATATCTCTGTCCACTTTTCGCATTTTTTCTTTTGCTTAATATATCGCTAAACGCTCCAAAAAGAGTTTTTTATTCTTCTTTTATTTTTGTTAAATTTTGTCCATGTTTTATTTTTGGCCACTTTTCACACAATGTGGACAAGTCAAGGGAAATTTATAATTCTGACAAGTGCAACAGTTTTTGCATTGTGTTACATAATACACTTTGTTGTACAGGTATAGTTTGTCGTGTTGTTACAGGCCACCGATAGATCATTCTAAAATAAAACCGCTACTAAAGATCCTGTGTAAGCTAGCAGCTTAATACTAGAACGCGGACACTGACAATTATCCACTCTAGTTGATTTCAGTGTATACTACTTTTAGGTTCGGTTTTCGCTAAGCATGGTGAAATAGAAAACTTTCTCTTTCACAATACATTCACAGGATGGATTCTAATTTCCATACTAATTTGATCCGATTTAGAATCGTTTCGGATTCGTTTTTCGTTTCATTTGTGAAGTGGTATCGGATCCAAAACGGAGTCGATTGCCTAGTTAAGTATTGTAAGTCACTAGGACTAGGCCCTTGTTCTGCACAAAATTTTCTATTTCTTGTATTTCTTACAAAAAAACAAAAAATGTGTGTCAACGTTGAAAAAATATCAACACATTGATCAGTCTGTCAATGTAAAACGGTTCTTACTATTTCCGTTTGGCATAGGTTATTTATAATTTTCAAATCCCTACACGACTATACGACACCGGCATCTTGTTTAACTAGCTTAACAGCTCAGATTTGATGGTTTACTTGCTCAAAAACACTTATACTTGACCAACAAAAGTTAGCCTTTTCGATTGGTCGCAGTGTTGTTCCTCTACGTGTCGACTTTAGTTGTCTACATTTTAACGTAGACAATCGGTCGCCAATGTAAACAATATGTCGACAATGTAGACAATATGTCGACAATGTAGACAATATGTCGACAATGTAAACAATAATTTTCACATCTAAATCTCACAAATAAAATCATCCCAAAAATTGCTCATTTTGGTCTAAAAAGGAATACAACATTTTTTCTAATATTTGGACGTCAGTCCCTTATTTGGGCGATATTTCCAATTGTGTATGTTCTTTCCATTTGGATTTGCATATTTGAATTTTGGGCGTTCTTTCCTTCAAAGCCATATCATTCAGCCATATTATCAGAGTAAAAATAAATATCTCTGTTAAAAGAATTTAAATCGGACCGAAAAAAAGTAAACAACCCCAAATTATGTGAGAAATTTTTCAGTTTATAATTTGATTAATGAACCAAATTTGCAAGTTTTACTGGCATTTTTTTAATTGTATTACTAAATCCTCCGATTTAAAAGGTTTTTAAGACTTGACGAGTAGTAAGTCATTGAAGTGGACCTATTGTGGCGGACACTATCGGCCAGTGTGAACGCACACCAAATCAAAAGCCGAACGCAAACCACTTACCCAACATCGAACAGACCCAACCAGTAGTGCCAACTTAAAAACTATGAATTTATGTTGGCACTCATGGTTCGTTGGCTGGTGTCTGGTCTTGTGGCGGCCATTCCATTTTTCATCATCCTCTTTTTCGCTCAACCATCAAGCAGAGAGCAAGACTATTCCGCCAAGCACCATAAAATTAACTCTATTTCCTTTTGGCTTTTATCTCTAAATATTGAATTGTATTTAATCGTATTTACATGTTTTTTTGCGAGTACAGTAGAATATTAAATTGTTTTGTTAATCTCAACACGGTTTGCTCTTTTAATTCGCCGAATCAATCTAGGGTGCCGCCAAGCATACCTAGTGGAAGTAGTTTAACCACGTCACCGGCACTACATAGTGTCCCCTTTCCTGCGAGGTACGTGGCTGTCCCATTGTGTCTCAGCCGACACAAGCAACACCAAACGATATCCGGTGCACATCGGATGAGCCAGACTGTCCACCCAAAACTGGTGACCCCGACGTGATCGCGTTGTGCACAAGGAACAGTGGACCCGTCGGCACCATCTCAGCCACACAAAACCTCCCGAGAGTTCGGTCGGTGGAATTATACAGCGACAGTTTCGCTGCTGTGTCGCCACACCCAGTAGTTTCGTTCAGCAAACAGCACTACGACATCGTATAACTATTGTGCCACTTCAGCAGAAGTTCCGTGCCGCAAAGAGCACAACCACAACGGCATTTTCCAGTTCGCACAACGGCATTCTTTCACCGCCACGGGTCAAGAAGTCCCGTTTCACAAACCGTACTACAGCTTCGTCAAAGTACGGTGCGACATCGTCAAGTAGCTGTATCGGCAGTCAATACAACGGCACGCCCCAATTGCCTGACATCATCAAGCAACATTGGCCGCATTCATCAACAAATTATCTTTTTTTTTATGCATATTTTGTAATAAAATTTTTTCTTTGGCAGCGCTTCTCGCTATTAACCTCTTTAAAAATAACTGATTTTTTCTTTTTTTTGGCAGTTTAGTCTTGTTACTAATCATTTATTAACTCGCTAATTCATTCAGCTTTTTAACTAAATAAGTCGAGTAATCCATTTTGGTATTCTCTTTTATACAGATAAAGTTTCCTGTGGTAAACCGAGCAAGAGGCCCGACCGTACTGGACCAGGCACAAATCAACAGGGGGTTATGGAGAATCAAAGCACGTCAGACCCCGCCAGTCCTGCAGGGAGTCAGACCGAGTCTTCGGGAAACCAAGTAAGTGCTTTGGCATTTAAAAATTTGTCTTTTTGGCCAGACAATCCGGACGTGTGGTTCCGCATTTTAGAAGGGCAGTTCGCGGTAGCCCAAATTAGGTCAGATAGTACCATATATTTTACGGCACTCGGTTTTCTTGATTCGCGTACGGTAAATTTGTGCAGGGACGTTATAATGAATCCGCCCGTAAGCGGTTTATACGAACATCTCAAGTCGACCGTTCTTTCGCGCCTCATCGAGCCCGAGGATATTCGTTTTCAAAGGCTATTACATGAAACGGTTCTAGGCGATAAAAAACCGAGTGAGCTTTTAAGACAAATGCGAACGTTGGCCGTGAACCAATTTCAAGAATCGGTGCTTAAGAGTTTGTGGCTTCAGCGTTTACCGCAAACCGCTCAAGCAATTTTAACGTGCTCTAATGATGATTTAGATAGTTTAGCCAAAACGGCCGATCGGATTTTAAGTTTGGTACCCAATTCGAACGAAGTTCTCGCGATAACCAACAACAGTATTCGCGAAGTCGGGCAATCCTTACAGCAAGAAGGTAATAATACTTCAACGCTGAAGGACTTGCAGTCGGAGGTGGCGGCCTTACGCCGACAGCTCAGTCAACGCTCTAGCCGAGATAGATCTGCGTCTCCACGACCGTCTTCAAGTTCTCGTGAGCAATTCAGTCGGCGTATGTGCTGGTATCATCGTCGTTTTGGAAACGAAGCTCGTAGGTGCGATCCGCCTTGCTGTTACAGAAGTAGTAATCGGAGTTTTTCGGGAAACGAAAGGCCCAGTCGTTAGCGGCTTGCGACTCGGGCACTCTCTTTGCAAACCGCCGCCTTTTCGTTAAGGATTCAACGAACAAGCTAACGTTTTTGATCGACTCAGGGGCAGACGTTTCAGTTTTACCCGCGACCGCGGCAATTAAAAAATGTCACCCGAGATCAAATCAACTTTTTGCAGCAAACGGCTCTTCAGTTTCGACTTACGGTCGCACACGTCTTTCATTAGATTTAGGTCTGCGTCGAAAATTCTCGTGGGTTTTTATATATGCAAACGTAAGCAAACCCATTCTAGGCGCAGATTTTCTTCGTAATTTCGGACTTCTAGTTGATTTGAAGAACAGTCGTCTTGTGGATCCGCAATCCAATTCACTATCGTTAGGCAAACTTAAACAAGATTCAACGCAAAGACTTTCGGTTTTAAATCAATGCTCGATCGATGACAATGTTCGCCGATTAATTAAAAAGTTTAATATAGTTTCAACAGAGAATGTTTTTATACGTCCTATTCAGCATGATGTCAAACACGCCATCTTGACCGGGTTTACATGACCTATCGTCAGCAAACCGCGTCGTCTGCCTCCAGACAAGCTGAAAGCAGCAAAGAAAGAGTTCGAATTTCTGTTGCAACAAGGTGTTTGTAGACCAAGTAGCAGTCCTTGGGCCACACCTTTGCATCTAGTTCAAAAAAAAAAACGGAGAATGGAGACCTTGCGGCGACTACCGTTTGCTAAACGCGGTTACTCAACCCGACAACTACCCGATATCGCATATTCAGGATTTCGGTCATCAATGGTATGGCCAGACGGTTTTTTCTACCATAGATTTGGTACGAGCTTATCACCAGATACCCATCGAGGAGGTCGACATTCCGAAAACGGCAATTACCACTCCGTTCGGACTTTTTGAGTTCACCAGAATGACGTTTGGTTTAAGGAATGCTTCCCAAACGTTTCAACGTTTCATGCATTCAATTTTTCGGGATCTTCCTTTCTGTTTTGTTTACATCGACGACATTCTGGTGGCCTCAAAAGATTTAGCCGAGCATTTACTTCATCTCAAAGTCTTATTTCGACGTTTGGAGAAATTTGGATTGGTAATTAACACGGAAAAAGTAACTTCGCTAAAGCTAACGTCACGTTCCTCGGTCATCTTATATCGGCAGAAGGAATCAAACCTCCGCCTAGCAAGGTCGAAGCGATTACAAATGTCAAACCTCCTAAGAACATCTCCGAACTGAGGCGATTTTTGGGAATGTTAAATTTTTATCGGAGCTTTATACCGAAAGCTGCCGAGGTACAGTTTCCGTTGACAGAGCTTCTCAAAGGCAAGAAAAAGAAAAGCGACAAAACGACTATCGAGTTATCGGCGAACGCGCTCTCCTCCTTCGAGCGATGCAAGGCTGAACTATGCCGAGCCACACTCTTGTCTTTTCCAATGCCCGACGCGAAATATTCTTTATGTGTCGATGCGTCAGACTTTGCAATCGGAGGCGTGCTACAGCAATATCATCGTGATAGCTGGCAACCTATTTCATTCTTTTCTGTCAAACTTAACCAGGCCCAACGTAAATATAGCACTTACGACAGAGAGCTTTTAGCCGTATACCTCGCAATTAAACATTTTCGACATTTCCTCGAGGCTCAACCGTTCACTATCTTCACGGACCACAAGAATCTCACTTTCGCCTTCCGGCAAAAGGCATCCAAGGCTTCGCCACGACAACTTCGGCATCTGGATTTTATCGGTCAATTTTCTACCGACATCCAATACATTCCCGGCAAAGAAAACGTGGTAGCAGATGCTCTGTCGAGGTTAGACGAGATAACCTTGCCAGCTCAAATAGACTTTCATAAAATCGCCGTTGCACAACTAAGCGATCAGGAGTTACGCGATTTACACTCCTCCGAAACGTCTTTGCGATTTGAAAAATTCAACATTCCGAACTCAAGTAAATCAATTCTATGCGACACTTCAACCGGTACACCTCGTCCGTACATACCAAAGGACTTTCGAAAACTAATCTTCGACTCGGTTCACGGGTTAGCTCATCAAGGAGTGAGATCCTCCGTCAATTCAGTAACCAAAAAGTACATTTGGCCAGGCATAAACAAACAGTGTCGAAATTGGGCAAAAGCTTGTATGGCTTGCCAGAAATCCAAAATTTCGAAACACGTCAAAAGTCCACTCGGACATTTTCCTCCGGTTTCTAGACACTTCGATGAAATCCACATCGATTTAGTGGGGCCTCTTCCACCATCGGAAGGATTTCGATACCTGCTCACTGTTAAAGACAGGTATACGCGTTGGCCAGAGGCAGTCCCAATCTCTGATATTTCAGCCGAAACAGTCTCAAACGCATTGTTCACAAATTGGTTTTCGCGATACGGTATGCCGTCTGTCATAGTAACCGATCAAGGCTCGCAGTTCGAATCCGGTTTATATAATGAACTTTGTAAACGTCTCGGTATAGAACACCATCGCACCACCGCCTACAATCCAAAAGCGAACGGGTTTATCGAACGGTGGCATCGAACGCTCAAGGCATCGCTCAAATGTCATAACGACGTGCAGTGGACTAGGAAATTGCCACACGTTCTAATGGGGCTCAGAGCCATTTATCGCGAAGATCTCGAAGCCAGCGCGTCTGAGCTAGTTTTTGGACAAAATATTCGATTACCTTCGGATTTCTTTTTAAATAACATCTCGCTCGTTCCTTAAGCGGAGTTCATCAAAGAACTACACTAGCATTTCGATTCAGTTCGACCAGCCGCGCCTTCGCGTCACTGGCATCATAAGCCTTTCGTCTTCAAGGAACTAAAAGATTGCGCTCGCGTTTTCGTCAGGGTCGACGCAGTACGTAAACCCCTTCAGCAACCCTATGAAGGACCTTTCACAGTTCTCGAACGTGCCGAAAAAACTTATAAAGTCCTGGTCAACGGTAAAGAATCGGTTATCGGCATCGACCGCCTTAAACCCTGTTTTTCGGAAGCGGACACGGAAGATAGCTCACGACCCACAAAATCGAAACCAATCGTGATAAAAAAGTAACTTTTGCGGAAAACCACACTTCCTTAACATCTGATCAAAAAACGCGAACAGGGCGAACAATTTTTCGTCCCAGCAGATTTCGTTAAGCGCAGACCCCTGCACTCAACTGGCGGGGGAGTGATGTGGCGGACACTATCGGCCAGTGTGAACGCACACCAAATCAAAAGCCGAACGCAAACCACTTACCCAACATCGAACAGACCCAACCAGTAGTGCCAACTTAAAAACTATGAATTTATGTTGGCACTCATGGTTCGTTGGCTGGTGTCTGGTCTTGTGGCGGCCATTCCATTTTTCATCATCCTCTTTTTCGCTCAACCATCAACCAGACAGCAAGACTATTCCGCCAAGCACCATAAAATTAACTCTATTTCCTTTTGGCTTTTATCTCTAAATATTGAATTGTATTTAATCGTATTTACATGTTTTTTTGCGAGTACAGTAGAATATTAAATTGTTTTGTTAATCTCAACACGGTTTGCTCTTTTAATTCGCCGAATCAATCTAGGGTGCCGCCAAGCATACCTAGTGGAAGTAGCTTAACCACGTCACCGGCACTACATAGTGTCCCCTTTCCTGCGAGGTACGTGGCTGTCCCATTGTGTCTCAGCCGACACAAGCAACACCAAACGATATCCGGTGCACATCGGATGAGCCAGACTGTCCACCCAAACTATCAGTAGGGTTATCATAACAAATTTCTCCCATAATTTAAAGTTTTCCGATATCTTCCTTAATTTTAATATTTGAAACTAAAACTTTTAGAAGCATAGAACTAGGCAAACTAACGTTTAGATTTAGATCAAATGATTTTTTCACGACTATTTTGTCCTTACACATGTTTTTGTATTGTTCTTTGTTCTTTTTTTAACATTTATGTTTAGTGGTTTGATAAATTTTAGTTGAAAGAATTATGAATTATGATGGTTTTACTAATTGTCTACAATGTCGAAAAATTTATGTCGACAATTTTGAATTGTCTACATCGAATTGTCTACATGTAGTCTACATTTATAGTCTACATGGCACAACACTGAATGGTCGTCCGGAAGGTTTCTGAAGCCGTTCGATTGGTATCAAGAAGTGACAGTTTTTCTTCTTAATATAAGAGAAATTTCCTTCAAGATTTGAAGCAGGGACTCACTCACACCCACTAAGCGATATAAAAAAAATCGAAAAAAAAAACAAAATCGATGTCAGAAATTATAGACAAAATTCAGAATCAAGAATCGAGTGTTCGATTGTAATCCCGGATCTGAGAGTTAATAATTTTTGTATCATTAATACGACGTATCAAATTGTAATAATTTCAAATGGGATTTTCTTTAAAAAAGATCATTATCAAATTTTTCATGAAAAATATTTGTTTTTTGAGAATACACATTAGAATTTTGGAATAGATTAAAAGGATTTTTTTTTCAATTATTCTAAAATAATAGAAACAAATAATTGTCATATTTAACTTTTTGTTCGAAAATGTTTCCAATCACAAAAATGATCAAATTGCTTTTACTGGCAATTACCAACATATCGAATATGATTTAGTGTAAATTATTTAAAAATGATGGAAAAAAATAAATTCTTGAATTTAAATTAATGCACTGGCTAAAATTTAAAAAAAATAATTTTAAACAAATTATATCACATACTTTTTAAGAAACTTAAATCACAACTGGCCTTAACTAGATATTTATGCCCATATTTATTCCATTGTGCTTATCTTTTTTCCTTTGAACTTTATTAAATATTTTGTTTGAACAGCTGAATCGAATGAAAACGTTCAGAATACGTAAGAACAAAATAGTTCAGTATAATGGCTTGGTGTAGAGAAAGAGGCACTAATATTAGGAAATACCTAAGTCGCGTGGTTTTTGAGGGGGCAACAAAGTTATTTTGTATATAATTGTTATTAGGTAATTTCATTATTTATAAATAGCTCATCTTAAGAGTAAAAATGAAATACAGTTTATTTAGTTAAATTAAAACAACATAATATATATCTATACATATGTAACGGGTGATTTTTTGCTACTTGGTTTTTGACGTTTATATTTTTGACAGATCACACATGACAAATTCCACGACCATTTGACATTTCGATTCAGTATTGTTTGCCATTTCATCATGAATAGACTTACGCCTGAACAACGTTTGCAAATTATTGAAATTTATTATCAAAATTCGTGCTCTGTGAAAAATGTGTTTCGCAAGCTACGTCCGGCAAAATAGTCTTCAGCGACGAGGCTCATTTTTGGCTAAATGGATACGTGAATAAGCAGAATTGCCGTATTTGGCGTGAACAGCAGCCAGAGACAATTCAGCAGCTACCAATGCATCCCGAAAAATGCACTGTTTGGTGCGGTTTATGGGCAGGCGGCATCATTGGGCCGTACTTCTTCAAGGACGATGAAGGCCGCAGGGTTACGGTCAATGGCGAAAGGTACCGTTCGATGATAACAGATTTTTTTTTGCCGAAAATGCAAGAATTGAACTGGGTCGACATGTGGTTCCAACAGGACGGTGCCACATGCCACACTGCACGCGAAACCATGCATAAATTGAGAGGCGAATTTGGTGAGCAGTTGATATCACGTTTTGGCGCAGTCAATGGGCCACCAAGATCATGTGATTTGACCCCGTTAGACTATTTTTTGTGGGGCTATGTTAAGTCTATTGTCTATGGGGACAAGCCAAACACGATTGCTGCCTTGGAAGCCAACATTGAACGCGTCATTGGTGAGATTCCGGCCGAAATGTGTGAAAAAGTTTGCCAAAATTGGACCTTCAGAATGGACCACCTGAAGCGTAGCCGCGGGCAATATTTAAGTGAAATTATTTTTAAAAAGTAAATGGCAGAAATTGGTTTATCGATCCAAATAAAAATTTCATTCACTTTTTACAAGTTTCTGTGTTTTTTTGAATTTTCAAAAACCAAGCTCTTAAAAAATCACCGTTTATATCTTTAACATAACTCTCATTCTTACATCAAACACTTTGTCACTCTTTCGTGATTAGGGATCTACTAACTCTTTTCATATTTTTTTCTCTCTTTTAAATTCCAATTATTTAGTTTTGGTTTACAATTCGGCCATTCTGACATTATTATCGCCTCGATTATTGCCTAATTAATCACTTTTTTCTAAATTCGATATTTAACTCATTTTCAAAATGTTCTTCACTATCTTTCATTATTTAAATTTTGCATTTCATTTGATCTTTTTACTTAAATTACAAATTTTTCTTAAGGCCCAATTAACTGCCGTAATAATAAATAATAGTAAATAATAAAATAGAATAGATGTATTCTTTTATGCTACCAAAAGTTATTTCAGTACCGCAGCCATCAGCTCCGGGCCTTGTAATTTGTCTTGCCTCATATTTTAATTTCCACTCTCCTTTCCTTGTATACAGGAATTTGCAATATTTTTAGGTTGTTTACTGCCGGTCATTTGTTTTGATCACAAATAAGCCATACTAAGTTCGGAAACTTCTTACGTTTCACCCCCCAAAATACATTAGTTTTCATTTACATTGTTGTATTTGTACATTTGGCACTCTATCCATGAATAGAAGTGAAAGCGAAAAACAAAACAAAAACAAATTACTAGGGATGTGTTATCTATGTGCCTATAGGAAGAGGAACAGAAAAGATTTTTGCATTTATCAATGGGTCTATTGGAAGAGGAACGGAAAAGTTACTTGGGTGCGTGTTTCAGCTTGTTGACAAATGTCAAAAGGCAGCAGAGGTTTCGGGTCTTTGTGTTATTAGTTTATGGTTTTAATTTGAAGAAAAGTAGAGAAGAACCATAATAATTATAAAACAAACATAACACTAATAACTACCTATAAATCTGCTATAATGCCGGTCGTCCACTAAGTGTTCAACGCACAAATTTCAATTTCAACACATGCTACTCTAATGGACGATATAATCAATTCCATTCAACCAACGAGTTTATCAACTAGGTGTACGAGGTTATTCAGCATTTCACAAGCTTGTCAACTATGTGTACGAGGCTCCCAAACGTTTTGTTCAATCTTACCTCTGGTGCTATCCTTTTTTTTTAGTGACAGATAACGTGTACACGATAGGCAAATTTATTCACGCATATTTTGTGGGTGAATACTTTTTTTTCACGCTCTCGGAAATGGACCCCTGGCTTCGTTGCTCAACGTGAAGAACACAAGCTTGTGCATTATGGCAGATTTACATTGCCGCGTTGGGCATGCGTCGGTCGTTTTGACAGAGGGACGATATCGTTACTTTAACAAGCATTACGGACGCGTCGACATGACAGATGACTTTAAGCGAATCACCTGATTCAGAACAAGTGAAGTTTTATTTTAAATCAAGTATAAATATTTTTTCGACAATAGAACTCGTCGCTAAAGCAGCCTTTGCTTCAATTTGGTTTTGTTGAAGAAGAAAAATCAAAACGGCGCGGCGTTATGTGGTTCGGGAGCTCAATCTTAAAAGGGATTAAGGATTTTTGTCTTAAATTTTGAAAAATTGAAAGGTTTAGTTTTACTTACCATCAGACCGAAGTTTTGTTTTAACATTTCATTATCATCTTACTTTATAAAAATAAATCAAAACTGTCAAGATGAAATAGGAACTTAAATCAGATGTCAATAGCTGGGATGTAGGAAAGTTAAGAATGAGATAAATGCTGGGATGTAGAAAAATGTAATGCCCGAATGTCAAAGCGCGCGCAAAAGTTAATTTCTTTTAACTTGAGCGTTGCTGTCGCTTATATTACGTTGGTTTGTGTACTTGCTAATATATTTCGAATCGTAACGCTAGTACCCAACGCGTCATTGTAAGCAATATACCTAAGTTCGTATGATGAAACTTTTGCGTTGAGAGAAAAATCTGTCAAAGCGACGTCCAACCCGGAATGCAAATCAGCCATTAGTAAGAGGTTGTAAATTTGTTTCATCCATCGATGGAGTTGAATGAAAAGCTTTTTTTAATTCAACAGAGAGTAAAGAGAGGTACTATTTCAGTACACATGTGTTCCTTGCCTTTACCGTGGCTAGTACCAATTCAAAGGAAAGTTCCGTACCGGAACCAATTGTATAATTAGAAATAAGAAACACACTACTGCTGGTACGTAATTGTACCAGATAGTAGTTTCGACCGACTTTTTACCTTTTTACCAGTTACCTGATGACCCTCTAGTTTATTTCTGTAATCCACTTCTTCCGAGTGTATTGTAGCCGAGGCTTAGGCCTGATGTGATGAATCTTCTGGTTTTAGGGCAGTTGCGGGAATCCAATTCCACACGTTTATTTCTCTGACTAGTCTTTCTCTAAGGGTGCCATATACTTTATTACTAGGAGGTTTTATTTCTGAATTTCTTTTCTTTTAAGTGTACTTTGGACAAGACGTAAGTCTGTCCGTTTATTCCTTCGTCCTTTTCCTGGAAGCGATGATTTATTCCTGGCAGTATATAAATATTATATGTACTATGTTGTTATAAACGAAATCGATGTAAAGTATATAAAATACTTTGTTATGTATTTATTATTAAATTGAATTTTTAAACTTTGTACAAAAATTGAAAAATATGAGTTGATTGTGTTTGGAGTTTGGAAACCTCTTAACATCTTGGGTAACACTTTGGACACCGAAGAGCTTACCTCAGCTGAAAGAAAAAGCATCTCAGAACATGTGTTGTGTTACATTTGAAATGCTTACAAAGTTATACCTACTGCGTTTCTATTCCGATCCGATAACTAAACATTAGCCAAAAATATAACCTCACAATCATCAGTCTGCCACCTAATAGCCCATTTTTCAACTTCATCTCTACGGCTCTCCCAAGGTAACATAAATTAAGCTAAAACGTACGTACTTATAAAATTATAAAAGTGAGATAAACAAAACAAAATATATGTAGCTACATATGTATAATATATATATACTCGTATACAAACAAATAATAAACGCGTTAAGCCGAATTTCCAAAGAAAATGTAATTAACAGAAGAACATTAGCTATTAGCTTAAAACAATATTTCGGCAGGTAGATAAGAGTAGAAAGCCAAATGAAATGAGAAAAATAAACATCTACCTTCATTTTGTTGTGTTTTTTTGTATGTGTTTATACGTAGCTAGGTACGAGTATTATAGGGTAAGTTTTGCATTTGGAAAAAAAATCGACCTTGATATTTTGATCAAATTCCACATAACTATGATAGAGAACACCAAAAAAGTGGGTCCTGAAATAATCCGTCTGCCTTTTTGTATAACGATCTACAGCCTAAACGGCTAAAGCGATTTTTTTCAAACATGGTACTTAAATGATTTAGGCGATTGCCTCAAAAAGACTTTGAATCGTTTTTTTAGCCCCGAAAATAACGGTACTTGCCATACAATTTTGTCTGTACCATATTATTTATCCCAAAAACGGCTTTGACGATTTTAATGAAAATTATTCTGTGCACTCCCTTAGGTAAAGTCCACATTTTGGTCAATGTTTTTTTTTTTTTTTTTTTTTTTTTTTTTTTTTTTTTTTTTTTTTTTTTTTTTTTAATAATCTACACGCGCTCAAGGGATTATGAATACCCTTTAAATGTTTCAACACAGCGCGGGCGTGAGGGTGAAGTTAAGGAAGAGAGAGAATGATAGGAAAGATGTGTGGCGCGATATTCGGAGACTGTAGGTGGTTGTTGTCTCGGATTTTATCTCCAGGGATGGCGGCTGAACTAATGCGGAGAGAATTACCGTATCTTATTTATTTATGTCCCTTATAATTCGCATTATTTTATTTATTTCGTTGTCATATATTATGGATATGCTAGTTTACTCAATCACGGGTTGTTAGTGTTATGCCTAAACAGCATGTAATGAGCAAAGCAGCAACTTATTTTATGACAATTTTAGAATTTTTTTTTTAATGAAAAATAAGCGACATAGACAACGGCAGGAATCGAACCTGCAACCACGAGGTTGACAGGCGAGCACATAACTATCGCGCCACGGCCACCCCCAAACTTAATAACGGTACAAGAATTGTTTTTATTTTCGACATCCTTATAAACGGATCTACTGATTCCAATAAATTTTTTTTATACAGGCTAACCCTCAATTCGTCAAGAGTATATTTTAAGGGGTGATTAAGGGATAAATTCCTAGATAAAAATTGTTCTACAGTAATAATCTTTTCACCCCAAATCTAAAACACGGTTTCCTCGAAATTATCGGTTTTGGCTGAAAACCTAAAGCGAAAACACAAGTTTTCCCATACATTCTTGATAAACCACTCGATTTGATAATCGACAAAGTTTTAAATAAAACCTGTCGAAAACATGTTGAATTTGCAAGATGAACTAAGCAAACACACCTTGTGAAACATTCAGTGTACAATTAATCGTCATATAATTAGCCGATGGGTTGCTGCCAGTAAAAACGAAAAAAACAGCTGTCTGGGGTAATTTCTATTTTAATTTACAACGTTTTTGTTGTTGTCTGTGGTATCAAAATAATTGAAATGTCAAACGAAAACTTGTAAGTGTTCAGTGTGAACGGTTTTCGAGTTTTCGTAAATTTTTAGCTGAAACCCCGGTTTTGGGTTTGGTGTGAAAAAGCCTATAAGGCCCTACCTCCAATTTTTATATCTCTTATCGGGGATAAAAGCCTTAACGGTAATTGATCTGTAAGTTCTAACGATAGAAAATTGGTTTAAGCCTTTATTTTTAGAAGAAATACCAGCATTTGTAATTGCGTTTAAATAAATTGCATATCTCATCTCAATCTTAAGATATTCAGTTTTTAGCCTGTTCCATTTTTCTTCCAGTGCAAAGTTTTTGATTTTGGGGTCAAATTTCTATAGAAAAAGCGTAATCATAACGGTTTACTATTTTTTTTTTAATGAACTTAATAATAAAAATCAACAACAAGTTTGCGGAAAAACCCATACATTTTATGATACTTTGGAAAACCTGGAAGAGCTGTGGTTTTAGATAATTTTAATCACACCAAATACATAAATGTTAAAAAAGTAGGCAAGTTCTTTTATATACGAAAAACCTTTAGGTAACAAGTCAGCCGTGAAAAGTAGTGAGATCTAAAAGTACGGCAAGTTTTAAGTTAATTAATGTTAAATAACAAATGTTTTAAGTAGAGCAATATGGAAGAATCTTAAAATTATCCGAGAAATTTGTTATTTAATGATTACTGGCTTTAATTGTGTCGGTTTACTTGGCAAGTTTTCTTTTATTACCTAATTACTCAATTTTGAAATGAAAACTTGCCAAGTACACTAACACAATTTAAGCCCAGTAATCATTAAATAACAGATTTCTGTGATAATTTTGAGGTTCTTCCATAACTCTATTTAAAATATTTGATATTTAACATTAATAAACTTTGAACTTGGCGTACTTTAAGATCTCAATACTTTTCACGACTGACTTGTTACGCAAAGGTTTTTGTATATAAAAGAACTTGGCTACTGTTTAGGGCTGAAGCGAATCGTATATATTCGTTACTAAGTAACGGGTATTCAATTCAGTACCGAGCTAACCAATCTAGTTACTCGTACGATTTCGTTATTCGCATGATTTCGGTATATGTTGCATGTTGGAAACCATATACATGCACTTGAAACATCCGTATATAATATACGAAGCGATATGCGAATACGAAATACGAATATGTAGTAAGTATGGAAATGATAGATGGAGAAGTAGGTATTTTGGCATGCAAACCGCACATTTCATTTCATTTGCAACAAATCCCTTGTGCCGTTGTGAGTATTCAAGCCCAGTACGCAGATCGGAAGAAACTAAATTTTATCTCTACAATTTTAATCTCTACAATCACTTGGCAAAACCCGCACAAAAATTTTGAAGTTGGAGAAATAAGAGGAACTGTCAAGTATCTGTCAATCAAGAATTTCAAAAAAGGAAACAAAATTTGCTGAGTTGCACTCTATTTACTAAACACATTAAATAGATGCAAAACAATGGGTTTTCACAAGGTTTTTCACAAATGTATCGCGGGTAATTCTTCGATTTTCAATTATAACTTGAATTGGATTCGGCCTCACATCATGGCTCTAGACGGTCTAAGCTTCATGGTATGGATTCATATATTTTTTTCAGTTGGTTGTGAGCCAAACATTTCGCCAGCTTTTTAACTAAAAATTAAAAATATAAAATAGTTATAATTATGTCTTTTTATTTTGAGTCCTAACCTGCACGTAATTGTAATCTTTTTCCTAGATCTTAAAACCTTCTGTGCCCAGTTGAAGCGTGAAAGTTTCTGCTTCGATTGTCATGTTGTTGTTTTTTCGTTAAAAACAAAGTAAGATACCAGTAAAGAAATGATTCGACTTTAATTTTGTTTTTGGCCCTGCCGTAGCGAAAATTATAAAATGTTTACCTTCAAATAATGTATAGCACAATAAAATTCTGCCACAATGACTATGAGCTGTCAAAATTTTTCCTACAACAATGCGACGAGCATTATTTTACCGGAAAAATTATGTGGAGAGATTTCTTGTACAGCGGATACATTTTAAAAGTGCATCATAATTTCAACTTTTTCTTTGTATACACCTTAAAGCTGATTTAATATTAGTTCTGTGAAAATGGGTGGTTGCCACGCCCGTGAATGTAAAATATCAAATTTTAAAAATTTGCCTTTGTCTGCACTTTTATCCCTACCGGTATACGAAATTTCATCATTCTACGACAATCAGAAGTGCTCCTCATAATTGATATTATTCTATTCAAACCCACCCAGGTGCCACCCCCCTGAACGTAAGATATCAAATTTTAAAATGTTGCCTTTGCTAGGACCTAAAGCCCTACCGTTGTGCTAAATTTAATCGTCCTACAACAATCACATGTGCTCCAAGTAAATTATATTAATTCTATGAAAATGGGAGGGTACCACGCCCCCTGAATGGAAAATCTTAAATTTTCGATTTTTTCCTTTGTATGCACCACAAGGCCTACCGTTTTGGGAAATTACAAGATTCTACGATGTCGGAAAGTGCTCCATAATTTTGATGATCTGTCAGTGACTGAGTGAGTGAGTCAGGCAGTCAGTCAGTTACGGTTTTTGCGATTCTTGCAGTTTTATATCTCGGGAACCACTAAAGCTAAAGAATTGAAATTTCGTGAGTTGCCTAAGCCTGGAAATGCTGAGAGTTTGAAGTTTGTGACTTTATTGGTACTGAAGTTAGAGGGGGGTTGATAATCGTCTGAGTTTGTTTATGTAAAAAGGGTGTAGTGCCAAAACTTGGCTGCGCACTGCCGTGCCCTTTGATTTAAACTGGGACACAATATTCCCAAATTTAAATTTAAATGATAGAATGGTTTTTAAATCTTATTCAGTATAATTATTTAATTGCTTTTTAGAAAATATTTCCTTACGTAAAATAAAACAAAAGTTAACAACCAGCCATGGTTCGATCTGCATCTTAAACCTTTAAAAACTAGAAGAAATTAGGTCTGGGTAAAATTTAATCTGTCGCGAACTGAGGACGATTGTGGAATCTACTTAGAGTTAAAAAGAGTTTATTACCTATTCTGAGTTTGTTGGAAAAACTGGAAGTGAATTAAATATGAATCCACGAAATGTTTGGGTATTATAGATTGTAAAAAAAAATCTGACGGTTACCCTGCAGGCATTAGCTATAGTATTAAAATGAAACAAGTCACTACCCATAAGCTAAATCCGATATGTTTGCGGAATATTTTAAAATTGCCTTCTAAGACTTTTTTCATCAGACTCTTGTTATATAAATTCTTCAATCGCTGATCAATATACCCACCTTGGTCTCAGCCACTTTACAATTTCGGAATCATCGATACTAGAAAATATTATAAAGCTTCATGATAGCTTAAGTACTAGTCCTGATGGCTTACCATCATATATCCTTAAAAGATTTGCGACGTATTTGTCTTATCAGCTTTATATT
This sequence comes from Philhelius pedissequus, assembly GCA_910595825.1. Classification (NCBI taxonomy): domain Eukaryota; kingdom Metazoa; phylum Arthropoda; class Insecta; order Diptera; family Syrphidae; genus Philhelius; species Philhelius pedissequus. Next base: position 303,175,248 of record OU343160.1, on the reverse strand, counting down.
TTGTTTAATCAAATATTCTTATTTTCCAGCCATATGGAAAATAGCGTATAAAAATTGCCTTAAGCCAATGCATAAAAAGGGCTCTAAGCATTTAATGTCCAATTACCGTCCTGTAGCTAAGCTCTCTGTTATTCCAAAACTATTTGATTGCCTTTTTTGTGATATTCTTTCTTTTAATTGTTCATCTATTTTATGTGAAAATCAACATGGTTTTGTAAACAAAAATCTACTAATACAAATTTACTGGAAAAATGTTGAAATTTTGTAAAGATGCTTTTGAAAAAAAACAGCAAGTTGATTGTGTATTTACGAACTTTAGTAAAGCATTTGACAACCTATGTGATGAAGTACTTTTAGGTAAATTAAAGAAAATTGGGATCAATGATAATTTTATTTTATGGATTTCTTCATATCTAACTAATAGACATTATTCTGTTGTTTTCAAAAATCATCGTTCTAGTCAGTTTAAAGTTAATTCTGGCGTGCCCCAGGGGTGCCATCTTGGTCCGTTATTGTTTGTTTTATTTATAAATGATCTCCCATCAATCTTGCAAAATTCAATGACATTATTATCTTCTGGTGACGTGAAAATATTTAGAACAATAACCTCCTTAACTGACTGCGAACTACTACAAGATGATCTTAGAAGATTATCGGAATGGTGCTATACTAAGCGTTTGTTGTTAAGTTAGTATTCACAAGTGTAAAACGATGAGTTTTACACGTAAACATATTTTATTTAATCATGACTATGTTTTAAATTCGTTTGCTTTGGAAAAACTTTCTTACTTTTCAGACCTTGAGCACATTTTGGATTCTAAATTATCTTTCACGGATTACTATAACTTTATTATTATAAGAAAGGTTATAAAACGGTTGATTTTATAAAGCGTTTCGGTCGCGAATTCCGAGATCCTTATGTCATTAAAACTCTTTATGTATCATTTGTCAGATCTGTCCTTGAATACGGCTCACATAAATAGATTAGAGGGCGTTCAAAGAAGTTTCATGAGATATACTCTACGTTTTCTTCCGTGGTCGCACAGAGGTATTTGCGCCCATACACTAATAGACTTCAACTTAGGCGCTAGTTGTAGCTTTCATTGAAACTCATCATTGAAAACTTTGACTATCAATTCTGAGGCACTTAAACAAATAAAACTGATATCGTATTGGAACCAAAATAAAGGCAATAAGATATATAATATTTTTTGTAAAAAAAAAATATTTTATTTGCTCTACCACTTTCTTGTAGATTCGCTTTTGATTTTTCAATGATCATTGAATGATCATTGAAAACAATTCCCATCATTGAAAAATCAAAAGTGAATTTACAATAAAGTGGTAGACAAATTTAATATTTTTTACAAGAAATATTATATTTCTTATCACCTTTATTTTGGTACCAAGACGACATCAGTTTTATTTGCTTAAGTGCCTCAGAATTAATAGTCAAACTTTTCAATTATGAGTTTCAATGAAAGCTATAACTGGCGCCTTATACATCTCACATCACTTTCTATTCACCGAGCAAGAGTACTTGCAACTTTGTTTTATAATTGGAATTATAAGTGGATCCATATCATCTTCATCAATTTTGATTCGAATTCATTTCAATGCAGGCGGAGTTAGCTCGAGTTCGATTGCCAATTCGAAGTATTTTCAGTAGATTCAACTATGGTGTAAATAGCTCAGTAAACCAGTTGATTAATGTTTATAATAAAAATAATTTTATCATAAATTCTGTAAATGACAATATTAATAATAATAGTCTTAAAAAACAATTTTCCTTGACACATATTAATAGCTAACTTTTAGTGTATAGATATTTTTGTTTTGTACACAATTCATTATTTGTGTTTCAGCAACACTTGTAATGTAACGTTAACACTTAACTTTGATTTTTTTTTTGTATGGGAAAGAATCAAAGAACTTATTTATTCAACCGATAAAGCAACTTTAAGCGAATAAGAGCCGATTTTTCAATCTCCAGATAAACATCCAGTTAGTTGCCAGAGGAATAAACTTACTTTACTGTTAAACAACAGGATAAAAACATCGAATTTTTCAATCAAGGAAAAACAATCTATAGAGTAATTTGAATGTCACTTTTATTTCGAGTATCAAACTTTTCCTAGAAATAAATTTTTGTTTAACGTTTATTATAAAGCAATCATTTTTCAAAGTGTTTTTGACATCGAAAATAGCTCTATATTTTATTCCTCAGATAACTCCATATTCCGTTCTCATAATGAGCAGATAACCTTATTCCTAGATTAGGTTGTATCTGACTGTTGAAAAACTGATTGTTGCTCTATCTGGAGAACTGACTTATAAAAAATTGGCGAAACATCATCAAAAGTGCGACAGCAGTTAGAGGAAATAAATATGATTCGAAGAAAACGCAAACAATACTTACATATTCACTCTTATTGCGATAGGCGTTTCGCTTAAATGACGAATGTCATTTTCAAGTATTTGTATAACGATTGGCGTTTTATAGTCGTTTTCCTCAGCGTAACGCCTTAATTCGAGTGGAACTTAAATTTTTGTGAGAAAAACGTCACTCATCTTTATTACAATATGCGTTACGCCTTGTTTATACGCCAACTAAAACGCTCTTTTTTGTCGAACAAAAATGTTTAAAGGACTCGTCGCGAAATTGCCTAAAAATATAAGTTTTGTTGTTTTGTATATTCT